>CM021100.1:595483545-595599658 GCA_007115665.2 Sequoiadendron giganteum
TTTTCAATCTCAATGCTCAACTTCTCTTCAAGACAATCACAATGATATTCTCACACTATTTTTTCAATTTTTTTCTCATACATTTCTCATGGTACCTAAAAATAATAGTTAACATACTCTTGTTGTTTTTCCCAGAAAACTAAGAACCCTTATCTCTCACTAATTTTCAAATACAAAAACTTAAAGGCCTAATCTCTCTCTTTTCCATCTTACACAGATTTCATCATTACACTTCAAGGAAAATTACAACAGTTGCTCGTATTTCTTTTCAAAAATCAAAACAGAGGTGATTATCAGAGTACCCACTTTCTATCAAACAACCTTACCAAATATTCCTATGTTCCTAAGAGATATATCATCATGAAGGTTTTCTTCTGACAAGAGTAATCAAGCAATATGCAAATTTTAAAAGGAGACTGAACCCTATCCACACAAGCAGCCTACACAGGTAGTACTTACCCAAACAACATTAAAGCATCTATATATTCCATGAAAAATACCCTCAAAAATCAATTGCAACAGCAATGTAACTGAAACTACAATGTAGATTAACCAAAACCACATAATAATGCACCCAAGAATAATTATCAATGAATCCAGGTGAGAAACTGAAAAGATTTCTAGACTTCATGATTACCCATAAACCAAAAACACCATCCCTTAATTTAGGAGAAAAAATTATTATGGTAAACTAATTTGATATGCATTTCAGAGTATGTGAAATCGACATGCATCAATTTTTAATCGACATGCATAATTTCTTATCACAAACAAATAACCCCAGTTTACCATTTCCTTGAGAGAAGAAAACACACATATTCAACAGTTTGAGCTTGTAGAAGTAACGGTTCTTCATAGCAGTTAAAAAGATGAATACTTGAGAAGAACAGAAGAGAGTCTGTCATGGATTAGTTTACCAGATTGGTAGAGTAGCAAAGCAGCACGAGCTTCTTCCAATTTTGATCTCTTACCCAGTGACAAGAGACTGACAGGAGTATCGACCATGGTAATGGTCTTTCATATTCCCCCATTCATTGTTCAAGAAATTTAGAAAGCCAACATATATAGTCAAATGGCTGAGAAGAGATCTCCATGGTGGCGGCCAAGATAGGGTTTGAAACCCACGAACAGTGAAACAATATTATTGCTCGAATCTTTCAAAAGGAAAAAAGTTGATGACCTTTACCAATTTTGATAAAGTTTGAAATCCGAAAGTACTGAATTAATAATTCAAAACTCATAATGCATTTTGAAATCTATGGACTATTCAATGCCTTTCATGCTGACCAACATCATTACCATTGATCAATTATTGACCGAGTGAAATTTCAGCCAAATAGTGCCTTGTATTGTTTGACATGACCACTTTACAAACCAAATGCCAATTACCTTAGTCTTATTTGTTTCCAAGTAATCAAGGCCATGTCACTTCCATGGTGAAATTTTAAATCAACATAACCTTATACCTTTTGTCGGCCTTAAGGCCTAGTAATTTTTTAACCAAAAGACCCTTTAACATATCCACAAGTAATGATCAATTTTTTTCCATTATTCAAAGTCGATTGCCACCATATAATGTCATATATACCCAATTCCTTATGAAATATAATAAAGGCTAATTTTCATGCCAAACTCAATATACCGTATGCCCAAGCCATTATCAATTTTTTCATATACCCATGCCTATATCACAGTATCAAATTCCCATTCCATTAAAAAATATATAAGGAAACCCGATAGGGTTTTCTTAAGACTCAGAACCAGCTACAATTGATCATCCCAAGAACCAAGATAACTAAAAGAATTACCTGACAGAGAAGCACACCAGAACATGTTAACATAAACCTGTAACCAAGATTCCTTATTATCTGCACATGGAGTCAAGAGATCAGTGCCACCAAAGATAATATCATAATATGAAGTAAGTATGTTAGTGATAGAATGGAAATAGTTCAATTGAGTAATCAACCACCAAGATGCCAAACTAAAACAAATATTGTCATCAAGGACAAATAGCAAAAGAGAAGCTCAACAATGAAAACAACCCACTAGAAGATAAGATAACAACTCATTATGTCAAAAAAGGATATTCACTTCTTACACATAGTCCAAGATGCTTTTTAAACCTCTTAAACTCTCATAGATGCTTCTTAAACCACTATAAATAGTAGGATTATCTTCCACTTCATTCCAAGTTTTTTTATTGGCCTAATTAAGCTTCCCCACTAAATGTCATCTTACAAATAATATTCCAACTATTTAGAAAATAATATTTAATAAAAAAAATTGTTACTCATTTGGAACATAAAACTTCATCTTCCATGAATCTTGGAGTCACATAAATATAATAATTGACTGTAAAATAATTAACTTAGATTGAATAGTCCATAGGACTACAAGGTTAATATCACCAATCGTTGCATTTGAGCCACTTGATATTCACATTGCAATGTTATAATAGGAAATAATAGATTGAATTAGGTGTAAATAGAATCAAGGACCATGGCCTCCCTTCATTAAGAGAACTTCTCGATGCTCACTGGTTTAGTGTGATATTTTTCAAAATTCACATGGCTCTACCAGTCTCAACTATTTCTTGAATAAAATGATATTGTACATAAATATTCTTTGTTGATGAATGATATATTTGGTTTTCATCCAAATATATGACATTATGATTATCACATACAAGCCTCAATTATTTACATTGTAATCCAATACCTAACAATAATCTTTCTAACCATAATACCTCTTTACAAGAATATTCTTTAGATGTATAATATGCTTCTATAGTGAACAATGAAATTTTACCTTGTAATTTTCTCATCCAAATAACTAATCCTCAAAATAACGTAAAAACATAGCTACATGTAAACCTTCTACAACCAAGATCTCTAGCATAATTTAAACCAAGAAACACCTACAAATCAATCATCCTACCCACATCATTAAATTAATAATTAAAAATTAAATTTGTAGAAGTCCTACGTATATACAAACCATCTTTACACAATTCTAATGTTATTTACTAGGATTTGATAGAAACATATTAAAATATATAACTACTTGGGAAATATTAAGTCTTGTGTAGACAATGGCATACATAAGGCTTCCTACAACACTAGCATATGGAATTTAATACATCTCTTCAAGTTCATCAAATTAGTTTTCATAAATTGATCAAGAGATATCCTAGTGCCAATTAGAAAAGGGTATATGAATTAGCTTACAACCATGCATAAAAAAATATTGCAAAATAGTGACAACATAATTCTTATTTAACCATATTTTTTTATTAATATAATCCTTGTTTTTGATAAAATAAGTAGTATTTACAAGGTTTTTTTTCCCAAACACAAAAAGGCCCCAAGTGCAGAGAGCTAAAAAAAAAGAAACCAGGGTCAAAGGCCATATTACAGGATAGTGACAACAAACCAACACAAAAGTCTCAACAAAGTAACTTTTAAAAAATTAAAACATAAAACATAGAAGAACATCCTACTTAGGAATATTTTCCTAGTATTCCATAAGGAACTTAAAAACATCCGATTTTCATTAGCTTGTACTTGGTTTTGTGGTCTTATCATGCTTTTTTATCTCCTCTTGCATGACTAAACTAAGAATGACTTGTGTCGAGTTATGAATGAATTTTAGGGTAAAGAAGGAAAGGCCATTAATTTTCCTCTCCAAGTTTTCCACCCTAGCTAATAGTATCGTGAAATCCTCAATTATCTCCTCACAATTGGAGAATTTATCTTCATTGTGATCTTTAGTAGGGGAAAAGTCCTCTGAGTCTCAAAGCATGGAATTAAATTCTAGAAACAAGCTCGGTCCTTCAAAATCCTCCTCAATTTCCTTGAAATTATCTTTTCTAATTTTACCATCCTCATACTTAGCCTATTCAAACTCATCACTTGATATTTTATCCACTATTATGTTTGGGGCTTGTTTACCAACAAACCAGTGAGATATTAAAACATTGGGGTTAGTGTAGTCTACATATGTAGTTGAGTTAGGTTATTTTTCCCCCCTCCTTTTCCATGTTTTTACTTTTATCTTTATCCTGATTATCCTCAGAAGTAGCCTCTTCCTCAAAGAATTTATCCATGGATCTATTTTTCTTTTTTTTGGGTGATTCTTTCAAATCTATGTTAATAATTTTTCCATGACCTTTGCAAGGGTGTGTTTAAGCACAAAACCTAACAATAGCTATTTTTTGTCTCAAAGTTTTTTGGGGTTTTGAATACTTGGGTTGTGGGTTAGGGGACTTTAATTTCAATCTAGGAGTGGTATGCTTAGCAATCAAAATCAAAATTCCTTCTAAAAGAGGCTTGGCAAGCTCCTAAATAAGAGGCTTTAGGGGGTTCCTCAAAGGATAAGGAACAATAGGTGGCTCTTCAACTAGGTAGGCCTTAATGGGCTTGGGAGGACACATGGCTAGATGGAAATGATATAGTTTTATAATGAGCCCCTAATGCAGAAAAATGGGATATTTTTCTAAGTTTTTAGCTATAATTTCAATGGTTTATTTCACAAATAGCTCAAGAAAGGATAGTAGATAGAAAGGGAATCTAATTTGAAAGGCATGTGCAGGTTTATGATGGGCCAAAAAGTGGCAATAAGAAAAAAATGTGTTTTTACTTTGTCAAAATTGTGAAACACAAAATTGATTTTTTGTATGGGTTGAGTCAAATTTGATTTTGGTTTGGTAAATGAATATTTGTTTCCCAAAAAAAAATTTCATAAATTTTATGTATTCAAAATGGATATCCATTTTGAAAAGGCCAAAAAATCACACTTCAGTAAAATGGGCATAAATTTTTCATTACTTATCAAAATTTTGATTTTTTAGGCATTGGAAAGGCGATTCAAAAGTATACACAATGGATAAGATAATTTTGATATATTGTGCATCAAAAATTAATTAGTATAATTTTAAGTTCCTCCTTAATTTTTAAAATTTTAAATGCTCATAATTCTTGCATACAAAGTCTTTTTTTCATATTTTTTTTGAAATAATCATCCCAAAATACTTTGAAACATTAAAGAAGTTATAAATAATGAAAAAATTAGATTTTTGTACTAAGGAGAGTAAAAAATTGCATAAATCATCATATAAGAACTCCTTGTTATCTTTTATTCTATGCATGCCTTTTCCCAAGTTGAACTAGGAGAATATATCTCTCTTACTCTCACCCTCTATATATTTATCTATATTCCTCTCTCCCTCTCCTTCATTTTCCATCTCTACCTATCTCTCCTACTTTTCCTTACTCTACCTCTATATATCTATACTCTCTCTCCCTCTCTATCTAACTCTCTACCTTTCTCTTCCCCTCCATCTTTACCAGGTTATATATATATATATACATATCTCTCCCTCTTTCTATCTATATGTCTCCATATCTCTCTCTCTATTTCTCTCCATCCCTCTCACTCCCTATGTCTATTTATATAATCTCCCTCTTCATCAATTTATCTCCATATCCTTGTCTCACTCATACACACACACCCTATTTCTCCCTCCCTATCTCTATCTCTCTATACATTCCCCTCTCTTCATATATCTCTACCTATCTCTCTATACCTATCTCTATTACTTTTCTATATCACCTCATTTCTCTCATACTCTTTCTCCCTCTATCTATATCTCCCTATTTTACCTTTATCTCTTTATCTATATCTCACTATCTCTACCTCTTTCTCTTATTCATTATCTCTCTATCCCTTTTTATCCATATCTCTCTCTACCTTTATGTACCTATCTATATATCTCTCCCTATCCCTCTCTATTTATCTATATCTCCCTCTATCATTATCTCTCCCTCTCCTTCTCCCTCTACATATTTATCTATCTATCCCCCTCTTCTTCTCTCTCTACCTCTCTACCTATCTCTCTCATTTTTTATATCCCCGTCTCTCTATCTACCTACTTTCTATGTATCCCCCACTCTCTCTCCCTCCTCTATCTCCCCCTCTCTATCTATTGCTCTTTCTCTCTACCTCTTTATCTCTCCCTCTTTATCTATATTTCTCTCTCTATCTCCATATTCCTCTATATCTCTCTATCTCTTCATATATATTACTAACTCCCTACCTCTCTATATCTATATCTCTCCCTTTACCTAGATATATATTCTCTCCCTCTCCCTCTATCTTCCTCTCTACCTTTCTATAGAGAGAGGGGATGAGTGGAGATAGATAGAAGTAGAGAGGGAACATTCGAGAGGTAGAGAGGAGAGAGAGGAGAGAGATATAGAGAGATATCTAAAGGGAGATACATGGGAAAGAGGGAGGGATGGAGTGAGGAAGACATAGAGAGAGACAAAGAGGGGGAATATAGAAAAGTTGAGAGGGAGGGAGGAAGGGAGAGGTAGAGATAAAGAGTGTAATGCCCCACCAAGTAACCTTAAAGGAAGTTGCAATTAGCGTCTTAAGCGAACCATTTTTTTTTTTATAAAGTGCATTTAACATACACATTCACTTACTAATTAACAACAACCTCTAAGTTTATAAGGTTAGGATTACTTAAACCCACACAGCATATTACATATAACCATAGCATTATATACTTTATGAAATAAACATCATACATCATAAGGATACCACATAACATAATAAGATAAACATCCAAGATACAATCTCATAAACATTAACATTAATCCAATAGTTACATCACTCATTCCCAGAATGAGGAAATAGTATAAATGTGTTACAATTACATAATTCCACCTCATAACATAAGAGGGATAAAATAACTTATTAAAATGCAAGAAATTACAACAAGAACTGTGAGTTGTCCAACTGGATGTCTCACCTCCATGTATAGTAGATAGATGGGGACCCAATAGTTTTGGTGCATGTTCCACCCAACCAAGTGGTACCCGAAGGCCCACCCCCCATGCTAGGAGATAGTAAAAAATTAACATGGACAAAGAATCTACAACCACTATCCAAAGGCAGACTCATACTGACATAACCAAATAAATGCAATAAACAAATACAACTCAAGTACAACACACGTACAACATTCACATCACTGACTAAGGTCACATTGCTTCCAGACATAAAAATAGATCAAGTATGTGCAGAGAACCATACACCTAAAACAAAAACCAACTGTTGTCCTAGATAGAGTGTCATCGCATAGTAGTAATAAGATCTCCTCTGGGCATCCTTCATAGGCTCTGGAAATCTTGGTGGCCTCAACCGAATCCTGGCCATCATACTCACTCATGCGGCATCAAATACCTCTCGTACTAACAAGATAAATGACTATGCCATTCCAGGCCTTCTCACTCATCCCAAGTCTAAACGAGCCCTTGTGTCTATGAGTGAGGCTTAAATTGTCTTGATTAGTGTGGAAGGCATCCTAATCCTCTAAGTACATTAATTTAGTTATCACTTGATTAAATCACCTCTGAAGGTTACCCTATTTACCTCTTTGGGCTTCGGCCCCTAACAAAAGCCACTCTTCTACTCGACAACACATACCCAACCAAACCACCAAGGGTAACACAAGTACATGCAACCTATACATCAAACCCCTCCAACTCCAGGAGGAAACAATTAAAAGAACTCACTCCAAACATCTTGGAGGCAACATAACACATAGTCCACTCCTTTCACAGGAGGTACAAAACATCCCCATTCGCAGAAACTGGGTAAATACTTAAAGGACACCGTGCACTACCAAGGAAAAATAGTTGGTTGGCATAAAGAATCAACAACCCTTATCCTCTAATATCTTCTGGAAGAATTTCAAATTTGAACACTTAATCCCATATTCCAAAATGCGACATGATGACATAGCTACAAAAGCATTCAAGTCGTTAATCAAGTCTAATATTTGGATTTCCTAAATCCATACTCAAGCAATAGATAACGTTGACAAAGTCAAAGGCATGATAGCTGAATTTACTCAAATAACCATTTAACCCTATTACCTCTTCCCTTATAGGAAATCTAAAACACTTAGACTCACTTCCCTTTTTTGAAATACCGAGAAAATAAAACAATTAAGGCAATCACAAGAATATCTCTATGTTTGGATACTCTAAATCCATATCTCTTCCATATTCCATTCTCAATAAATAAATTTCTCAAATATAAAATAATTAAATTAAAGTAATTAATTGCCTCTTCATAATAATCAATTCCTAAATTTACTTTTAAAACAACACAACCCCATGCAAGTAAATCCTTTCAATTTTCTACCCACATACTATATTTCTTTCAATTTTCTATCTAAACATGCAATTTATAAAATATCTCTTTCCTTATCTATTTGACCATGCAATTTAAAACTTATCTTTTAAAATCTCTTTTCCCAACAATATTAAACTTTTGCCCTTTCAAGATAATTGAGATAACTAAACAAGTGCATTTAATTTACAGCATATGAAATACTAATTTAAATAATTTAAATTAAATTCAATGTTTTCTTTAAAAACCAACTTAAGTCCTCTACAAGTAAATCTTTTCAATCGCCCAGCCAAATCCTATATTTCTTCTAGTTTTCCAACTACACACTATGTCCATTTCATTTAATAATTTACCCTTCCAAACTTTTATTGCATGCATCCAATTACTCAAACCATTAAATATACATTCCAATGTATATATTGCATGTAATATATACATCTCAATGTTTTCTTCAATTATTCTTTCTTATATCTTTCATTACATGCAATTAATTATTTAATAAGACACATTCAATATACATCTTAATCTATAAACTAAATTGTTCAAGAATTCCATAACAAAATTAAATATATTTAAATAATTTATTTACTCAATTAATCATATTGAAATAATATGCAATATAAATATACTACATATATACAATATGCATATATATACATGATATATATATAACTTTTGTTTATGCAATATATATTCTATATATTCTATATTTTGCACCCACTACAAAAACATAATAAGATCTGAATTTCAAAATATTATTAAATTTCCATTCCAATGAAAATCGAATTTAATCAAAGAAGGGGTGGTGGATACAAAGTTCACAGTTTACGAAACCATCTAATCATAGTAAATTAAAAAAAAAAGACAAATCAAAAGAGATTGGGGAGGGGCGGCCACAGCCAAACCCCCCGCCCCACCATACTCTACCGGTGGCCACTCCAAAGGGGGTTGCGCTACCTTCAAACATAGCGCTCCCTCCATACAATGGAGGGCGCTGCCTTTGGAGGCAGCCGCACCCTCCTTACAAAGGGTCAGTGGTGTGTTCATACCCCCACCCAAAACAATGGCATAAACAAAAGAAGCGATTCTTGATTATTTTTTATTTTATTTTATTTAAAAAAAAAACAGACTCTCTACAAATTCTAAAAGTTCATCTATGTACGGACAGTGA
Organism: Sequoiadendron giganteum; assembly: GCA_007115665.2. Taxonomy (NCBI): domain Eukaryota; kingdom Viridiplantae; phylum Streptophyta; class Pinopsida; order Cupressales; family Cupressaceae; genus Sequoiadendron; species Sequoiadendron giganteum. The sequence continues at coordinate 595,492,922 of CM021100.1, forward strand.
TTTTGGATTTTAAATCCATATTTAACAATACAAACTTTTATATTTATATGCTATATATATATATATATATAACGAATTTACCATGACGAATAAATTGAATAAATTTTGTGAAAATATACACCTATAGGTAAAATTGTAAAATTTTACCAAAAAATCCCAAATTTCGTACAAAATCATAAACTAATTGTCTTAAACCATTTTCTCAAATTCTTGAACAATAAAGTTAAAAAAAAGATCAAAATTAAAACTCGAAGTTTCTAAAACCCCAAAGTTTCTCCCAGCTAATTTCCACAGAGAATTTTTCGAAATAAATTTGATTTCCTATAGAGGTTACATTTTCTAAAAACAATCTAACTATATTGTTCAACCTCAAGGTTTGATTCCAATAACAAAACAATTGATTTCCTCAAATAATTTAAATTCTACCGAGGTTTTCACAATTTTCACTCAAGAATTTTCACAAAAACAAAAGCTTTAAATTTATTTAATTCATTTCTTGTAATAACAATTTCTTTTTTAAAACAGATTTAACAAACACATCTTTAATCACTACTATTTTAAAAGCAATCAATAACAATAAAAACACAGAAGAAAACCTGATTCAAGAAGCTATAGGCAAAGATGAATTTCTGAAGCAAAACCTCCTCCAAGGATCTCACGAATTCTATTCAACCGTGCCATGAATCCAATCAAGCAACCGATCCATAAACACAACCAAACTCCATTAGAATTTTTCCAAATCAATTTTACAACCAAAAATTTCTTCAAACCCTTCTCTGTGCAATTTTCCCCAAAATCCTCCTTTCCAAAACTCTTCTCTCAAAATGAATCCTTTTTTTTTCAATAATCTCCTCTTTTTCTTAATTAAGCATGCAATGCTATTTTAATCAAAATATCTTAGACAACCAAATCTAATCCTTTTGCATGCCATATTGACAATTACAATGTTAACCCAATCCCATTTTCGAAAACACACTTTGAAATTAAAATGCAATTTCAAATAATTTTCAATTTTAAAATGAAATTTTCAAATATCTTTCACAACCAAATCTGATTTTGCATGCAAAATATAAATTCTAATAATTAATTAACTACAAAAATTGAAGACTAACTTTCCTTTTAAAATTCAATTTCAATTCAAAATTCTAATTCAATTCCCTCAAATTGAAATTAAAATCCAAGTTAATTTTAATTCTTTTCTTTCCTTTCATTTTCTTGCACCACATTTAATTAATTAATTTAATTATTTAATAACTAAATTCAACCCCTTAGATTAAAATTTAATTAATTAAATAAATTTAATTTAATTAATTAAATAAATTTAATTTAATTAATTAAATAAATTAAATATAACTAATTAATTTAAATATAAAATTTTATCCACATTGCATAATTTAAATTAAATAACCATCAACATGATTTAATGCAATTATTCTAAATATCAATTTCCAAAACAAGAATCCTTCAGAATTAATAACATTAAAAGCATGACAAACAACGACTCGACACAAATGATTGACGACACACTATGGCTGGGGTGTAGACTTGACACATGTTACCTAGCTACTATCTCCCATTCAACTTAACCATTGGATTGACACGCTAAGACCTGTGAAACCAGGTGGAGTTGATGTCATGTACCTACAACCTGAAACCAAGTCAACAACATCATACAATATATAATACACACCGTGAAGAAGAAATCTCAAATTCGCAAGGCGCTCACAAGCAAGTGATGTGAACCCGTCCCCTTCACCAATACACTCATCAAAACTGACACTACCATCATAATTCAAATAATCTCATAAGCAATTACATGTTATATCAACTAACATCTTTACACCAATTAAAGCATGTAAACTAAAGCATCAGATAAATCAAATCACATCACATAACATAGTCTATCGCTCAATGAATAGCACTCAAATACACACGCAAGATAAAGTATCAAAATATCCAGAAACATAAATCAACGGGAAACGTTGTCCAATCTAGAAAGCAAAATAGAGGGGTGTTACAAAGTGTTAGGGTGGGAGGGATATAGGTAGAGGTAGGTAAAAAGAGAGGAGGATGGAGATGAGGTGTCGGCCTCCTATAATGATTTAACAACTAAGCCCTTATAGCTGTGATTCATAGATTGGAAATCTAACTTGAATAGATGTTTCAATCATCATGAAGGTGCATTTAACTTGTCAACCCAAGGATGTAAAATTGAAATGGGTTAGCACAATATGTGCACTAGGAATCCAAAGTAGCCATATTCATCCTACAACTAAGAAAGACACAATGTTGAAAGTAAATTTCTTAGAAGGAAATAACATAAGTGTTGAGCATCAACCAGTAATTAAACTAAGCTTAAATGCAAGATAGAAATGAAAATCTGAGTGAACAAACAGGAAACTACTTTGTCTACTTTGGCTGTAGGAATAGTCACATAATGGAATTCTAGTGGCTACATGAACAAACAATGTCAAATTCTTAACTAACTAATGAATAGAAAATAACTAACCTAAGGGATAGAATAATCACCAAGTGGGCCCCCTTGGATGAGAATCCCCTAAAGAAAATGTAAACAAAGATGTACGAACTTATAACTTCATTTCATTCATTGGAAAACATGAGTACAATCAAGCAACATGACTATATTATTGAAAAACTAAGAGTGTGAGTACATCATCAGATTAAGCAACAACCCCTTGAGAAGGAGCATCTAAGTCTTATTTATAGAATCTACTAACTAAGCAACTAGCAAGGCAGTCAACTCCCACAGAATAGAAGGACACCAAATTAGGGAAAGCATAAACAGTGGAGAGGTGGTTATGCATGTGCAAAATATGGTCAGGCATGTTTTCCTTAACACGAACTCAACATAGTACTAACACCTATATTTTTTCAACAAACAATTAAGAGAATTTACAAGGTGGTTACAACTTTGATAAGAATGCGGAATCTCCCCGTCGATGACATTTTTCCCTTATTGAACGACCAGCTAGTAGAATCTTCCTTGATTGCAGGCTTCTAATTATATCTACATGACAATATTAGTATGCACAACAACTGCATATATGTAACTATCTCAAAGCGACATTCATTAATCACATGAATAATTAACACAAAAAGTTCATATAGCATGTTAGTATCATTTAAAGGCTATGAAAATAAGTTCATGTCCAAAGTCTATGGTTTTAAGGAAATATCATAAAAAGGTCAACATCCAAGCATCAAAGTCTATGACAACTGCAGAAAATGGATAACAAACTCTATCAATAATTCGACCATAAACTAGAATCATCACTCCCCCCAACCTAAGGAAATGTTGGTCCTCCAGAAGAGGAAGAGTTGTTCTTTTGCTAGGTCAATGCCCTAAAAATTTTAACTACCAGTTGTCCTACATTAGTTTCTATTGTGTCTGAATTAGGATCCCAATAGAACCCTTGATGTTTGTCCAACTTGATCCATCTTTTTCTCTCTACAACTATGTCATATTGGTTGTAATACCCCTCCATTTTTCATTTTGGTTGAACAGTGCTCTTCCCTGTTGCGTTGTACTTTCTGTTTGTACCTTGACTTTGGTACTCGGTTGTTATTTGGTCGCTATCTATAAAGCGACGTTATTGTAATCTTTTGATGTAATGGTATTTTAATATGATGTTATCTTATGACATGTTTTGGATTAACAAAATGGACATTTGAATTAATGATGATTATGCTTTGAATTATATTAGCATGTTAGAATTGTTAGTTATTGTAGTGTATTGGTGAAGGGGACGGTATCGTATCACTCGCTTGCGAGTGCCCTATGATCCCGTGATTACCTCTTCACGGTGTGTATTTTATGCTATTCATATTATATGTTGTGGTTTACCTAATTTGCAGGTTGACAGGTACAGAACATTGACTCCACCTAGTTCCATAGGTGAGAGCGTGTTCAACATCCAACGGTATTCGATTGGGAGATAGTAGCTAGGTTTCCGTGTCAGGTCATCACCCTAGTCTTGTACGTCGTCAGTGGTTTGTGAGGTTGTGTTGTTTTGATTATCGTGTTCTCCTCTTCGTTATTTAATTGCAAATTGAATTGGGTGATTTAAATTGCTTAATGTATTTAAGTTGTAGATTATTGCGTTATGGAATTATGTTGAAATATAATTTATTTTAATATTAATTTAATTTAATTAATAAACAATTTAATCTTTGATTAAATCTATTTATTAATTGATTAAATTTATTTGGTTGAAAGAAGTTAATTTATCTTTGTTAAAGTTATTGATTTAAATTTGTTGAAAATTGGAAATTAAATGGAAAATGTTTAGAAAGTCAAAGTTGAAATTTGCATTCAAAATTGAAAATATGAGATATTTTGGAATTTGAAAATTAAATTATTTGAAAATTGGATATTTTCCATTTTTTGTTTTAGAGAAGTTATTATGGTGGTTGAAGGTTTTTAGGGTAAAATCCTTATGAAGGAATTTACTTCACAATTTTGGGATCTTGGAGTTTTGGTAAAATTGAATTTGTGGGAGAAATATTTCTTCAACTTCGTGGGTTTTTGGATTGGGTTTGTGGAAATTTGTGGGGTTGGATTTGGATGCAAGGTGGGAAGCTTGGCATCAGCTGGACCTCTTCAAACTCAAGGAAAAATCAGGTTCTTGTGTTTTTATGCTTGTTTTGAATTTTTGGAATTTAATTATTAATAGTTGAGGATCTTATGGAAATAAATTTTAAATGTTGTTGCTTGAATTCAAATTTGGCAAGGTTGTAATTGTGTTCTTCAAAATGGCATGAAGACTCTTTTTGATTTAAATTTGTCTCCAAGAAAATGATGTTTTTGGAATTTAAATCATTGTTCTTGAAATTTCATTATTCTGGTTTTCTCAATTAGTTCTGGTTTTTAAACCAAAAATACATATATATATATATATATATATTTACATATATATACTTTAAGGTGTGTATATATATATATATATATATATATATATACATACACATATATATGTATTTAATTATGCTGTTAAAAAAAAAAATTATTATCAAAAATATTGAAAATCCGAATTCGTTTTTGGGGGGCAGATTTCAAGTTTTTTGAAATTGCGTTTTTCAAAAAAAAACCAGGCCCGAAATATGTTAGGGTTTTAATTTTAAATAAATAAAAAAATTCATGGTGGGTCGCTAGGGGCTCAACCCCCGCCGCACCCCATGGGAAGCGAGCGGAGGGAGCCATGCCCAGCGCGCCCTCCCCTCCTCCCCTTACCCCTGCTTGTTGTGGTCGTCGCCCACCATGGGAGTGACGACTGTGTTCACACACAGTCGTCGCCCCCATTAATGGGGGTCGGCTGTGTGTGAACACAACCGGCCGACCTATGGGAGGCGCGACCCTGTGTTTTCTGCGTTTCCCCTATGCTTTCCGTGGTTCGTAGTCCGAGGCGGCCGCCCATGAGGCCGACGCGTGAAACGAGAAAGCATAACTTCATTTTTTTTATTATTTTTATAAAAATATATATATATTAATATATGTTTAATATTATAATATATATAATATTTATATTATTATATTATAATATTATATATGTATTAATATTTATATATTTTGTTTCATAATATATAATATTATTTTATAATATGATATTAATATATTAATATGTATTATTTGAAGAATAATATGTATTAATTATTAATATTATATTGTATAATATTATAATAGTATTTTGGAAGAATTGAACTTTTATTTGAATAAATATATGTAAAGTTGTGAAATAAATTTAAAATGCATAGGAGATTATTGTTTTCCTATTGGCATGAATTAATTTTAATTGGAGAAATGAAAACATATTAACTCTAGTTAAACCTTGTTCAGTCATAAACAATATTTTATTGGGAATAGCGTTGATTTAATTATTATATCATTGTTGTATTTTAACACCTGACTTTAAGGGAGAATAGTTTTGCATTATAATAATACGTTTTCAGATCAAGTTAAACGTTTGTTTAAGAATGGCTATATTGCAATGTGGAAACGATTAATTCAAGTTATGGTGTTTTGATTAGTGGAATCAATTGAGTATTTTTATTATTAATGAAAGGCAAGTAGGAGATTAAGTAGTAAATATTAACTTTCTCCCATGTCTAGAAAAGACGTATTGTCGTGTTGATTTATTTAATGCAATGAGTTATTGAATGTTAGCATGAGGACATGGATTTAGAATATCCAAAGTAGATTTAATTCTTGTTTGACTTTATATGATTCTTGTCACCATTTGGAAATGAGTCCCTACATTGGAAGTCTTCAGTTGAGTTTTTCGTTTAGTGGTTGTCGTTTGTTACGTCAACCTGTTTTGTACTCCCTAGGTGGGGCTTGTGTATTTACCTGTTACTACTCGGTTTCTACGAATGAGTATGTTTGTACCTCCTTAGTTTAGGAGCGGATTATGGGATCTGTGTCTCCTTGTAAGGATGGACCTTAATATGTGGTTAGTGCCTCCTATGTTGGAGTGGTTTTATCTTTGTCACCTCCTAAGAAAGGAGTGGATTTTGTTATGTGTGTCTCCTTGTCAGGAGCTGTCAGGAGCAGATTTGTTACCGGGTTACCTCCAGTGTTTGGAGAGGGTTTTGAACTTAGGTTGCTCCTGAGAAAGGAGTGGTTGTATTACCTTGTTCGTTGTACCTTGTACCTTTGATGTTTGGATGTTATTTGTGTGTTGTCAAGTAGAAGAGTGGGTTCCGTTTGAGGCCAGAGCCTGGAAGAGGTAAGACTTGGTAACCTTCGGAAGTGGTATAATTAAGTGACAACTAAATTAATATACTTAGAGTTTGGGTAGTACTTCACACTAAAAAGATAATTATACCTCACTCATTGATGCAAGAGCTTGTTTAGACTTGGGATGAGTGAGAAGGCCATGGGATGGCAAGGTCATTTATCTTGTCTGTACGAAAGGTATTTGGCTCCGCATTAGTAAGTGTGAGGGTTGAGGATCGGTTTGTGGCCACCATCATGATGATCCGGAGTGGGTAACTAATGACGAGCTGTGTGATGACACTCTCTCTAGGACAACAATTGGGTTTTGATTTCGTATTAGTGTGTATGAGGGCCAAGGATCGGTTGAGGTCACCATCTTGATGATCCGCAGTGGGTAACTCATGATGTGATGTTTGATGGCAATTTGTGTGACCATAGTTGGTACTTGTTTATTGTGGGTATGGTTTCCATAACATACCTGATATGACTATGGTTAGTGCTTGATTCTATGTGGTATGGTTCTCGTAACATGCTTGTTCTGCTTTATTCGTGGAAGCAATGTGATCATGTAGTGTTGTACTTATGTTGTACTTGCATGGTATTTGATGTGTACTTTGGGATGTTCTTATGAGGTTCATGTGTTTGGATGTTTCAGTTTGGTTCAGTTATGTTAGCCTGTGTCTAGAGGTAGATGGTCTTGACTAGGATTCCTGGTTACTATCTCCTAGCATGGGGGTGTGGGCCTTTTGGTTCCACTTGGTTGGGTGGCATGCACCTAAATCCGTTGGGTTCCTTCTTCATGTTCGTGTGGATGAGACTTCTAGTTGGAGAGCTCGTTGGTTTCAGTATCCATTCTTGTTGTATTTCATTCTAGTTGATCTTGTATTATTTTACCCCTCAGTTGTATCGAGGTGGAAGTGTAATTGTAATTATGTTTATTGGACTTACCTCATTCGGGGAATGAGAGATGTAATTGTAATATTTAATGATAGATTAATGCAATGGAAAGTTATCTTTATGCTTTGATGTAATTCATCTTCTTTGGATGTATGTGCTTTAATTATTGGTTAATTAATTGACATGGTTTAAATCATGTTTTTTGTTGAGGTTCTATATAACCCCTGTCTCGTAACCTTAGAGGTTGTTGGCATTAGTTAGCAAACTGGTTTATTAATTATACTTTAAAAAAAAAATTATTCTGTTTAAGTAGTTTAATGCAACTTCCTCTAGGGTTGCGTGGCGGGGCGTTACATTGGTAGTACCTAAAGTTTGGCACAAGCCATAGTAGGTTAGGTGGTTGAAAAGTTAGTGGAAGCCAAAATTGTCCCTTTTTCCTTCCAATCTTTATATATCTATCAACTCTCTTAAGTGTTGCAGCATAATCCTGTGTAGAATGAGGCTCAGGTTCTTTGAAATCATGAGTTAGATTGTTCCACCTTTGTGACAGGTAACCCATTACAGATTCCCCTATGTTTTTTTCTATCTTCTCATATTATTTATAAAATTCCTCTCTCATATGCAAGATTCTATTACCATAGCTTGATCGGTAATGAATTTTGTGCCAATCCTTGAAAATGTCTCTTAGATTTCTAGATTTATCCCTAATGCATAGGGGAGTGTTGGATTCAATTTGACTATAGGTCCTTAACTACTTTCCCCAACTAACTTCATTATGTATATAGGACATAAATTCCCTTAATTGGACATCTCCAACATACAACAATGGATTCCAATCATGGTCTTTGGTTACAACATAATTATGTAAATATAATTCACACAACAAATTTTTCATTTCAAGAGGAGCAATCCGATAAGAATTGAAGAATTCAAGAGGGGTCTCAATGGAAGGATTCAAACATGAAATAATCCTTTATAGTTTAAGAGAAAGATGTTTCTCCTTCAAATACAGAGCATAGACCCTTGGAGGAGTCTTGTACTCTAAGATCTGAGGTACCAAGGCTGCCATATTATCCACCATTTTCTTTAAAGCAACAATTTCTTCATTATTATCCTCAATCTCTTCATCTCTTTTTTGAATTTCCCTCTTTATCCTGTATTTCTCTGCTTTTCATTCTTCTTCCCTCCTTTGCACTTATTTCCACAAGTTCATGGCTACCATGTGTATTGAAGAACTAGAGGGCCTATGTATTCCTACCAAAATATTTCTTGGCACTTTTTATTACTCTTCATAGAGTACCAGCTGCAAGGCTTCTATTTGTTCAACCAGTTCTGACTGTAAGGGTGTTGATTGTTCTCCTAGTTCTAGCTACAGGGCCTCAAGTTCTTGTTCTTGCTCTTGCTATTGGAACTCTTGCTTTATCTCTTGCTGCAGGAACTCTTGATTTTCCTCATTCACTTGGATTTCAACTTCTTTTGCAATGTCAACAAGATTTTACAGCATTATGCTTGTTGCTTCCTCAAATATGCCCTTTTTCTTGACATTCACCTGCCCCATTGGAGCTTTTCTATCCTCTTATGATGTTTCTCTAGGTTTAGGGATTCCCTCAGGAGATACACCAAAGGTTGGCTCAATTGGTCTTGATTTTCTAAGAGGATTTCTATGCTTTTATTGTATTGCAGGAAGAGCAATGCCAGCCTTCCATTTCTTAGAGCTTGGCACTTCTTTTTATGTTGTTTTCTTTTTATCTTTTCCTTTTCTTATTTATGTCTTCTTATTTTGTGCCCTAGTTCTCATTAGGATGCCAAGAGGGACATCATCATTAGAATCTGGAGAGGAACTTTCTTTGTCTGAATGTTTAGCCTCAGAAGAACTAATCTCTATGGTTTGTTTAGCTGCAAGAGGGTTTACTCTATGGCTCACCTCAGAATTTGAGGATCCAAGAGAAACCCGAACATTGTGCACTCTCCTACTAACCCTACGAGGTTGAGGAAAAACCATAGATCACAAATTCTCTAGTCTAATTTGATCAATATTCAAGAATTATTCCCAAGTTATATCAAGCATATCATGCAAAGACTTCTCAACTAATAATTTGATTAGAAAATGGTGGGAAATGAAATTGTCCCTACCTTTCTGGGTCTCGGCCGCCATGATTGAAAGAAGGTGGTAAAGCACGTTTGGTACATTCATTCTTCTCTCATGCCTCATGTGGTTCAATAGTTTTAAATGCATGGAATATAGACTCGACTAACGACATTCATAGGTAATATACATAACAACATATATAGCTACCTACTTCCATGGCTCGAGGAGAGAAATTCTCTTCGCACCTTTTTATTCCACACTCAATGGAGGTTGCCAGGTTCTATAAATTCAACCCTAGCTGACCTGACATCTTTGGTACTAGGGTAATTTTCACTATCGGTAGCCAACCCTATAACTTCTGCAATCCTATCCTCAGTGGCTATGACCTCCAACGCATTTACTGTGGTCTATCATTTATACAATGTTTGGGAAAATTCCAATGCAATATCTTCATCAAAACCATTCAACTTTAAGAAATCATTTAACCATGCAAAATTTCTAAACTCGGCTAGGTAAGGTACATCCTATAGTAATACATCATGAACCACGGGTTCATTTCAAATCAACGCACCTCTCATTGTCTCCAATCAAATAATTTATCTACAAAGCTTTCCTTCCTGCAATCTTTTCCTAAAAGCCAAACTTCTCCTTCCTGCAATGGTGCCAAATTTCCAATGCCAAAATTGTTTGAATTATACCTTTTGGATTAAGATTATGACAGGAGAAATAAAGACAGTAAATGAGTAATAAATGAAGGCTATGATTAAGAAGAATGGTAGTGGTTGATTTTGTTTCACACATACGAGCGATCATCTCACTCGGAATTCAAATCGGCTCAATACTTAAATTTTGTTGGCGTGAACCAATATAGACAAACACGCATACATGGCATTCACACTTTCCCCCCACAACCTAAATTTTCACATGTTTCCTCCCATGCGAGGTGGAATGACGAGTTGACAAGGGTAGGGAATAATTACATGCTATAGTGAACATCCATATTAATTTACAACAATTAGATGAAAACACTAAAATAAGATTAAGATATAACAATTGATGTGCACGTACCTGAATTCCTGGGAGATTTATTTTAAATATTATGGATAAAGTACTAGTCACTTTTCAAGAAATCAGCTGAGCAATTAATGAAAGTGAAGTAGATGAGGTGGAATGGAATGAATTAAAATAATGGCGGTGTGAGGGAAGAGAGAGAAAGGTGGAATGGATGGGTGGATGGGTGAAGAAGTGGACCCCCACAAAAGTGGAAGTATTTATTATGACAAGTTACGTACCTTAGTTAGCTAGAAGGAGGGACACTAGGTCCATTTCCTTCAGTTGTAGGAAGTTCAGGTGTTTCATGCTAAGTTAATTATTGTAGGAACTCCTCCTTGGAAGTTGTCTTGTGATACAACCTGAGGCGATGACCACTGACAAGCAGCTTAAACCTGGCAAGTTCAATTGTAGTGAGTTGAACAACTCCATTGGGAAAAACTTTAGAAACCTCATACAGTCCTAGCCACCTTGTCTGCAATTTTCCTGCATTGTCTTGATACCTTGAGTCATAGAGCAGTGTCCAGTCACTTGGCTGGAATTTCTTATCCTTGATGAATTTTTCATACCACCTTATTCTTTGATTGTACACTACCTCTATGTCATGCAAAGTTGACTTCCTCATCTCATACAAAACATTCAACTGCATGATTCTATCCCTTTGTGCCTTAGAGATATCCATCCCCAAGTCTACTCTAGTCCTAAGAGTCTTATGATCAAATTCAATGGGCATCATAGTTGTCTTTCCATACAACTCCAATGGAGTGAATCACGTAGTTGTTCATCTAGGTAGTTTTGTAGGCCCAAACAACTTCTAGTAATCTTCTTGCCCAATCCTTTCTATGGATAGCCATTTTTTTTTTTTAGAATGGCTTCAATCTCTATGTTGGTCACCTCAACTTGGCCATTGGCCTGATGATAATAAGAAGTAGACTTCTTGTGTCTAATGTTGTACTCATTGACTAGTGTTGTAACAAGGGTTGAAGTGAATTGAGCCCCTTAATCAATCAATATCTCTCTTGGAACCCCATACCATGTGAAAACTACCTCATAAAGAAATTCTACAACCTTATTATCTCTTGCATGCTTCATGGCCTTGACTTCTACCCACTTGGTTACATAACCAGTGTATACCAAGATATAAGATTTACCATTTGATGGAGAATCAATGGGTCCTACAAATTCCAATCCCCACTTGTCAAATGGAGTGATTACTACCTAAGGGTAAAGTGGCATCTCATCAAATTTAGTTGGCTAGCCCATCCTCTGGCATCTTTCACACTTCCTTGTATATCTCCTTGCATCTTTGTGGAGTGTGGGCCAGTAATATCCTATGTTCAAGATCTTTATTGTTATCTATTTAGCTACGAAATTCCCTCCACAAGATTCATTATGATAAACATGCAAAATTTCATATGTCTCATTTTGGAATTGAAAATTTAGAAAAATAAATTAAAAGCTAATTTTGAAATTCAAAAAATTCAAAAAATCAAAAGAAAGATTTTTGCTATTCTGTTTTCAAAAATTTATGAGGGTTGTTGTGGGATTTTGGAAAATTTTTGTATTATCTTGAATTTCTTTACAATTTTAAAAAACATGGAGTTTTTTGGGAAAATTGGAAAAGAGAAGAGGAAGATTGCTTGATTTTGTGGGTTTGAAGGAAAAGCTTGTGGATTCTGAAGTGCTCAAGAGGATTTCAAAGCAGTAGCAGGTTCACACCTTGTTTGATTGTAATTTTGTTGAGTTAAATTGTGTTGAGTAATGAAAGGTTAAATCTTTATGGTTGTTTCAATTCTTCATTGTTCTTATTGTTCTTCAATCTTTTTTTTTATAGTCTTCAAATGGTTGTATGGTTGCTTAAATTTATTTATATATATATAGATTAATCTATGTAGGCTTGGATTATATTTTTTTATAATTTCCTATGGTAGGGTTATGTTGGCCAAATTTCCTTAAAATAAAAAAATTAATTCTAGAATGTTATTATGTTATTTTTCTTACCTCTCTAAGTTCTGGTTTTTTCTTTTAAAAAAATTATATATATATCAAAAAAAAAAACCAGTTGAAAAAAGAAAGATAAAAAAATAAAAAAGAGAAAAAGAAATTTAAAAAAAAATAATTTAACAATGAAAAAAAAAAGGCACACGAGTGGGGGCTCACCCCACCGCCGCTCCCATGGGAGCAGAGTGGGGGAGCCGCACCCACTCCCCCATCGTCTGCAGCCCATGCGAGCTGCGCAAGCAATGGCCGCCACAGTGGTGGTGACGCTGTCGGCGCCGCCCGCGTGGAACCACGGTGGCTCCTCTATGTGGTGGCACCGCCTCCTACGGCCGCCACGAGCTCCGCTCAAACCCCCGCCCAACAACACAGTCAGCGGGAAAATGAAGTTTGACCCGTGGCCTCAGCCCTGGCCGTGCACGTGGACTGAGGTGAGGTGTGGGTTTCATTAAAATAAATTTATTTTTTTTATAAAAAAAATACATATTAATATAATAATAACATTTTGACTTAAAATATTATAACTTTTATAATATTTTAATATTATAATTATTATAATATTTTAATGTTAAAATTTATTATTTTAATATTATTGTTTCTCTATATGATTTAAAATATATTTAATATTTAATAGTATGACTATTAAATTATTGAATCGTGGAAATTTTAAATAATAATAGTCATATTATTATTTTAATATTAATGTTTTAAAAGGGAAATATTGTTTTCTTTTAATGGGGTTAATTGTTTGTGGAATAATATTTGATTTAAAATGGGAACTTGTTTTTAAGTGAATTATGGGGACACGGGTAATGTCTTATGCATTCAAATGCAGTTGTGAATGAAATGATTTTTTTTAAAGTAGCATAATTAATTTTGTTTATTGAACACACTATTTATTGAATGATTAGTTAGGACATGGGTTTAGCAAACCTAAAGTAGATTTGATTCTGGTTTTGGCATTGATCTACATGCATATCATTGGGAAGTGTGGGTTTCTTAATTAACAAGTCTTCCAGTTGGGATTTCAGTCTATGGGTTGTCGTACTATGTAGTCAACCATAGATGGCCTTGGGTAGTGCATAGCCATTTTGTTTCCCAGTTATCACGAACGGGAGTTTGTTGACTGTATGTCATGGTTAGGAATGTGATATCCTTGTGTAGCACTTGTGTACCCTAGGTTGTGGAGTTGTTCCACGTGTTGTCTTAGAGGAGTGGCTTATAATGAGGGTCGGCACACAAAGTGGTGCTAGGATAACTCATTATAAGTTAGTTAATCCAGTGATAACTAAATTAAATGATTAGTGTATCATGTAGTAGAAAATTTTTAATAAGATAATTATGCCTCGCTCTTGACCACAAGGGCTTGTAAAGACTTGGGTTGAGACGGGAAGGCCTGGAATGGCAAGATCGTTATCTTGTCTCCACAAAAGATAACTAATTCCGCATTGGTTTACATGAGGGGCCAGAAGTCGTTAGAGGTTACCAGGATAACCCAAGATGGGGGTCGGGACCTAGGAAGACTCACTAGGATAACCTATGTAACGGTGTGATGAGACTTCTCCTAGGTTGATAGTATGTTCGTATCAGTGATGCAATTGATTATGTAATTTCTGGAAGCATTATAACCCTGTGATTTAATGTTGTTATTGTATTCACTTTAGTATGGTTATGTTAGTCTATGTCTAGTGGTAGACGTCTTTGGTTAGAGACTCTGGTTCCTATCTCCTAGCACGGGGGGTGGACCTTTGGGTTCCACCTGGTTGGGTGGAATGTGCACCTTACTCCATTGGGTTTTCTCCTTGTTCGTGTGGACGAGACTTCCAGTTGGAGAGCTCATGGTTGTTTCAGTTGTAGTTCTTGTTATCCTTTCCTTATTCTTGTTAATCTTACCCCTCTTGCCATTGAGGTGGAACTTGTAATTGTAACCCTATATTATTGGACTTGTCTCATTTGGGGAATGAGTGATTGTAACCTTATGGTTTATTGAGTGGATTAATGAAATTGAAAGTCTTATCTTATGCTTGTTGTTATTTCATCTTACTTGGAATATATGTGGTAATTTACTGATTAAATAATTGTCATAGTTGATATTCATGTTTTTTGTTGAGGTTCTATATAACCTCTGTTTCATAACCTTAGAGGTTGTTGGCATTAACTAATTAACTTACTTATTATTTATCCTTTTAAAAAAAAAAATTATTCCATTTAAGTAGTTAAATGCAACTTCCTCTAGGGTTGTGTGGCGGGGCATTACATGTGCTGCTATTAGGTGCTCTCTAATCCGATCCACCTGCTGCTCCATATCCTACAACATCTCTAGACCCAATAATACTTTGTCCTCTAATCGATCCCAACTCAGAGGTGTACGACAAGGAAACCCATATAAGGCCTAAAAAGGTGCCATGCCAATGGAACTCTAGTAACTATTGTTATAAGCAAACTCCACCAGATAAAGATAATCCTCCCATCGTGTATGCTGATCCATGACATATAGGTGTAAAAAATCTTCAAGGATTTGATTAACCCTCTCAGTCTGTCCATCTGTCTCAGGGTGATATGCTAAACTGAAGTTTAACTGTGTCCCCATCACATGTTGTAATGATGTCCATAAAGCTGAAGTAAACATTGGATCCCTATTAAAGATAATCTGACGTGGAATACCATGCAACCTCACAATATCCTCCATGAACACTCTAGCAACTAATGACGCATTATAGGAAGAGTGCATAGGCGAGAAGTGTGCTACCTTCGTCAGCCTATTGACTGTCACCATAATAGCATCATGTCATCATGAGGAGTTGGGTAAACCAACAATGAAGTCCAATGAGATAATATCCCACTTCCACTCTGGTACAAGGTGTGGTTGAAGAAGTCTCGCTGGATGTTGGTGTTCAGCCTTCACCTGCTGACACTCCAAACATCTAGCTACAAAATCTGCAATATCTCTTTTCATCCCTGGCCAAAAATATAACTGGTGCAAATCTGTGTGCATCTTCTTCACCCAGGATGGGCTGAATATGGTTCAAGGTGTGCTTCTATCAAAACCAAAGTGCAAAGGCCACCTACTGAAGGAATGTAAATACACTCAGAATGCCTAAGTAACCCATCCACCTCAAGTGAATAACCCGTGAACCTGCCCTCAAGAGGTCTGCCTGCCTCAATCTCTGCTCTCACATCCTGATACCAACTGTCTACTGGAAGAGTAGCAAGACTCTGACTCCGTAAATCTACCATAAGAGTCAACTTGAATAACACATGCCTACATCTACTAAGTGCATCAGCTACGATGTTCTCTTTTCCCTGAATATACGTCACCTCGAAGTCATACTCACAAAGAAACTCCATCCAATGCCTATGTCTAGCGTTAAGGTTTGGCTGAGTGAAAATGTACTGAAGACTCTTGTGATCACTATGAAGCTCAAATCTGTGCCCAAGTAGAAAGTGTCTCCATCTGGTCAATGCATGGACTACTACTGCTAACTCAAGATCATGTGTGGGATAATTCAGTTCATGATCTTTAAGCTTCCATGACTCATAAGCTATAACTTGACCCTCCTGCATCAGGACTGCTCCTAAGCCCTCCAAAGATGCGTCTGTACAAACTACAAAATCTCCTGTGGGATCAGGTATTTCTAGAATCAGTGCACTGGTCAATTTATCCTTAAGGACCTAAAAAGCTGACTCACACTATTCTGACCATTCAAACCTCTTCCCTTTCCTCTGAAGATAAGTGATAGGATGACCTACTCTAGAAAAATTCTAAAAAAACCTCTTGTAGTATCCTGCAAGCCCCATAAAACTATGGATCTCTGCCACATTCGTGGGCGTAGGCCAATCAAGAATGGATTGGATCTTTGAAGGATCCACAGATACACCCTCTCCCGAGATCACATGACCAAGATACTTGATCTCAGACTTAAATAATTCGCATTTTGACAAGTTGGCATAAAGTTGGTTTTCTTGCAAACACTGCAGAACCTGTTGCAAATGCTCCTCATGTTCCTCTACTATCCTAGAATATATCAATATATCATCAAGGAACACAAGAATGAACCTATCCAAATAAGTGCGGAATACTCCATTCATCAAACTCATGAACACAGATGGCGCATTCGTCAACCCAAATGGTACCACAGTAAACTCGTAGTGACCATACCACATTCGAAATGTCATCTTATGGATATCTGCCTCAAAAATACAAAGCTAATGGTATCTTGACTGAAGGTCTATCTTTGAAAAGATGGTAGCATCTTTGACTTGGTCAAACAATTCATCAATTCTGGGACGTGGATAACAATTCTTGATCATTACCTTGTTAAACTGTCGATAATCAATGCACAAACAAAGTGAACCGTACTTCTTCTTCATGAAGATGACTGGTGCTCCCCAAGGAGAAACACTAGGATGAATGAATCCTTTCTCCACCAACTCCTCCAACTGCAATCAAAGCTCCTTTAGCTCTTGAGTAGTCATACAATAGGGAGCTCATGAAATAGGCTCCGATCCAGGTACTAAATCAATTTTAAAATCTATATCTCTCTTGGGTGGCATACCTGGAATATCATCTGGAAAAACATCTGAGAACTCTTGAAGCATGGGATGACTATATAGAGATACCTTCTCCTCTACGTCTCCTAATCCCAAGTCGTCAACTGAAACAACAAACAACTGACATCCCTGCAAAACACATCTCCTCAACTATATAGCTAAGATGATCCTCAAAGATATCGATCTCTAAACTCCTATAATCTCAACCTCACCCTCAAATGCATTAATGCACTGAATCGACTTACGTCGACAATCAATAACTGCTCGGTGCACCTCTAACCAATCCATACCTATGACAACATCATAAGATCCCAATGATATAACCCGAAGATCTAAGGTAGTACAGAGTGATCAAATCTCCAACCTACAATCAGGTACTACAAAATGTGATGCAACTTTCACACCTAACGCTAACTCAACCTACCACCTATCAGCTTGCCTTACAACTCCTAGTCTACAACGTGACACTACAGATGAAGAAATAAAAGAGTTGAATGCTCTTGAATCAAATAGAATAGTAATTGGGTTACCCAATAACATACCGTGAGTCTCAACTATGGTACCCTAGTGCTCTACCTGGTGGTTATCAACCGCTGTGAATACACGGTGGCCTCTACTAGCATCTCCCACTGTCGGCTCTGACGCTGCTGGTCTCTGTGTAAATCCTGATGTACCCTTATTGGGACACATCCTAGCAATATGGCCCTGTTGACCACAAGAGAAGCAACTTGTGCCTCTACCATAACCTCTGCCTCCAACGGGTGCACTAGACTGTTATACACTACCTCTAAAAGTGGACTGGAAGCTCTGAGCAGGTTGCTCAGAATTGAAATGCTTCATGTGCCTCCAATTCCTATTACCTTGTCCCTGCTAGAAACCCTTTTGTTTCCCTTGGAATGACTGTTGCTGACTGCCTTGTGCTAATACCTATTGAGTCTTAGGAGGCACCACTCCCTATGACTGTTCACCTCGAACACTAGTCCCAACTCCTGTACTACTGCCAATAATAACACCTGTATGACCTCCCAGTGCCATAGTCAGGTTCTCCTCCACAAGCCGTGCCTTCTCCACAACTACCTCCATATACTTGGGTTCAAAGACCCGCACTCCTCCACTGATGTGGGCATTTAATCCCTTGATGAAATGTTGCACAAGCATTCCCTCATCATCCCCTATTCCTGCAAACTGTTTAAGTTCATCGAATCGCCTCTCATACTGGTCCATAGTCAAGGCCAACTGTTGTAGGGCATGGAACTCATCGCCTCTACGTTGACGCCAATGATCAGAGAGAAAGAGGGATTTGAACCGCTCAAGAAAGATCTCCCAAGACACCATACTCATGTCAATATGGATCTTCTACTCCTCTAGCTTCCATCAAGTGGCTGCAAAACCTCGAAGGTGAATAACAGTGTACCACACTTTAGTATTACTATCAAACAATTGCATAGAAAAGCATCGATCCAAGCCTATCAGCTAAGTCTCGGCCTTTAAACTTGTGCCTACTCCATCGAATAGTGGTGGTTGCAACTGAATCAAATCTCTCATATGAGAAGATGCTAACCCCTATGACTATGCTAGAATTTCTCTCAACCCAGGCTTAACCTCAGCATCTGCCCGTCTCGGACCTAGGACTGCTAAAGCATCTTCCAAAGCCTTATGTGCAGCTTCGACCCCCAGAGGATCTTGTTGTCCACCGCCATGCCCTGGGCCATTTTGTGAAGCTTGATGCTCCTCCTACTCTGGTATATGTGGCACATGAGGTGGCGAGTCATGATGACTCTCCTCTTGATCACCTACTCGACCATGACCTCGTCCTCTCCCTCATCCGCGTCTAGAAGGCATACTCCTACACAGACACAAAAAGGATATTAGACAAGGTACACTTGAAAACCTATGCAACTAAGGTTAATGGGTACAGCATAATCCCACAACGTTGAGTGTTTAAACTTGGGCTCTGATACCATGTGTAACACCCCGCCACGCAAACCTAGAGGAAGTTTCAATTCACTTTAAAAGCGTACTATTTTTTTTTTTTATTAAAGTGAATTAAACATACATGTTCATCTAATAATTGACCATATCCCCTAGGGTTACGTAACCAAGATTATTTATTTCCCCATTAACATACATCATTAAGATTCATTGTATTAAATTACTCAAGTAAAACATTCATTCAACATAAATAAATTAAATGAATAACAAGATAACATCCATAGCATAATTCCATTTAAAGAATAACTATTTACAATTCTCATTCCCAGAATGAGTCATAAATACATAAGTGTTTAAATTACATAAATCCACCTCATAAATACAAGAGGGGTAAAATCAACTTAATACATTTTGAAATACAAAGTGCAAGAAATAATAACAAGATCCACAAGTTGTCCATCTGGATGTCTCGCCACCAAGTACTGAAGATCAAAGGGGGACCCAATGGTTTTGGTGCATGTTCCTCCCAACCAAGTGGTACCCAAAAGCTCACCCCCCATGCTAGGAGATAGTAACAATGCAACATGGACAAGATACTACTACCTCTAACCAAAGGTAGACTCATACTGACACATACTGACTCAACCAAACACATGTACAATAAGAGTCTAACACTAACATGGTCACATTGCTTCCAAACATAAAATTGATCGAGTATGATAAAAATCCATACACACAACACACAACACTATGTTATCCTAGACAAAGTGTCATCACAAGGTTTTTCATGAGATCTCCTCTGGGCAATCTTCATAGGCTCCGGTGATCCAGGTGGCCTCAACTGAATCTTGGGCCTCATACTCACTCCTACGGAATCAACTACCTTTCATATGGACAAGATAGTTGACCTTGTCATTCCAGGCCTTCTCACTCACCCCAAGTCTAAACAAGCCCTTGTGCCTATGAGTGAGGTTAATTTATCTTGATTAATGTGAAATGCATCCTAGTCATCTAAGTATATTACTTTAATTTTCACTTGTTAAAATCACTTCTGAAGGTTACCCAGTTTACCTCTTTGGGCTTTGGCACCTAACAAAAGCCACTCTTCTAATGGATAACACACTACACAAATCTAGGCTCCAAGGGTAACTCAAGTGCTACAAAACTAAACAACGCAATCTCTCCTATTCTAGGAGGCAACAAATAAGGAAATCCACTCCAATACTAGGAGGAAACAAAACACTTATAATACTACCCAAGGGAAAAACGAACATTATCTTAACAAGGGAATGACCCACAATCTCTGGAAGACTTAACAATTTATAACACAATTACCCATTCCCAAAGCAAACAATGAAAAAGGGAATTTTAACATTAAAATGCACTGTAATGAATTTCACTATATTTGAATATCTTAAATTCATTTCCTAATTTGAAGCTTTTCGCAGAAATTAAATAATGTCATTCTAAATCTTCATTAAACTAAATAATTTCATTCATTAAGATAAATACTTTTCACAAACTAATCTAACCATGCACATTAATCATATTAGTTTAAATTACTGCCTTATTACTTTACATGCAATAATATGTCTAAACAAAATATCAAATATATAAATATATTTAAAAATATATGCAGCATACTTTATATTTTTAAATGCATATACCTTATTTATATTCAAAACTCTATAGAAAATAAAATCTACCATAAGCACTGACTTAACCTTTTATTTTTCAAAAGATAAATAAACTGATTGTTAAATTGATTAATTATGTATATAAAATCCAAATTTAAACATCAATTTCCCAATATACAAATATTTTTATATTGAATGTTTATATATTAATATTTAATATAAAACCCATTTAATTAAAATTAATATTTCATATAAAATATCTTCTATTAACAATAACCAAAGAATGATATTAAATTAAAAATTAATTGAAAAAATTAAAAATTAAAATTAAAAAAAAGTACAAACTTACCTTTTCGTAGCACATTGTCCTGTGATAGTGACCAGACGGTACACAATCCGGTGGACGGTACCGCTGGTACATTGTTTGCCGACTGTACTAAGTATAGCGACTGATGGTGACATGGGGGAGGCTGCACTCCCCATGGGATGGTGTGTCCCCCAAATAGTGGGTGCACTGCCCCATGGGTAGCGCAGCACCCAAGGGGAAGGTGTGGGCGATGGGGGTTGACCTCCCCACCAACCATTGTCATTTATATATATATATATATATGTTTTTTTTTTAAAAATTTTAAAGTTTTTTCACATGACAATAAACTTCCGGAACAATTAAATAAACTTTTCAATGGAATAATTTTGAAATTCATTTTCCAGGTACACTGTACGGACGACATTATTAAAAAGAAAATAAAGTATTTAATCTATAACCTTTAATAGTTATATACATATAAATATATTAAATGTATTTATATTCAAAGATATAATAACTATAATACATATATATATATATATATATATATATATATATATATTTTAACACAGAGTAGATTTACTAGTAAAACTGAGAATCGAAAAATAAAAATAATGAGGTACAGGAAATCAATAAAAAAATTTAAAATAATTTTCTAAATTCCCCAAAAGTTTAAAAGAACAACAAAAGATTGATTCTAATAACACATTCTTTTAAATTACAGCCAATACAAAATTGGGAAAACTATAGGGGATCTAATTTTCTCCACTATAGAATTTTCTATATAGGATTTGATTTTTTTTTATCTATTTTTTTTTTTTTTCTTTTAAAACAAAAACTAGATTTAATTGTTTTCTACAGAAATACAATTTCCTCAACAATCTACAATTGATGCACAATTTTAGGTTTAGTTTTAACAATAATTCTACAATTTACTCCATTGCAAAAAGAAACTACAACCTACAGTAAATTTGTACAATCTTCCAAACTTCCTGATAATTTTAAATCTAGTTTCAATTAACAAATCTTAAATCCACTTCAACCAAATTTCTTCCTTTCAAACAATCCTACCCAATTTCTCAATTAATTCTATAGCCCAAAAACCCTCTCTCAATTTCTTTTTTTTCTTTTCTCTCTTTTCTTTCTTTCTTTTCTCTGCAACTTTTTCCTTCCTCTCACATAACACCCATTTTCCAAAAAGAAAACAAACTAAAAAGGAAAAACCCCAAAAACCTCACACAAAATTCTCAAATTAAATTTAGTAGTTTTCTAAAACAAATATAATTTCTAAACTAAACAAACTTTCTTCAATAAATAAAATATGCAATTGCCATAATTCAAAATATCTTCCAAAATCTAATTGCATGCAAAATTAAAAATTAGATATTAATTCCATTTTCAATTTTTCGAAACTCACTTTGAATTAAAATGAAATTTCAAATATTTTACAAATTCATTTGCTTTTAATTTAATTTAATCCAATAACCTTAATTAATTAATTTTAATTATTTAATAACTAAATTCAATCCTTTTGATATTAAATCTAATTAAATAAATAAATTAAAATTTAACTAATTAAACTTTATTATTAAATTTAAATATAACATCAAAGCAAAATTTTACTTTAATATCCAATAATCACTACTTTTAATCAATACTATAATTCCAACAATTGATTTAATAAATATGCATCATACATAATCAAATAACATTAAATAAGGTAAGACATGACTCAATAATTAGGACTGACGACACACTAAGGCTAGGGCATAGACTGACACATGTTACCTAGCTACTATCTCCCTTTCAACTCAACTGTTAGATCGACATGCTCAAACCTATGAAACTAGGTGGAGTCGATGTCATGTACTGCAACCTAAACAACCAAATAAACATCATATAGTATATCCAACATATAATACACACCATGAAGAAGAAATCACGGATTCACAGGGCGCTCGCAAGCGAGTGATGCGAACCCGTCCTTTTCACCAATACACTCATCAAGGACTGACACTAACATCATAGTCAATACTCACATATAAAATCTCATGATAATTCTACTAACATCATTAATCCATGAAAGCATCTGAAACAAAATTAGATAACCACATCACACAATAATAGTTATCGCTCAATAGTAGCGATCAAAACATCATAACAAAAGGTGTCTAGTATCAAAGTATCTGCAACCAAATAAAGTATAAGGCAAACTGAACAAGAAGCAAAACGGAGGGGTATTACATTATGTGACTCATATGGAATGACATGACCCTCCTGAATCAACACTACTCCTAATCCCTCCAAGGACATGTTTGTATAGACTATAAAATCCCCAGTAGGATTAGGTATCATGAGTATTGATGCACTGGTAAGTCTCTCCTTAAGAGTCTAAAACACTATCTCGCACTGCTCTAACCATACAAACCCCTTCCCTTTCCTATGAAGAGAGGTGATAGGATGCCCTATCCTCAAGAAGCCCTGTACAAAATGCCTGTAGTAACCTCCTAGCCCCATAAAGCTACATATCTTTGCCACATTCGTGGGTGTAAGAAAATCTAAGGTCGCTTGGATATTTGCAGGATCCACTGAAATACCTTCTCCCGAGATCACATGACCAAGGTACTTGACCTCAGTCTTATAGAAATCACATTTTGATAGGTTGGCATACAACTGATTATCCCAGAAGCACTGCAATACCTACCTCAAATGCTCCTCATGTTCCTCCACTATCCTAGAGCATATCAAAATATCATCTAGGAACACAAGGATGAATCTATCTAAATACGTGCAGAAAACCCCATTCATCAAACTCGTGAACATAGAGGGCACATTCGTTAACCCGAATGGTAATACAATGAACTCGTAGTGACCATATCATGTATGAAACATCATCTTATGGATGTCTGAATTGAAGATGCAAAGCTAATGATATCCCGACTTAAGATCAATCTTTGAAAAGATCGTAGCACCCTTGATCTGATTGAACAAATCATGAATCCTAGGTAGGGGATATCAATTCCTAATAGTTAATTTGTTCAACTTTCAGTAATCAATGCACAACCAAAGTGAACCATCCTTCTTTTTCACAAAGATCACTGGTGCTCCCCATGGAGAAACACCAGGGAAAATGAAGCCCTTTGCTAATAACTCCTCAAGCTGAAAGAAAAGCTCTATCAGCTCTTGAGTGGTCATGCAGTAAGGAGTTCGTGAAATGGGCTCAAATCCAAGTACAAGGCTGATCTGAAATTCTATGTCAAGCTGAGGTGGCATTCCTAGAATCTCATCTAGAAACACATCAGAATACTCCTGAAGAATACGGTGAATATCGAGAGAGACTTTATCCTCTCCATTTCCTAAATCCAATTTATCGACTATAACAACAAATAACTAGCATCCCTGATGCATGCACCTTTTTAGCTGCATAGCTGAGATCATCCTCAAGGAAATAGGCCTCTATACCCCCACTATCTCTACCTCTCTACTAGATGCATCAATGTATTGAATCGACTTACGTCAACAACCAATGACTTCTCTAAGTGCCTCAAGCCAGTCCATCCCTATGAAAATTTCATATGACCCCAATGGTATAATTTGAAGGTCTAATGTAGTATGGAGAGGTCCAATCTCCAATCTACAATCTAGTACTAGGGATCGTGATGTAAATTTTGCACCCAAGGCTAACTCTACCTACCACCTATCAACCTACTTTACTGCCTGCGGTCTACATCACGTCATGACAGAAGAAGAAATCAAGGAGTCTGATGCTCTAGAATCAAACATTATGGTAACTCAGTTACCCAACAACATATCAGATGTCTCGACAATGGTGCCCTGATGCTCTAGATGGTAGTTATCAACCACTACGAAAACTCAATGCCCTATGTCTGCATCCCCAAATATCATCTTAGATGTCACTAGTCTCTATGTATACCCTGATGTGCCCTTGTTAGGATGCATTCTAGCTATATGACCCTACTGGCCACATGCAAAACATCTAATTCCCCTGCCAAAGCCCCTGCCTCTAGGTGGTGCACTAGACTATTGTGCACTACCCCTAAAGGTGGACTACATGCTCTACACTATTTTCTCAAAGTTGTGGCATTTAATACGCCTCCAATTCATATCCTCTGCTGGAAACCTTTACGTTTCCCTTGTGTGACCTGCTACTGTTGCCCAATCTTAGAAGGTACCTAATGAGTCCTAAGTGGTGTAGCTCCCTAAGCCTGACCCCCATGAGCACTAGGCGTTGCAACTGATCCACTTTCAATCTAAACTCATGTGTGGCCTCCCAGTGCCATGGTTCTCCTCAATTAACCTTGCCTTCTCCAGTACCATCTCCATGGTTTTGGGTTTGAAAACCCACACACCTCCGCTGATTCAAGCATTTAACCCCCTGACAAAATGATGGATGAGCATGCCCTCATCATCTCTAATGTCGGTGAACTATTTCAGCTCATAAAAATGAAACGCATACTGCTCTAATAACATTACCAACTGGTGCAAGGCATGAAACTCATCACCTTGGTGCTGACGCTAGTGATCTAAAAGAAAATGGGCTCTAAAGCTCTCTAGGAACATGTCCCATGACAAAAAATTAATGTTGATCTAGTGCTTTTACTCTTCTAACCTCCCCTAAGTGGACACAAATCCCATCAAATGCATAATCGTGCACCGAGCTTTGGTATTGCTACCATAGGAGTGCATTGCAAAGCATTGGTTAAGGTCAATAAGCCATGTCTCTACCTCAAGGCCACTGCCAGATCTATCAAATGTAGGTGGATGTGCTCTAAGCAAGTCCCTCATATGTGCAGCTACTACTGCCTTAGATTGAACCGATACTTCCCTCTCACTAGGATTAGCCTGATCACCATCCTATTGCTGCCCAAGGAAAGCCAATGCCTCCTCTAATATCTTGCATAATTGTGCGCCCTTGATCCCTAAAGGATCATGTTAATGATCTCTCCCCCCTGGGGAATTTTGTGACACTTGATGCTCCTCATGATCTGAATCATGTAGAACATGAAGAGGGAAATCATGCTGACTCCCTCCATGATCGCCTACATGTCCATGACCTCACCCTCTACCTCATCCACGTCTGGGAGGCATGATCCTACACAAACACACCAAAGTGTTAGACAAAGTACACACTTAAAACATACACATATAAAAGCTTAATGGGTTCATCATAATCCTAGAGCACCCAGTGTTTAAAAGCGGGCTCTGATACCATGTGTAATGCCCTACCTCATAACCCTAGAGGAAGTTGCAATAACTACAAAAATGTATTATTTTTTTATTATTTAAAAGTACAATGTAACATGAAAGTTCACTATCTATTGCCAACATCCTCTAAGGCTAGAAGACTAAGGTTACACTTGAATCCCATACATAAAACCTAAATACATCCATAGCATGATAAACTACTTAAGAAATAAATGCTCATACATTCCAAACATGAATTGCATCATAATATAAGATATATATCAAATTCCAATATAACATTAGTTCATCAATAAAGTTTACATCTCATTCCCAAAATGAGGTAGTTCATACAAATGTGTTACATAATACATGAGACCTCAAATACAACTGAGGGGTAGTAAAAATACAAAATTCATCTGTAACAATAAACAAAGGATGGAATGAACAAGTCAGAATCCATGAGCTCTCCACTGAATATCATGCCATCAAGATCAAAAGATAAAGGGGATCCAATAGTGTAGGGTGCACATTCCTCCCAACCAAGTGGTACCCGAAGGCCAACCCCCCATGCTAGGAGATAGTAACAAAGATCCAAGACCAGACCTACTACCTCTAGACACATGTTGACACATACTAAACTAAACTAAATACAAGAACCATACAATCACAAAGGTCACATTGCTTCTATTGTTACACAATCATTTATAACACATAACTAGCAAACATTTGACTTAGGAGGAGTGTCATCACAATGTTGCATGGGATATCCTATTAAGTCTTCCTAGGCCTCAAACCCCATCTTTAGATATCCTGGTAGCCTCTCACAACTCTAAGCCCCACATACAATCCAAAGCAGAATCAACTATCTTTCATGAAGACAAGATATTAATCATGCAATTCTAGGCCTTCTCGTCTCATCCCAATTCTATACTAGCACAAGGGTCCATGAGCGAGGAACATTAATCTTATTAAGTGTTTAATACTACCCAATCCCCTAACAAATTAATTACATTATCACTAGATTAACTAAATCACACCGAGTTATCTTGGCACAACTTTGTGTGTTGGCTCTCGTTGAAAGCCACTCCCCTAAGACAACCTCATGGAACCATTCCACTACCCAAGGAAAATTGGTGCTATTCCAAATATACCAACCCCACTCAAAACATTAGGGCAACACTTCCCCGTTTGTGGAAATTGGGTAATCCTTGATAAAGGCAACGCACTATCCAAGGGTAACAAAATGTGCTAACATTAAAATAATCCACAGCCCCGAGATCCATATTACGACTAGAAGACTTAAACATTTCTAAACCAATTTCCCCAAATAATTAAACAAAGGAAACAACATGCAAAGGCAATCATATAAGAAATAAACTACTTTTGGATATATTAAATCCAATTTCCCTCTTTCAGTTAATTTACAGAAAAGAAATTTCCCAAGCAATAAGATAAAATAAAATTAAAATTAAAGCCCCTTAACAACCATACAAGGGAAATTCTAAGTTATCTGTAATTCAATTTCCTCG
This sequence comes from Sequoiadendron giganteum, assembly GCA_007115665.2. Lineage (NCBI taxonomy): Eukaryota > Viridiplantae > Streptophyta > Pinopsida > Cupressales > Cupressaceae > Sequoiadendron > Sequoiadendron giganteum. The sequence continues at coordinate 595,520,850 of CM021100.1, forward strand.
ATTACTTTTAAAAGAATAATAATTTCACTAAAAGATTACATCTACCAATTCTTCTACTTGTGCATATATATGCATGCACCCATTTTTAAATAAAATCATTAACTATATATTTAAATATATATATATATATTGAATATATATATATAATTATGTATATGTATATGCCCAACATATATATACATTATACATATTTCAAAATATATTCAATGAATCCACATTATTATCCGAAATCAAAATAAATAAATATTTAATATCTATATAAATATAAATATAAATATATACATATATATTTATATAATAAACATATATTATATATATATTATATTTTTTAAACATTATTTAATACATAGAAAATCGTAATCATTTAAACCATAAGGAGATGAAATTAAAATAGGCACCAGACTGTACTAATGTACAGTCGGCTACCCCATAGAGTATTGGGGGCTACACTGCCTTTGGCAATGCTCCCTCCACGTATATGTGGAGGGCGTTGTCATTGGTAGTACTTCCTCCCAATAAAGGGCACGGTGGGGGAATAAACCCTTCCCACCAAACTTTTAACAATTAAAAATATAAAAAGAATTTCTCATATGAAAACAAAATTCCCATCCGTAAGATATATTCGTCCTACGACGCTTAAATAAATTCCAATGAAAGCTTTGCCAAAAATACAAGCAATATATATATATATATATATATATATATATATATATATATATATATATATATATATATATATATATATATATATATATATATATATGTATATGTGAATGTATATAAATATATATATATATGCACATATATGTATATATAGTTTATATATAAGGAATTTCAAAACAATAGTTTTAATTGGGGAAATAATTTCCCAAAATGCAATCTACATGAAACTTTTCCAACAACATCTGAAAGCTAAATTACAGAGAACTTTTCTATAGGTAAAATTTTTCAAATCAAACATGGAGAATTATTTTAAAACTACCCAAAAATCAAATCTTAAAAGAAGAAGAATAAAATTCATATAATTAATTTCACAAGAATTTTTTCGAGAAGATTTCAACCTACAGGAGAATTTTCTACATGAAACTAAATTTCTTTCCAGATCCCTAATTGTATTCTTTTGGGTTCTTCTAAATTCACAATAATCCCAATTAACAATTTTTCTATAGTTTCCACAGATAATTTCAATCTACAGAGGAATTTATTCTATAGAGGATTCTATATAAGGCAATAATTTTTTTAAAACAAAGCTAAAACTTAAAATTTTGCACATACAATCTTTTATAGAGAAGATCTAAACTAGAATCTTTTCAATACAAAATAAAGAAAAATTAAAGAATGAACCTCTAGTCCAATGCCTATGAATTTTTAAATTTGAAGCAACACTTCCTCCATAGATCCAAGTATCTTTTCTCGGATAAACAATAGCTTCCTTCAGAACAATACAGTTTCTTGAACACAACTTATACCAAGAGTAACTTTTCTAAAAATACAAGAACACCAACACTTCTTTCTACAAAAATTCTTCCAAAAATTTCCAGAACACATGCAAAATCATAGAAAGACTCCTTTTCAATCTATTTCCCAACACACAAAATATCCTCGTGCTTCTATCGTGAAGAAGCTTCTCACTTCTTCCGTTAAAGCTACAATATTCTCCTCGTGAATAAATTTCCAACAACCTCATTAATTCTTCTAACACATGTTAAACTCAAAAAATATCTTTAACAACCAATTTGCATAAAATCCTCTAGAAATTTAAAATTAAAAACATTTAATATTTCAAAATATTTACCATTTAAAATTTAACTTAATTAAACTAATTTAATTAATTAATAAATAATATAATCCTAAGCTTAGACTATTTACCAATTAAAATCAATTAATTAATTAATTAATTCACCACTTCTAACATTAAAATACGATTAATTTAATAATCAACTTAAATAATTCAATCCATTAAATTCCCTTTTTCAAACTTTTTCAACATAATAATTCAAAGAAAAATAAACAACTTTTAACAAGAAAAATCGACTAGACCCGACGACACACTGAGACTAGGGTAAAGGCTTGAACAAGAATCCTAGCTACTATCTCCCAATCAACATTATCGTTGGGTGGACACACTCAAACCTGTGAAACCAGGTGGATTCAATGTCTTGTACTTGTAAACAAGGCATATATAGAACATGTATATAAACATCATAATAGAACACACCATAAAGAGGAAATCTTGAAATCACAGGGTGTTTGCAAGGGAGTGATGCAATTTCATCCCCTTCACCAATACACTATCATAAAACTAACAGTTCTAACATATATAATCTACTCATGTGCATATATCCATGTTATTCAAAATAATTATTATGCTAATCAAAGGGATGTCAAATGATAACATTAAAATAGAGTAACATCACATCATAACATATAATCCACATTGCTCTATAAATAGCAATCCAATAATAAACAAGTATCATAGTATATCAAAGTCTAAGAGAAACAAAAAATAAAGCTAAACAAGGTAGGACACTGTCTAAAACAAAGAGCAAAATGGAGGGGTATTACAAAATGTGTATAGAGATTACATAAGAACTAAACAAGAGTATAGGAAAAAGATATTATAATGTACTATTTTTTATCTAAGTAATATAATGGGTACTTTAGTTATATCTATATAATGTTATCTATTATTCTATAGATATATAAATAGTTAAACATATGTCTAATTACATTGGTGTTCACCTTTATATTACTGAGTCCAAGGTATAAACTACAACACTTAGAAAATACTTAAGGCTCAATACATCAATCTGTGTTTTCCTAGATTTCTTGCTAACATTGGTTCCATTAATGAGACCTTGGTTAGGTGATATAAAGAATGTAAAACATCCAAAAACTTTAAAACTCACATTGGTTCTATTATCGGGACCCTAACTAGGTGATATGAACCAAATGAAGAGGGGAATTTTTCGTACATAAATTAACTTATGGAAATTTCTCCCTAATTTTATTCCACATAGGATATCCTTCATGAATTCCCCCCTTTGTAAAGCCTTTAGAAACTCATGCACCATATCAAGATTTTTCAATAAATGAGAGGTCTAAAATTGGTTCCCCAATATTCATTAGGGGCTAATGAAATTTTCCTTCCCTTATTATGGTTTTAGCTAAGAATTTGTGGTAATTTATCTTAGTAATGATAGTAGTTGTTTAAAACTACTCTATTGTTAGGGGATAAGGGCATAATTATCATCCAATAGATATTTTATATTATGGATAATTAAATTAGAGGTCTTTTTCTTATATGGACTTTTAGTTGTATATAAATAATACATTCCTTGAAAAAGAGGGAATATGTTCTAATAGTTTATAACTATTCCTACATTTTTATCTACAATAAAACACTAATGGTGTTACATGTGGATTATTTATTGTTTTTATTAGAAAAGAAGGGTAAGGGCCCTAATATCAAACAAAACAACAAAGAAAAAGAGAAAGGCCTACATTCCAAATAGTCCAAGATAAAGTAGTGGACCTATCAACCAACCAATCTAAACAACACTAAATAGAAATGGTAACTAGACATAGAAATTGAAACCAAAATTGGCACGCAAGCCTCATAGAATTAGGCTCACAAGCCCGAGAGAACCAAAAGAAATAGCAAAAGAGAACCCTTCCCATGAGAGTATACTAATCCTTAGGACTATTGATTAGATCCCATTCCTTCTTAAAAAACTCAAGGTTATCCTTCCAAGTGTTCTCAATGTCTTCAAATGTATCATTCCTTAGAGAATATTCATCCTAGTTCTTCTTGCTCTTTCATTTCAGTTTCCTAACTTTTGATTTCCTAGTTACAATCCAAAATATAGAATTTTTCATTATCCCATAAGTGGTAGAGATATTACAACTCATACCATCATCAAGCTCAACCATCTTCTCCTTCATTACATCAATTTCACTATTTTCCTCGATTTGGTAAACCCTCCCCTACAAATCCATGATCGAGTGCTTATGATTTTAGAGGGGTTTGTGTTGAATAGTTCAGATAACTAAGAAGGGGGTGAATCAGTTATCCCAAAACACTTTTATTTCTTTTCTTAGTCCGAAGCAATCATAAAACATTCATATATTAATTAAAGAAGACATGAACGTGAAAACACCAAACAACACCATGAACAATGAACACCAAAAATTACGTTGAAACCCCAAGATGGGAAAAACTGCAGAAAATGCTCATTATCAATTATTAAACATTAGTTAAGGTGATTTTTACAAGGGCTCACTGCCAAAATGCTCATTGTGGGTAGCACTCACTACTGGGTGGCTCACTACTTGTGGGCTCACTACCCAAGATACAAAAACCATTAATTATAAAATGGAAAAAATATGAACTAATGAAGTTGTATCTACATATGTGTAATGCCCCGCCAAGTAACCTTAAAAGAAGTTGCAATTAACATCATAAGCGAACCAATTTTTTTTTTATAAAGTGCATTTAACATACACATTCACTTACTAATTAACAACAACCTCTAAGACTACAAGGTTAGGATTACTTACCCTCACATACATATTACATATAACCATAGCCTTATGAACTTTATGAAATAAAAATCATACATCATAAGAATACCACATAACATAATAAGATAATCAACCAAGATACAATCTCATAAACATTATCATGATCCAATAGATACATCACTCATTCCTAGAATGAGGCAATAGTACTCAAGGTTACAATTACAAACTTCCACCTCATAAACATAAGAGGGATAAAGTAACTTATACAAGTTAAAATATTACAATGCAAGATAATACAACATGAACCGCGAGCTGTCCATCCGGATGCCTCGCCACCAAGTACAGAAGATCGATGGGGACCCAACGGTTTTGGTGCATGTTCCACCCAACCAATGTGGTACCCGAAGGCCCACCCCCCATGCTAGGAGATAGTAACAAAGTAACATGGACAAAGATCTACTACCTCTAACCAAAGGCAGACTCAAACTGACTCATACTGTTATAACCAACCAAATGAATTAACAAGTACAACTCATTCACCATACAAGTACAATACAAGTACAAATCAAATACAATACAAGTACAACTCCAACATCACTGACATAGGTCACATTGCTTCCAGATATAAAGTAGATCAAGTATGTTCAAATAACCATACACATAAAATAATTAACAACAGTTGTCATAGATAGAGTGTCATCGCAAGGTTTTTCATGAGATCTCCTCTGGGCATTCTTCATAGGCTCCGGCACAAGTAATCCTGGTGGCCTCAACCGAATCCTGGCACTCATACTCACTCATGCGGAATCAACTACCTCTCGCAAGAACTAGATAGTTGATCTTGCCATTCCAGGCCTTCTCACTCATCCCAAGTCTAAATGAGCCCTTGTGTCTATGAGTGAGGATTAAATTATCTTGATTAATGTGAGAAGTTAGTCCTAATCTTCTAAGTACATTATTTTAATTATCACTTGTTTAAATCACTCCTGAAGGTTATCCAGTTTACCTCTTTAGGCTCTGGCGCCTAATAGAAGCCACTCTTCTATTCGACAACACACATCCAAACAATCCACCAAGGGAACCACAAGTGCATACCAACTAGGTATCATAATCCACTCCAACACAAGGAGGATACAAATAATAGAAACTCACTCCAAACATCTTGGAGGAAACAACACATAGTCCACTCCTTTCACAAGAGGTACAAAATATCTCACTCCAAACATCTTGGAGGCAACAACACATAGTCCACTCCTACAAAAAATTTCACTCCAAACATCTTGGAGGCAACAACACATAGTCCACTCCTTTCACAGGAGGCAACAAGATGAAACCACATAACAAGGTCACTCCATACAAGGAGACACGGATCCCATAATCCGCTCCTAAACCAAGGAGCTGCAAACATTCCCGTTCGTGAAAACCGGGTAAAACTGAAAAGACGCCATGCACTACCCAAGGGAAAACAACTGGATGGCATAAAGATTCAACAACCCTTATCCTCTAAGTTCTTCTGGAAGACTTATAATTTAGGACTAACACTAAATCCCAAAACCAACAATGCAACTTGATGACATAGCAACAAAAACATTCAAGTCATCAATCAAATCTAATATTTGGATTTCCTAAATCCATACTCATTCAATAGGTAGTGTTGACAAAGTCAAAGACATGATAAGTAGATCATCTAAAATAATCATAACCCCTATTTCCCTTTTCATTATTGAAAATCTAAAACAATTAAACTTACTTCCCTTTACTGAATACAAAGAATTAAATCTTTTAAGATAATCATGAGGAAGATACTACTTTTGGATATACTAAATCCATATCTCTTTCATAATCCAATCACAATGATTCAATTAATCTAAATAGAAATTAATAAATAATATAATTGATTGTCTCATCAATAAAACAACTTCTTAATTTACTTTTAAATCGACACAAATCCATGCAAGTAACTTTTTCCATTTCCTAACCAAATCGTACATCTCATTCAATTTTCTATTTAAAACATTCAATCACTTTAATATAATAACATATTGTTTCTCTATCCATTTTCCATATACACTAATCAATCCATTTTTAAATCTCTATTCAATAATACATTGCATGCATCTCATTAAAATAAAATACGATAATGAATTTTACACTGAATATATATATATATGCTCCATATTATATAGACACCATTAATATTCCATTCACAATGACTAGATTTCTCTATGGAACTAAATAGAACATAATAACTATTTGCCTTTTTCAATGTAGTTAGTTCCTAAATTTACTTATAATGCAACCTAACACTATTGCAAACAATCTTTTCCAATTTTCTATCCGGAGTCTATGTCTCATCAACCATCCATTTAAAAACATGAAATTTCATCAATGTATAAAAATATCTTTTGGCTTGTCTATTTGGCCACGCATTCATATTGTTTATAATTAAATCTCATAATTAAAACAAACATTTAAATATAAATATTTCTATAATTCTTCAATATATTTAAATATCCTTTTCCTTATCAATTTTGACCATACATTCAAAACTTATCATTTAAATTTTTCATGCAAAGCTAAATTACACGCACTCAAATAAAACAAGGTAAATACTGATTGAAAATACTCATGGATATATATATACATTTCAATATATTTTTTCTTCAATCATATTAACAAAATAAATATTTTCTTTTAAATCAAGTAATTACTTCTATTAAAAAATATCTTTCTCTACACATTTTCTACACATACTAATCATTTATTTTAAAACACTAATAATACCCAATTTGCAAACAACAGAATAAAATAAGATAAAATATTATTTATTCTCTTAAATGGATATATACCTTCATTATATATCTACTAAATATAAATTAATATATTTAAATATATTTAATCATTAACATATCTTCTATCCTTTGCAAAATATCAAATTGATTAATTCAAAATAAAATATCCTTTATCATCAATATTTCAAAATATAAATATATTTTTCCAATTAAATCAAATTAATAATTGGACCTTTTACATATGGATTTAAATTCCACAATTCAATTTTAAATTATGCATTCTTTAAATCAAATATTTAACTCCTTCAATTAAACTTTAACATGCCATTTTAAAATAAACAATAATTTCCCCATATGTTTATAATTTTAATTCCACTAATCTAATATACAAATTTTATTTAAAATAATATAAATAAATATAATACTCTAGTATTATAAATTATAATATAAAATATTATTAAACAATATTTTAATATTATAATAACAATACATAAAATATTAATATTTATAAATATCAATTTATTATTATTTTATTTTCAGAACAGCCATGGGAAAATAATTTAACAACAGTCTCATTTTTTAAGCATAACTCAAAAACTACGATCTGGGTATTTGAAATTTTTGGACAGGGGTTAGAAAATTGTAAAATAAAAAAACTTTTTAAATTTCTTGAAAACCCAGTTTGTAAAAGTGAAGTTATAGGCGACGCAATCAGACCATTTTACCATGAAAATATAACTATACTGCAGATTTTAAAATCCGTTTTTTGATAATAAACAGAAAGTTTCATTTTGTAAAAACATTCTAAAAGCATTGTTCAATCTCTATGTTTGATTTCAATAACAATAAAATCAATTTCTCCAAATAATTTAAATTCAACTAAGGTTTTCATAATTTTCACTCAAGAATTTTCACAAACAAAGGCTGTAAATTTATTTAATTCTTTTCTTCTAATATCAAGTTTGTTTTCTAAAACAGATTTAACAAACAAATCTTTAATCATTACTATTTTAAAGAAAACAATCAAGAACAATAAAACACAAAGAGGAAAACCTGGTACAAGAAGCTACAGGAAGAGATGGATTTTTGATGCAAGCCTTCTTCAAAGATTTCCTGAATTTTCTTCAATCCTCCAATGAATCCAATCCAAAATCCATCAAATGCAAACAATCTTTCCTTCAATCAATTCTACAATCAAACTTTTTTCAAACCCTTGTGCAAATTTTCCAAAATTTCTTTCTGCTGTAAAAATGTATTTTTCTAAAAACTCTCTTGCCCTAAAATTAAAACATATATTCTTATAAATCAAAAATACCTAATTCAACCCTAATTCACATTACATGCAAATTAGATATTTCAATTTCAATATTTACAACCCTAATTCACATTACATGCAAATTAGATATTTCAATTTCAATTTCAATTTTCAATTTCAATTTCACTTTCAATTTCAATTTTCAAAACCCACTTTCAATTTAAAATGAAATTTCAAATAATAAATTAATTTCCAAAGTTGCAACCAATTTCCCAAATAAACATTTAATTACAATTTCTAATTTAATTTTCACACGTTGGAATTAAATTCCAAAATTAATTCTAATTGTTTTATTTCCTTTCATTCTCTTGAATCACATTTAATTAATTAATTAAATTATTTAATAACTAAATTCAACCCCCTTGGATTAAATTTAATTAATTAAATAAACTAAATATAATTAATTAATTTAAGTATAAACTTTTATCCACATTGCATTATTTAAATTAAATAACCATCAACATGATTTAAATGCAATTATTCTAAATATCTATTTCCAACTCAAGAATGCTTCAGTAAGACAGACAATGACAAGACACACACAACTGATGACACACTGACACACTAAGGCTAGGGTATAGACTTGACACATGTTACCTAGCTACTATCTCCATTCAACTTAACCGTTGGATCGACACGCTCAAACCTGTGAAACCAGGTGGAGTCGATGTCATGTACCTGCAATCCTGCAACCAAGTAAACAACATCATACAATATATCCAGCATATAATACACACTGTGAAGAGGGAATTAAAGATTCATAGGGCGCTTGCAAGTGAGTGATGCGAAACCGTCCTCTTCACCAATACACTCATTGAAACTGACACTTCCATCATAATCCAGTAATCTCATAATAACATCTCATGTTAACTCTACAACAACATTAATCTATAATGCATGTGAAACAATAATCAGATAACTACATCCCATAATAATAGTTGTCGCTCAATAGTAGCGATCAAAACATCATAACAAAATGTATCCAATATCAAAGTAACTGCAACCAAACATAGCATAAAGCAACTTGAACAAGAATCAAAATGGAGGGGTATTACAATATGCATGAATTTAGTTCCGGTTAAGAGAACAACATCTGATTGCAGAAAATCTAGTTAAGAATCTTCTACCAACTTTCCTTCCACTAATTCAAAAAATCATATTGTTGCTACTTGGTACATTCCTTCACTTTCTTCTCTAATCCTTGTCACACAATTCTTCACACCTTTATCATCGCACATTCCACACTTCCTATATTCAGATGCCTTTTTTAGATGTTCCACATACATGTATATATATACCCCTAGAGAACAAGATGAGTCAGCCTAGAAAAAACATGTCGGCTTGAGGAACAATCTTGAAGTATTCAATAAGGCTTGGCATGCTAGCACTGGACCCAAAATATAGGTCAAACATAATGGATCTTCTTACCACATTACACCAGGACCCATACATGGGTCATACATAAGATATAGAATTATTACCAAAAGATAGCTAACATTGAATTATATGAGATATTTTGGATTCAATAGGAACGCCACAACCAGGACCAAAACTTGATTAACATCAATTGATAGGAACCCCACAACCAAGACCAAATCTTGATTATCATAAATTTTAGTATCAACCGAAGAAGCACAATGTAACATACCAAAACTTGTAACATGCAACATGAATGTCCGGTTAGCAAGGTTACCCAAAGAAGGCCTTAGAAATAGTAGCAAAATATTAGTCTTCAATATTTTGCATTAACTATCTTCCACATATGTCTCAAAAAGGAGTACTACCACTATTTGGATTGAGCATACTATCTATACTATGCAAAATTATAGGATAGATCATTTATGTATATCATCTGGAGCACAACCTTCCCAAGTTTAGGCATCAATGACAACAATGCTACATCAACAACTTCTTAATAGTTTGTGCCCCGAATCCCCATCATCCTCTGATCTCACCCTATCCTTATTCTTATTATCGTTATCCTCCTTCTGTCATGGGTTTTTTCCTTCCTCTTCTTCCTCAATGCCAATATTTATATCGTAAATATCACTGTATTTCCCCTCTTCCCAAGTATATCATTTATGTATATCATTTGAAGAACAACCTTCCCAAGTTTTGGCATCAATGACAACAATTCTACATCAACAACTTCTTAATAGTTTGTGCCCCAAATCCCCATCATCCTCTGATCTCACCTTATCCTTATTCTTATTATCATTATCCTCCTTCTGTCATGGGTTTGTTCCTTCCTCTTCTTCCTCAATGCCAATATTTATATCGTAAATCTCACTATATTTCCCCTCTTCCCAAGTATATCATTTATGTATATCATTTGAAGCACAACCTTCCCAAGTTTTGGCATCAATGACAACAATGCCACATTAAAAAAATTCTCAATAGTTTTTCCCCCAAATCCCCATCATCCTCTGATATCACCCTATCCTTATGCTTATTATCATTATCCTCCTTCTATCATGGGTTTTTTACTTCCTCTTCTTCCTTAATTTCAATATTTATATCATAAATCTCACTACATTTCCCCTCTTCATCCTCACTGGTGTTATCTTCCTCAATATCATTTGTTTCCACCACTTCAACCTCATTTTGACTATATTATTTTGTTCCTCCTCCTTAGAAAAAGGGAAGTACTCTTCATCTGAAGACTCGACACCTTCCTCTTCAAATGCTAAATTTTTCCCTTCAAAATCCTATTTTTATTCTATTTCTCCATTTTCACTAATCTGGCTAACCTTCTCTCACCCTTTCCACTGCTCGAGTCACCAAGATGACCCATATCACCCTCGTCAAGAATTTCTATAGAAAAATTCTTCTTCTTCTTCATTGGGGGGCTAAGGAACATTATTTATAAACTAGTACGATTTGTTAGGATTTTTATTTTTTGAGAGGGAGGGGTGGACTGCTTTTCCTCAATGGTAGGGGTATGGGAAACAACATTGAATGAGAGACCATAATTTAATTTTTTTCCAAGAGCAGTGTTATGCTAAATCAAAAGGGGATTATCTTTTAAGAGGTTAATTTACAGAGGCTTAATAGATTTGGTTGGACATGGTTGAGGGGTAATGGTGAACATGTGATTATAGAGTCTTACAATGAGACCCTAGTATAGCAGTGGGGAGGCCCCTTTAGACATGCATTGATGCAAGGAAGACAAATTAAAGAAAGTGATATTGATTTTTTCATTTCATCTTATATGATTAAGAAATGGAAAGTGATATTCATAGATTTTAGTATATTTTGCTTCTAGAGTAAAATATTTCATTATGTGTAAACTCACCAAAATGAAAGGAGCTAACATTTTCTCATGTCATAGCCATTTTAGAATATCCTTGTATTCTCATATTTGTCAAGGAAACTATCAATGAATATTTGGTAGTTCCCATTACTCACTTTCACCATTTTTATCCCCTTACATTCTAATCTCATTACATCAACAACTAGCCTAGGGGTCACCTCAAAGTGAATACTACCAATTGCCACAATTCCCTCCCTCCATGAGTTGAAGAATTTTGAGGTGAGCTCATTGTTGAAGCCCTTCTTGGCTTGAAAGAAAGGCGTGATGCTTACTTCCTAAAAAATCCTCTATAGATCCATATTTTTCTTGAGGTAAATCATGAAAGGGGTTTAGAGGACTTACTTGGCCCACCCATTTTCCACAAAAAAATCTTCCACTACCTTCAAAGAGGACTTTGAATCATAGGAAACTCACCACACCAATAAATTTGAACAACAAAAGAAATGCAATTGAGGCCCTTTTTGGTCATTTTTGAATAAAAAGAGGTAGAAATCATTCTTTGATGATTTATCTAGCCCATTTAAATGGGCCTTCGAGCGATCAAGCCACTTTTCCTTTATGATAAGACCCATAATACACTTTTTAAATTGAATATTATGCATAATAAAGAGGATCGTAAGATTATATCTAGGTCTTGTGTGAGAATTTGTTGCCATACAAAATTATAATAGCAATTTTTTTAAACACACCATTAGGACTTGGATAAATATAGTGAAAACCCAACAAAATCTTATTAATAATTAGGAGGACATCCTTTTTTCTAGTCCAAAACACTTTTATGAAATAATTATCATAAACATTATTCCATCTTCCTCTTAAATTCATGATGTGACCTTTACCCTTTGTAATTTACATTTGATCCCTTCCTCCTTTTGAGTTGTACACTTTAATGAAAATCATTTTAATAAAATTCATGTGATATAAGTTTTTTATTTGATTAGGCTAGGAATTTCCTAGCTTATGAAAATTGTGTCCAGTTCTTTTCCTTTCCATAATGTCCTTAGCTCTTAAATAAGAGATAATTAATTCATGGAACTAGAAGGAAACTAGGTACCAAGAAAGAGAGCCTGAGAACCATTTATAGCAACCATAGTCATAGGATCAACAGATTATATATTATTGAATCTGATCCCTATATTATTTATTCTCAAATGCTCTTCTAAAACTATATATTTTATTATTTGAGGTACACCATCATAATTCCAACTTACCCGCTACAAATAGGAGAGCCCCTCATTAGAAGCAACATCTATTGTTTTTTGTAATACCCCTTCATTTTGGTTCTTTTTCGGTTTGCTTTATGCTATATTTGGATGAAACTACTTTGATGTTGGATACATTTTGTTATGAATTTTTGATCGCTATTATTGAGCGACAACTATTTTATGTGATGTGATGTGGTTTATCTGATTATTCTTTCACATGCATTATGGATTAATGATGTTGTCTATTTAGCATGAGATGTTATTATGAGATTATTGATTATGATGTAATGTCAGTCTTTGATGAGTGGATTGGTGAAGAGGATGGTTTCGTATCACTCGCTTGCGAGCGCCCTATGAATCTGTGATTTCTTCTTCACAGTGTGTATTATATGTTGGATATATTATATGATGTTGTTGACATGGTTTCAGGTTGCAGGTACATGACATCGACTCCACTTGGTTTTACAGGTTTGAGCGTGTTGATCCAACAGTTAAGTTGAACGAGAGATAGTAGCTAGGTAACATGTGTCAGGTCTACACCCTAGCCTTAGTGTGTCGTCAGTCTTTTTTATTGAGTCATGGTGTACCTTATTTTAATATTTGATTTTGAAAGGTGCTTGTTTATTAAATGAATTTTTAGAATAATTGCATTGGGTTAAAGTGATGATTATTTTATATTAAATTAAAGTTATCCTTAGAAGTTATATTTAAAGTTATTAATATAATTTAGTTTAGTTAAATTTTAATTTATTTAATTAATTAAATTTTAATCTCAAAAAGGTTGAATTTAGTTATTAAATAATTAAGATTAATTAATTAAGTTTATTCGATTAAATTAAATCAAATCAAAAGAAATTTAAAGATATTTGCAAATTACCTTTAGAAATTGAAAGGAAATTGAAATTGTATTTTAAATTCAATTTGGGTTTTTGAAAATAGAAAATGAAATAAATATCTAATTCTCAACTATGCATGCATGCAATGTGAATTAGGGTTGTATTAGATATTTTTGATCTATGTAGAAGGCATGTTTTCAATTTGGAGAGAGAAATTTTGGGGAAGAATTCATTTTTCAAAGCAGTGAAGGATTTTTGGAAAATTTGTGCAAAAAAGGGATTGAAACAGTTTCTGGTTTTGGATTGGATTTGAGGAAAAATTGTTGCAATTGTTGAAGTTTTTGGATTGGATTTGTTGCATGTTTGAGGAAATTCAAGAAATTCTTGGAGAAGGCTTGCATCAAAAATTTGTCTTCTTCTGTAGCTTCAGATTCTAGGTTTTGTTCTTGTTTTGTTCAATGCAATTTATTATGTTTATGAATCTAATTGTTGAAATTCATTGTTTGAATTTAACCTTAGAATTGTGCTTCAAACATTTAGGTTGTAGCATGAAGAATTAAACTTTTCTTGAAAACATTCAGATCTTTTTTTTTTTCAAAACAAACCCTCTCTAGAAAACCTTCTTTGAAAAAATCTAGAACTGTGTAATTTTTTGATTTTTAATTGTTCGAAAATTGAAGGAATAGTTTGAAAAAAATTAAATTTAAACCTCTTGATTATAGGAAGAAATTTTGGAAAAATTTATCAATTTCTTGTTCAGGTTTTATTTTATTATTTCCTCATTTTTATCAATAATTTAGTTCTGTGTAAATATATATATTTATATATTATATGTATAATATTTTTGAATATTAATACACATAATATATTTATATATATATTTAATATGAAATAAAAGATTTAAGACATATTGTGGTTCTTAATTCGTCATCTGTACGACATTCTCGTGAAACGAATTCTGTTATAAATTGCTGAAATTGCTTTGAAGTTTTGGTAATATTTTTTGAAAGAAATTAAAAAAAATAATTTTTAAAAAAATAGAAATAAAAACTTTTTGTTTTGTGGTTGGTGGGGATGGAAGAACCCCCACCACTGACACTTCCCAAGGGAAGGACACACCTGTCATGGGCAGTGCGCCCACCACTTGGGGGACGCACTGTCCATGGAAGGCGCGGCCTCTCCAATCACTATAGTTGTTGTACTATGTGTACAGTCGACAGGTGAGGGTACAGGCGCTGGCAGTACTTCGTCCGCCCTCTTAAAACCGGTGGGATGCGATATGATTTTTTTGTTCGTTTAAATTTTTGCATATGGTTTTTATTTAATATTACTTTTGGGTTTAGTTTAATATTAATAGGATATATTAATATTATATTTGTTTATATAATATTTAAATATATATAATTACATATTGGATTTAGGTGATTAAACATGGATTTATCCTGAGTTAATTGATTAAATATTCTGGTTGTTTATTTTTAGAAAAATAGAAAGTTAAAATCAATGTTTATTGTAGATTTTATTTTTGAATATAGTTTTGATTATATAAATATAATATATATATTTATGTATATAAATTTAATATTCTATTTTGGGCATTTTGGTGGCATGCAAAGTACTTAGATTTCAATTTAAACTGAAATGATTAGTATGCATAATTCAAATTGATAGAGAAAAAGGTATTTTAAATAAATTGATGAAATTATATGAGTTAGCTAGAAAATGAAAGGAATCCAGTTAGTAGAGTGTTGATTTTTAAAATAAACATTGAATTTGATTTAAATTGTTTAAATTAGTATTTCTTATATTTGTAAATTGAAGGCTCTTATTTAACTATTTCAGCTAATTTGAAACGGCAATAGTTTTATCTTACTCTGAATAGAATATGAAAGGAAAATGGATTTAGAATATCTGAAAATAATAGTTTCCTTGTGATTGCCTTAAATGGTTTATTTTTGTCGTATTTCGTAAAGGGAAGTGAGTTTAATTGTTTAAGATTCCCAATAATGAAAGAAGAAATATGGTTTATGATTATTTCAGATGATCTAGTTTTCATGCCTTTGACTTTGTCAACATTACCTATTGGATGAGTATAGATTTAAGAAATCCAAATATTAGATTTGAATTATGACTTGAATGCTTGTTGTAGCTACGTCATCAAGTTACAATGTGGGAATTTGGGATTTAGTGTTAGTCTTAAATTGTAAGTCTTCCAGAAGAACTTAGAGGATGAGGGTTGTTGAATCTTTATGCCATCTAGTTATTTCCCTTGGGTAGTGCATGGCGTCTTTTCAGTTTTACCCGATTTTCACGAACGAGGATGTTTTTGTGCCTCCTGTGAAAGGAGAGGACTACGTGTGTTTGTTGCCTCCAAGATGTTTGGAGTGAATTGTATTATTTGTTTTCTCCTTGTGTTGGAGTTGTTTTGATGCCTAAGTAATATGCACTTGTGATTCCCTTGGTGATTAGATGTTTGTGTGTTGTCCATTAGAAGGGTGGCTTTTGTTAGGTGTCGGAGCCCAAAGAGGTAAACCGGGTAACCTTCAGAAGTTATTTAAACAAGTGATAATTAAATTAATGTACTTAGAAGATTAGGACTAACTTCTCACTAATCAAGATAATTTTTCCTCACTCATAGACATAAGGGCTCGTTTAGACTTGAGATGAGTGGGTAGACCTTAAATGGCAGTCATCTATCTTGTTAGTACGAGAGATATAGAATGCCGCATGAGTGAGTATGAGGGTCAGGATTTGGTTGAGGTCACTAGAATTATCGGAGCCTATGAAAGATGCCCAGAGGAGATCTCATGACTACTATGCGATGACACTCTATCTAGGAAAACTGTTAATTTTTTTATGTGTATGGTTCTTTGAACATACTTGATCTATTTTATGTCTGGAAGCAATGTTGTAATACCCCTCTGTTTTGCTTTTTGTTCAAGTTGCTTTATGTTATGTTTGGTTGCAGTTACTTTGATACTGGATACATTTCGTTATGATATTTTGATCGCTACTATTGAGCGACAACTATTATTGTGAGATGTAGTTATCTGATTTTGTTTCACATGCATTATAGATTAATGATGTTGTAGAGTTAACATGAGATGTTATTATGAGATTACTGGATTATGATGGAAGTGTTAGTTTCGATGAGTGTATTGGTGAAGAGGACGGTTTCGCATCACTCGCTTGCGAGCGCCCCACGAATCCGTAATTCTTTCTTCACAGTGTGTATTATATGTTGGATATATTATATGATGTTGTTTACTTGGTTGCAGGATTGCAGGTACATGACATCGACTCCACCTGGTTTCACAGGTTTGAGTGTGTTGATCCAACGGTTAAGTTGAACGGGAGATAGTAGCTAGGTAACATGTGTCAAGTTTACACCCTAGCCTTAGTATGTTGTCAGTCGTGTGTGTTGAGTCATTAGCTGTCTTGTTTTAATGTTATTTAATTCTGAAGGATTCTTGATTTGGAAATAAATATTTAGAATAATTGCATTTAAATCATGTTGATGGTTATTTAATTTGAATAATGCAATGTGGATAAAAGTTTATATTTAAATTAATTAATTATTTAAATTTAATCCAAGGGGGTTGAGTTTAGTTATTAAATAATTAAATTAATTAATTAAACGTGATGCAAGAGAATGAAAGAAAAAATAAAAGAATTAGAATTAATTTTGGAATTTAATTCCAACGCGTGGGAATTAAATTAGAAATTATAATTAAATGTTTATTTGGGAAATTGGTTGCAACTTTGGAAATTAATTTATTATTTGAAATTGCATTTTAAATTGAAATTGAAATTGAAATTAATATCTAATTTGCATGTAATGTGAATTAGGGTTGTAAAAATTGAAATTGAAATTGAAATTGAAATATCTAATTTGCATGTAATGTGAATTAGAGTTGTATTAGGTATTTTTGATTTATAAAGAATACATGTTTTAATTTTAGGGTAGAAAAATCTTTTAGAAAAAAAATACATTTTTATAGCAGGGAAGAAATTTTGGAAAATTTGCACAAGGGTTTGAAGAAAGTTTGATTGTAGAATTGATTGAAAGAAATATTGTTTGCATTTGTTGGATTTTGGATTGGATTCAATGGAGGATTGAAGAAAATTCATCTCTTCCTGTAACTTCTTGTAACAGGTTTTCCTCTTTGTGTTTTATTATTCTTGATTGTTTTTCTTTAAAAAAGTAGTGATTAAAGATTTGTTTGTTAAATTTGTTTTAGAAAATAAATTTGATATTAGAAGAAAAGAATTAAATAAATTTACAGCCTTTGCTTGTGAAAATTCTTGAGTAAAATTGTGAAAACCTCAGATGAATTTAAACTATTTGGGGAAATAGATTGTGTTGTTATTGGAAATCAAACATAGAGATTGAACAATGCATTTAGAATTATTTTAGAAAATAAAACCCTCTATTTATTATTAAAAATCAGATTTTAAAATCTGCAGGATAGTTATAATTTTCATGGTAAAATGGTCTGGTTGCG
Organism: Sequoiadendron giganteum; assembly: GCA_007115665.2. Lineage (NCBI taxonomy): Eukaryota > Viridiplantae > Streptophyta > Pinopsida > Cupressales > Cupressaceae > Sequoiadendron > Sequoiadendron giganteum. The sequence goes on from CM021100.1 coordinate 595,539,340, forward strand.
TCGCCCATAACTTCGCTTACGGGTTGTCAGAAAATTTAAAGGGTTTTTGCATTTTGCAATTTTCTTATCCCTGTCAAAAAATCGTAAATACCCAGATCATATTTTTTGAGTTATGCTTGAAACATGAGACTGGTGTTAAGTTATTTTCCCATGGCTGCTTTGAAAATAAAATAATAATAAATTGATATTTATAAATATTAATATTTTATGTATTGTTATTATAATATTAAAGTATTATATTTATTTATATTATTTTAAATAAAATTTGTATATTAGATTTAATTGGAAAAATATATATATATTTTGGAAAATTGATGATAAGGGATATTTATTTTGAATTAAACAATTTGATATTCTGTAAATAATAGAAGATATGTTAATGATTAAATATATTTAAATATATTAATTTATATTTAGTATATATATATTGAAGGTATATATCCATTTGAGAGAATAAATAATATTTTATCTTATTTTATTTTGTTGTTTGCAAATTGGGTATTATTAGTGTTCTAAAAGAAATGATTAGTATGTGTAGAAAATGTATAGAGAAAGATATTTTTTTAATAGAAGTAATTACTTGATTTAAAAGGAAATATTTATTTTGTTAATATAATTGAAGAAAATATATTGAGATGTATATATATATCCATGAGTATTTTCAATCAGTATTTACCTTGTTTTATTTAAGTGCGTGTAATTTAGTTTTGCATGAAGAATTTAAAAGATAAGTTTTGAATGTATGGTCAAAATTGATAAGGAAAAAGATATTTAAATATATTGAAGAATTATAGAAATATTTATATTTAAATGTTTGTTTTAATTAATGAGATTTAATTAGAAACAATATGAATGCATGGTCAAATAGATAAGCCAAAAGATATTTTTATACATTGATGAAATTGCATGTTTTTAAATGGATAGTTGAAGAGACATAGACTCCGAATAGAAAATTGAAAAGATTGTTTGCAATAGTGTTAGGTTGCATTAGAAGTAAATTTTAGGAACTAACTATATTGAAAAAGGCAAATAGTTATTATGTTTTATCTAGTTCCATAGACTAATCTAGTCATTGTGAATGGAATATTAAAGAGTATATGTAATTAAATTTATTAATATATATATTTGGTGTATATATAATATGGAGCATATATATATATTAAGTGTAAAATTCATTATCGTATTTTATTTTAATGAGATGCATGCAATATATTATTGAATAGAGATTTAAAAATGGATTGATTAGTGTATATGGAAAATGGTTAGAGAAACAATATGTTATTATATTAAAGTGATTGAATGTTTTAAATAGAAAATTGAATGAGACGTAAGATTTGGTTAGGAAATGGAAAGAGTTTACTTGCATAGATTTGTGTCGATTTAAAAGTAAATTAAGAAGTTGTTTTATTGATGAGACAATCAATTATGTTATTTATTAATTTCTATTTAGATTAATTGAATCATTGTGATTGGATTATGAAAGAGATATGGATTTAGTATATCCAAAAATAGTATCTTCCTCGTGATTATCTTAAAGGATTTAATTCTCTGTATTCAGTAAAGGGAAGTAAGTTTAATTGTTTTAGATTTCCAATAATGAAAAGGGCAATAGAGGTTATGATTATTTTAGATGATCTAGTTATCGTGTTTTTGACTTTTCCAACACTACCTATTGAATGAATATGGATTTAGGAAATCCAAATATTAGATTTGATTGATGACTTGAATGCTTTTGTTGCTATGTCGTCAAGTTGCATTGTTGGTTTTGGGATTTAGTGTTAGTCCTAAATTATAAGTCTTCCAGAAGAACTTAGAGGATAAGGGTTGTTGAATCTTTATGCCATCCAGTTGTTTTCCCTTAGGTAGTGCATGGCGTCTTTTCAGTTTTAACCGGTTTTCACGAACGGGGATGTTTGCAACTCCTTGGTTTAGGAGCGGATTATGGGATCCGTGTCTCCTTGTATAGAGTGACCTTGTTATGTGGTTTCATCTTGTTGCCTCCTATGAAAGGAGTGGACTATGTGTTGTTGCCTCCAAGATGTTTGGAGTGAGTTCTTTTATTTGTTTCCTCATGTGAAAGGAGTGGACTATGTGTTGTTGCCTCCAAGATGGTTGGAGTGAGATCTTTTGTATCCTCCTTGTGTTGGAGTGGTTTGATGCCTTGTTGGTATGCCCTTGTGGTTCCCTTGGTGGATTGTTTGGGTGTGTGTTGTCCATTAGAAGAGTGGCTTTTGATAGGGGCCAGAGCCCAAAGTGGTAAACCGGGTAACCTTCAGAAGTGAGTTAATCAAGTGATAATTAAATTAATGTACTTAGATGATTAGGATGCAGTTCACATTAATCAAGATAATTTAATCCTCACTCATAGACACAAGGGCTCTTTTAGACTTGGGATGAGTGAGAAGGCCTGAAATGGCAAGATCAACTATCTTGTCCTTGCGAGAGGTAGTTGATTCCGCATGAGTGAGTATGAGTGCTGGGATTCAGTTGAGGCCACCAGGATTATTTGTTCCGGAGCCTATGAAGAATGCCCAGAAGAGATCTCATGACAAACCTTACAATGACACTCTATCTAGGACAACTGTTGTTAATTATTTTATTTGTATGGTTCTCTTAACATACTTGATCCATTTTATGTCTAGAAGCAATGTGACCTATGTCAGTGATGTTGAAGTTGTACTTGTATTGTACTTGATTTGTATTTGAGTTGTACTTGATTCGTACTTGTATGGTGAATGAGTTGTACTTGTTAATTCATTTGGTTGGTTATAACAATATGAGTCAGTTTGAGTATGCCTTTGGTTAGAGGTAGTAGAATCTTTGTCCATGTTACTTTGCTACTATCTCCTAACATGGGGGGTGGGCCTTCGGGTACCATATTGATAGGGTGGAACATGCACCAAAACTGTTGGGTTCTCATCTATCTTCAGTACTTGGTGGCGAGACATCCAGATGGAAAGCTCGTGGTTCTTGTTGTTATTCTTGCATTGTAATATTTTAACTTGTATAAGTTATTTTATCCCTCTTATGTTTATGAGGTGGAAGTTTGTAATTGTAACCTTAAGTACTTTTGCCTCTTTCTAGGAATGAGTGATGTAACTATTGGTTTAAGATAATGATTATGAGATTGTATCTTGGTTGATTATCTTATTATGTTATGTGATATTCTTATGATGTATGATGTTTATTTCATACAGTTCATACTGTTATGGTTATATGTAATATGTATGTGTGGGTTAAAGTAATCCTAACCTTGTAGCCTTAGAGGTTGTTGTTAATTAGTAAGTGAATGTGTATGTTATATGCACTTTATAAAAAAAAAATTGGTTCGCTTATTATGTTAATTGCAACTTCCTTTAAGGTTACTTGGCGGGGCATTACAAATGTGATCTATGTTAGTGATGTTAGTGTTGTACTTATGTTGTAATTGAGTTGTACTTGTTTAGTTCATTTGTTTGGTTATATCAGTATGTGTCAGTATGAGTCTGCCTTTGGTTAGTGGTAGTAGATTCTTTGTCCATGTTGTGTTGTTACTATCTCCTAGCATGGGGGGTGGGCCTTCGAGTACCACTAGGTTGGGTGGAACATACACCAAAACTGTTGGGTCCCCATTGATCTTCAGTTCGTGGAGGGGAGACATCCAATTGGACACTCACGGATCTTGTTATTCTTTTCTTGCATTGTTGTAATTCAAATTGTAATGAGTTGTTTTTTTTACCCCTCTTGTATTTATGAGGTGGATGTTTGTAATTGTAACACTTATGTAATTTGAATCATTTTGGGAATGAGGGTTGTAATCATTTAATGGTTATATGTTTTGGATATTATATTCTTATCTTGTTATTAATTTATGTTGAATGAATGCTTACTACTTGTGTTATTTATTGAAATGTAATTTAAATGATGTATGTTAATGGGGATTTAAGTAATCTTGGTTACGTAGCCTTAGGGGATGTTGTCAATTATAGGTGAACATGTATGTTTAATTCACTTTAATAAATAAAAAAATAGTATGTTTTTGTAGTGAATTGAAACTTCCTCTAGGGTTGCGTTGCAAGGCATTACACATGGTATCAAAGCCTAGGTTTAAACACCGGTTGCTCTGGGATTATGATGTACCCAATAAGCTTAGTTGTGTAGGTTTTCTTGTGTACCTTGTCTAATACACTTTTGTGTCTATGTAGGAGTATGCCTCTTAGACGCGGACAAGGGAGAGGATGTGGACATGGCCGGGTAGGTGATCGAGAGGAGAGTCAGCATGACTCGCAACCTCGTGTTGTACCTATACCAGAGCAAGAGGAACATCGGGCCTCGCAGAATGGCCCAAGAGGCATTGGTGGATAGCTAGATCCTGCTAGGGTCGAAGCTGCACGTAGAGCCTTTGAGGAGGCTTTGGCATTATTGGGTCTAAGACAGGTAGTACTTGAGGTTAACCCTGTGGTTAGGACAATTACAACTCAATCGGAGATGTTAGCAGTGTCCTATATGAGGGATTTGATTCAGTCACAACCACCTAGGTTTGACGGAGTACGCACTAGTTTAGAGGCTGAGACTTGGTTGATAGGTCTTGACCGATGTTTTGCTATGCATCCATTTGATAGTGGTACTAAACCACGATGCACTGTGATGCACCTGGAGGGATTTGCAGCCACTTGGTGGAGACTTGAGGAGCAAAAGCTCCACATTGTCATGAGTTTGGTGTCTTGGGAGATCTTTCTTGAGCGATTCAAGACCCATTTTCTTTCTGACCATTGGTGTCAATGTAGTGGTGATGAGTTCCATGCCCTTCAACAGTTAGCCATGATCGTAAATGAGTATGAGAGACATTTCTACGAACTTAAACAGTTTGCAGGAATAGGCGATGATGAGGGGATGCTCTTGCAACATTTCATCAGGGGCTTAAATGCCCGTATCAGTGGTGGTGTGCAGGTCTTTGAGCCCAAGTTTATAGAGACAGTTGTGGAGAAGGCACAGTTGGTCGAGGAGAACTTAGCTATGGCACTAGGAGGCCATTTAGGTGTGCAGATCGGTAGTGGTTCAAGAGTTGGGTCTAGTGCACGACGGGGTAAGACTCAGGGAGTTAGATCACCGTTGACTCGGCAGGGGCCTACTCTAAGTGGGCAGCAGGAGAGTGCGCTTGGAAAGGGTAAGGATTCTCAGGATGATGGTGGTTCTTCTCCTAGAAGGAACCAGAACTAGTGGCACAATAAGCGCAATCGTCAGGTACAGCCAGCCCAGATTTCACAGTCTATGGTTGATTGGGGTAGTATGGAGCAGTCTATTGCATCGACAAGAAGCATTGGGTTTGGTTTCATTAGATTTTTTTCTTGTGGTCAGTAGGGCCACCTTGCTAGGAATTGTTCGTATTGAAACTCTTCTAGTGTTGGTCATATAATGCAGGATACTTGTCCTCAGGGATCGAGGTTTTGATTTTATGTTGTTTGTTTAAGGGAGTGATATCCCTACTTTTTTCCAGGCTTCCAGGAGTAAGCCTAATCTTTGGGGGGGAGAATGTAATACCCCTTCATTTTGCTTCTTTTTCGGTTTGCTTTATGCTATGTTTGGATGTAACTACTTTGATACTGGATACATTTTGTTATGAAGTTTTGATCGCTACTATTGAGCGACAACTATTTTATGTGATCTGATGTGGTTCATCTAATTATTATTTCACATGCATTATGGATTAATGATGTTGTAGATTTAGCATGAGATGTTATTATGAGATTATTTATCATGATGTAATGTCAGTCTTTGATAAGTGGATTGGTGAAGAGGATGGTTTTGCATCACTTGCTTGCGAGGGCCCTGTGAATCCTTGATTTCATCTTCATGGTGTGTATTATATGTTAGATATATTATATGATGTTGTTGACTTGGTTTTAGGTTGCAGGTACATGACATCGACTCCACCTGGTTTCACAGGTTTGAGCGTGTCGATCCAACGGTTAAGTTGAATGGGAGATAGTAGCTAGGTAACATGTGTCAGGTCTACGCCCTAGCCTTAGTGTGTCATCATTCTTGTTTGTTGAGTCATGGTGTACCTTATTTTAATATTTGATTTTGAAAGGTTCTTATTTATTAAATAAATTTTTAGAATAATTGCATTGGGTTAAAGTGATGATTATTTTATATTAAATTAAAGTTATGCTTAGAAGCTATATTTAAATTTATTAATAGAATTTAATTTAGTTAAATTTTAATCTCAAAAGGGTTGAATTTAGTTATTAAATAATTAAATTAATTCATTAAGTTTATTCGATTAAATTAAATCAAATCAAAAGAAATTTAAAGATATTTGCAAATTACATTTAGAAATTGAAAGGAAATTGAAATTGTATTTTAAATTCAATTTGGGTTTTCAAAAATGGAAAATGAAATAAATATCTAATTCTCAACTATGCATGCATGCAATGTGAATTAGGGTTGTATTAGATATTTTTGATTTATGTAGAAGGCATGTTTTCAATTTGGAGAGAGAAATTTTGGGGAAGAATTCATTTTTCAGAGCAGTGAAGGATTTTTGGAAAAATTTTGCAAAGAAGGATTTGAAATAGTTTTTGGTTTTGGATTGGATTTGAGGAAAAATTATTGCAATTGTTGAAGTTTTTGGATTGGATTCGTTGCACGTTTGAGGAAATTCAAGAAATTCTTGGAGAAGGCTTGCATCAAAAATTCGTCTTCTTCTGTAGCTTCAGATTCCAGGTTTTGTTCTTGTTTTGTTCAATGCAATTTATTATGTTTATGAATCTAATTGTTGAAATTCATTGTTTGAATTTAACCTTAGAATTGTGCTTCAAACATTTAGGTTGTAGCATGAAGAATTAAATTTTTTTTGAAAACATTCATATCTATTTTTTTTCAAAACAAACCCTCTCTAGAAAACCTTCTTTGAAAAAAATCTAGATCTATGTAATTTTCCTATTTTTAATTGTTCGAAAATTGAAGGAGTGGTTTGAAAAAAATTAAATTTAAACCTCTTGATTATAGGAAGAAATTCTGGAAAAATTTATCAATTTCTTGTTTTGGTTTTATTTTATTATTTTCTCAGTTTTATCAATAATTTAGTTCTATGTAAATATATATATATTTATATATTATATGTATAATATTTTTGAATATTAATACACATAATATTTTATATATATATATATATATATATATATATATATATATATATATTTAATATGAAATAAAAGATTTAAGACATATTGTGGTTTTTAAATCGTCGTCTGTATGACATTCTCGTGAAATGAATTTTGTTATAATTTGTCGAAATTGCTTTGAAGTTCTTGCAATATTTTTTGAAAGAAATTAAAAATAATAATTAAAAAAATATATATAAATAAAAACTATAGATAAAAACTTTTTGTTTTGTGGTTGGTGGGGATGGAAGAACCCCCACCTCCCACACTTCCCAAGGGAAGGACGCACCTGCAATGGGCAGTGCACCCACCACTTGGGGGACGCACTGTCCATGGAAAGTGCAACCTCCCCAATCACTGTAGCCACTGTACTGTGTGTACAGTTAGTGAGTGAGGGTACGGGCACCGGTGGGATGCGATATGATTTTTTTGTTCATTTAAATTTTTGCAATGGTTTTTATTTAATATTACTTTTGGGTTTAGTTTAATATTAATAGGATATATTAATATTATATTTGTTTATATAATATTAAAATATATATAATTACATATTGGATTTAGGTGATTAAACATGGATTTATCCTGAGTTAATTGATTAAATATTCTGGTTGTTTATTTTTAGAAAAATAGAAAGTTAAAATCAATGTTTATTGTAGATTTTATTTTTGAATATAGTTTTGATTATATAAATATAATATATATATTTATGTATATACATTTAATATTCTATTTTGGGCATTTTGGTGGCATGCAAAGTACTTAGATTTCAATTTAAATTGAAATGATTAGTATGCATAATTCAGATTGATAGAGAAAAAGGTATTTTAAATAAATTGATGAAATTATATGAGTTAGCTAGAAAATGAAAGGAATCCAGTTAGTAGAGTGTTGGTTTTTAAAACAAACATTGAATTTGATTTAAATTGTTTAAATTAGTATTTCTTATATTTGTAAATTGAATGCTCTTATTTAACTATTTCAGCTAATTTGAAAGGGCAATAGTTTTATCTTACTCTGAATAGAATATGAAAGGAAAATGGATTTAGAATATCTGAAAATAATAGTTTCCTCGTGATTGCCTTAAATGGTTTATTTTTTTCGTATTTCGTAAAGGGAAGTGAGTTTAATTGTTTAAGATTCACAATAATGAAAGAAGAAATATGGTTTATGATTATTTCAAATGATCTAGTTTTCGTGCCTTTGACTTTGTCAATGTTACCTATTGGATGAGTATGGATTTAAGAAATCCAAATATTAGATTTGAATTATGACTTGAATGTTTGTTGTAGCTATGTCATCAAGTTGCAATGTGGGAATTTGGGATTTAGTGTTAGTCTTAAATTGTAAGTCTTCCAGAAGAACTTAGAGGATGAGGGTTGTTGAATCTTTATGCCATCTAGTTGTTTTCCCTTGGGTAGTGCATGGCATCTTTTCAGTTTTACCCGATTTTCACGAACGAGGATGTTTTTGTGCCTCCTGTGAAAGGAGAGGACTACATGTGTTTGTTGCCTCCAAGATGTTTGGAGTGAATTGTATTATTTGTTTTCTCCTTGTGTTGGAGTTGTTTTGATGCCTAGGTAGTATGCACTTGTGATTCCCTTGGTGATTAGATGTTTGTGTGTTGTCCATTAGAAGGGTGGCTTTTGTTAGGCGTCGAAGCCCAAAGAGGTAAACCGGGTAACCTTCAGAAGTTATTTAAACAAGTGATAATTAAATTAATGTACTTAGAAGATTAGGACTAACTTCTCACTAATCAAGATAATTTTTCCTCACTCATAGACACAAGGGCTCGTTTAGACTTGGGATGAGTGGGTAGGCCTTAAATGGCAATCATCTGTCTTGCCAATACGAGAGATATAGGATGCCGCATGAGTGAGTATGAGGGCCGGGATTCAATTGAGTTCACCAAGATTACTGGAGCCTATGAAGGATTCCCAGAGGAGATCTCATGACTACTATGCGATGACACTCTATCTAGGACAACTATTGTTAATTGTTTTATGTGTATGGTTCTTTGAACATACTTGATCTATTTTATGTTTGGAAGCAATGTGATCTATGTCAGTGATATTAGTGTTGTACTTATGTTGTAATTGAGTTGTACTTGTTTAGTTCATTTGTTTGGTTATATCAGTATGTGCCAGTATGGCTCTGCCTTTGGTTAGTGGTAGCAGATTCCTTGTCCATGTTGTGTTGTTACTATCTCCTAGCATGGGGGGTGGACCTTTGGGTACCACTAGGTTGGGTGGAAGATGCACCAAAATCATTGGGTCCCCATTGATCTTTAGTTCGTGGAGGCGAGACATCTAGTTGGATACTCACGAAACTTGTTATTTTTTTCTTGCACTGTTGTAATTCAAATTGTAATGAGTTGTTTTTTTTACCCCTCTTGTATTTATGAGGTGGATGTTTGTAATTATAACACTTATGTAATTTGACTCATTCTGGGAATGAGGGTTGTAATCATGTAATGGATATATGTTGTGGATATTATATTCTTATCTTGTTATTTATTTATGTTTAATGAATTCTTACTACTTGTGTTATTTATTGCAATGTAATTTAAATGATGTATGTTAATGGGGATTTAAGTAATCTCGGTTACGTAGCCTTAGGGGATGTTGTCAATTATAGGTGAACATGTATTTTTAATTCACTTTAATAAAAAAAAAATTAGTACGCTTTTGTAGTGAATTGAAACTTCCTCTAGGGTTGTGTGGGCAGTACATTTTGTTTGCTTCTTTGTATGTATGAATTAACCTATACTAGCTAAAACCATCCATCATCCTTTTTGAAACTTCCAACAAATTCTTAATCATCCAAGGGATGATAGAATCTCCCTTGAGAATTTCTATGGTCAATTTGGAGTCTCGTTCTATTACAACATTGTTAAATCCCCTTTCCTTAACCCTCTTTTGACCTACCAAACAATAGTTTCCTCAACCTCATTACTAATAGTGATACCAAAAATTTAGTGCATCCTTAAAAAAAGGCCCCTATGGTCTCTTATAAGTCCTCTAACAGTGGTGGCTCCTAGGTTTCCTTTAGATTTAAACCATTTAAATCAATATTTATCTAACCATCAACTAGAGGGATCCATTTTTTCATCCTTCTTCTCAAAAACTTAACCCAATTGAATCTAGTTATATCCTTTTTAATCCCCCAATTTTGTTTGATTATGAGGTCCCCATAGGAAGCAATTAAATTAGAGAAGCCAAAAAAATCTTGAGTTTAAATTTTCCTATATTTTTTGTTTTTCTCTCAAGAAAACCTCCATGCTACTTCTCCTCTAATCTCCAAAAAATATATCATTTCTTTCTTTTCACTGGGTCCATGACAAAAAAAGGAATTTGTTTCCATAGTTCAACTATTATTGGGTGACCAAAAGGGAAATTGTTCCATTATTCAATAAAATCCCTAAGGGAATGGGGAAACACTCAATCAATCAAAAAACATCTTAAGACATATGTCCATAACTCCCTAGAAAAAGAAAAACAGAAGAAAAAATGGTTAATATTCTCAGCCTCTTCAAAATAGAGGGATAACCTCTTAACAAAATCAAATCCTCTTCTATTAAAAAAATCAATTGTGAGGATTCCACCCTAGGTAGCAGCCCACCAAAAGCAATTAATCTTTGGGATGAGTTTGGCATTTCATATTTTGTTCCAATCAAACATATTACGGAGGAGAATAGGTTGCTTCATCATGGTATAGGAATATTTGAGAGAGAAAAACCCTAAAGGGTTTCCACTCCAAATCCATTCATCTTCTCTGTTATGATAGAAGAAAATGTGATCTCTGATAAAAGGGTCTAAGAGAAGAGAGGGTTCAAGTCATTCATTCTGACTACCTCCCCCAAGAACTCTATACCTAGTCAATTGTTCACTAAAATATTTCCATTTTGGGGAAGCTCCACCCTAGTCCACATAATCATATAAGAAATTCCCATTTAGTCTTATAATCTCCTACTTGATATGATTTAGCTGGTTAACTAAGGACATCACAAGCACTTGCCCCAAATATCATCCTAGAATCTAATCTTTCTGCTATTACCCACCCTCCTTTTGATACCTTGCTTGAGATTATTTATTATTTTCATTATTTTGTTCTAGACAATCGAGCGCATAGGCCATTGCTAAGAGAACAATAGACTTTTTGAATCAACATTTCCCAAATATTTACCTTTTAGAATTTCTACCCAAACCTTATTACCTTCTAGAAAATACAAACCATTTTTAGAAAGGAGGGCCTTATTGAATAGATTTAATCTTCTAATCCTCAATTCTCTATCTTTTTTGGGGGAGTGAACCTTATCCCAACTTACTAGGGCTATCTTAGATTTTTCTTCTATACCCATCCAAAGGAAGTTTCTTTGGATTTTCACAACTTTTTTGAATATGAAAGAGGGCATTTTAAAAAGTGAAAGGAATTAGACCAGGATGTTTTGGAGAGACGATTTAAGAAGTTGGAGCTTACCTACTTGGCTTAAAATTTTACCTTTCCACCTTGCTAGATGTTTTGAATTCTTTATAAGATGTCATTCTAGTAGGTGATAGATGTTTTTTTAGTGCTTAGTAGAAGACCAAGATAGGAGTTTGGTATAATATATTCTTAACAACCTAAAATTCTCAACACCTTGTTTTTCAGAAATTGATTTGTATTGAAGAAGTAAATCTTACTTTTAGAGTAGTTAATGTGTTGTCTTGAGGCCTTAGCATAGTCCTAAAAAATAGATTTCCAATTGGAAGCTTCAATGACCTAAGATACACCAAAATTAGTGGTATCATCCATAAATTGTTGGTGAGAAGCATGTAGGAGGGAAGAAGTAGCTTTAATCCCTTTTAGGACTCATTGGTTCAAGTATTTTTGAAGTTTCTCCCCCGGGCTTCAACAAAAATTATGAATAGGTAAGGAGAAAGGGTGCCTCCTTTCCTTAAACCTTTACCACAATAAAAAACACCTGTAGTTATTCCATTTATTAAAATATAGAACCTTGAAGTGGTGACACGAGCTTTAATCATCTTTAATATCCAACCATTGAAACCAAATTTCTCTAGAACAACAATCAGGGAATTCCAAGAAACCTTATCATAAACCTTCAAAAATTCTAATTTTAAAACTTTGCATGATTTCTTACATTGATCCTGATGTAGGAGCATCCCTAGTTATAAATCAATCATGTATTAACCAAAAACATTTCTTTTATTGCAATTCAATTGTAGTTTTTTTAGAATTTTCTTTTGTGTTTTACCATATTATTATTTCTCAGCTTGTGGAGTAGGATATTGATTCTACATGACGTCATCTTCAACATATCCAAATTTTAGATTGTTTTCATTCATTTGCAAGAAGTTATCACTCTTATAATTTTATTGTCAACTCTCAGATAAGGGGATTTAGGTCCTACCTAGCTCAAATCGTTTGTGCGAACCATTTTCAAAATGTGTGGAGCTTAAAGGTACATCATACAAGGAATTTTAGGTCTAGGGGAACTTTCTTGGAGATCCGCAATACTTTCCATCTCCTGATGGGTTATCTACTCATGTCTTTGGCTGACCTACATGTTTGATATTGCATTGGGGTTTGTAATCCCTTGAGGCTAACACAAACCATCAGTGGGGATAGAGATTCATATTTAAGACCATTTGTAATCCCTAGGAAGGTAGTAGTTCATAGTTAGATAGTTGGAATCAAGGTAGTTAGGAAATAGCTCGAATGAGCATAATAAGGCCCTAAGCCAATTGTAATATCTTATGAATTCCTTATCACAAGCCTATGAACCCTAGTCATTCCACATATATGGCATATGAGACATGTAATACTGCAAGTTTTTGAATCAATGATAGTTCATGTTTGTTGAGAATTTTCACATGTTAATCCTATTGTGTTGACTCAAGCCTACATGGTTGGATAGTCCTTTCTAGACCCTCCATTGATGACTGCACTAAGTGGTATCAAAGAAATTTTGTGAATTCTTTGGGAGAGAAGGCATTCCTTGTGGTGAACAAATCACCAACCTAAGGTATCTTGGAAATGTTTTCAACCGAGTATTGACTGTGAGGAAGTTGAGACCTTGTAGCCACATCACTGAATTAAGGTAAATGCATTGAATCCAAAGGGAAGAGATGCCACCTAAAAGAGCACTTGTTATGTAATTTTGTTTGGGAAAATGAATGAAATATTAGAGATGATGAGGGAAATGAGAGTCTAATTGGATGTTGTAGAAGAAGATAGAAGGATATTTCTAAAGCCTAGACATGAGGATGAAAGTGATGATAAACTAGATCATGTTGCAAATCAAAATGAAGAAAACCTAGAGGAAGAAGAAGATTTAGATCAGGTAAAGATCTTAAAATCTATTTCTAGGATTGGTAAGAGACCTAAAATTGAAATTGAAAATTATATGAGAAATTTAAACCTTAAGGAATTGATTGAGTGGATCAATGATATGGAAGAATACTTTGAGTATGAAGAAATTAAAGATTTGGAAAGAGAGAGATTTACAAAACCTAAGTTGAAAGGACATGATGTTATTTGGTAGAAAGAAGCTCAATTGGATAGAAATAGGATGGGAAAAGAGAAAATCATGAAACGGGATAGGATGTTGACAAAGTTGAAGAATCAATTTATACTATTTCATTATGAGCTTGAATTGTTGAAAAGATTGCATAACATGAGGCAAAAAGAGAATTTTGTGAAGGATTATACTGAAGAATTTTATAAGATGATCATCAAGGCTAGACATAGTGAAGCAAGCAAAGAGAAGGTGGAAAAATACATCAATGGACTAAGAACAAACATCCAAGAAGAGGTGAGCTTGGTGAAAATTCCAACAGTTGAAGAAGCATACAAATTTATGCTAAAGGTGGAGGAAAATATGAATAGAACGTTTTAACAAAGATAGAGAACTGCAAGAGAGATATTCCAAAGGAGAGGATCACAATCCAAATAAATAATATCACTACGCGGAGAAAAACAAGGATGGAAAACCCTAGTGCAGTGAAGAAAAGGAAAATAATTCATACTACAAAGGAAGAGAGGACAAAAATTTCTACCACAATGATAGAGGAGGTCATAACTCCTACCTTAATGATGTATATAAGAGAGATGAAGGAAGATATGACAAAATACCATTTAGAGGATCATGTTTCAAGTGTGTAGGTGAAGGACATAGAGCATTTGAATGTCATCAAGGAAGTACCAGTAAGAGGACTGAGAATACCATAAGGATAAATTATGTGGAGGAAGAACTTGTTGGATCCCTTAGTTCAATTGGGAAACTAGATAAAGGTGAGTCATTAGTAATGAGAAGATCTTTGATGCATGAATAAGTGATTGAGGAACCACCACAAAGAAATAATTTGTTCAAAACAAGATGTAAATCCAAAGGAAAGGTGTGTAAAGTTATCATTGATAGTGGTAGTACCAATAATTTAGTTTTAGAAGAGATGGTGACCAAGTTGAATTTTTAGAGATTAAAACACCCAAAGCCCTACAAGATAGCATGGATTCACGATGAACATAAAATATTGGTGAGTGAGAAATGTTTGGTGAAATTTCATATAGGATCATATAATGATGAAGTTTTGTGTGATGTTATGACTATGGATGCATGCCATTTATTGTTAGGAAGACCATGGAAATATGATAGGAAAGAAATTCATCATGGAAGTAAGAATGCCTATATTGTGACTTCAAAAGGAAAAAGGCATATATTGATACCTTTTGGAGAAGAGGACAAAAAGGAAGCTTTTGGCATAGCCAGACTATGTTTGGTAGATGGAAGGAATTTTTTGGAAGGATTGGGGCATGAGAATATGTGTTTTGTATTGATTCCAAAGAAGTGTAGTAATCAGAAGGCAGAGAGTTCTACCATAAAGGATGAAGAACTATTAGAAAGGTATGAGGATGTCATATCAAATAATGTACCAGATGGATTACCAATGGTCTGAAGCATCAATCATCATATAGATCTAATACCTAGAGTGAGTTTTCCAGACAAAGCGGAACATAGGATGACACATGTAGAGAATGCAGATTTAAACCGATAAATACATGAACTTTTGAAGAAGGGATTGATCAGAGAGAGCTTAAGCCCATTCATGGTACCTATTGTATTATCACCAAAGAAATATAGAAAATGGAGGATGTGTATAGACTCAAGAGAAATCAAAAGGATCATAGTCAAAAATAGATTCCTATTGCCAAGGATGGATGATATTATGGACTATTTGATATTTCACAAATATTTACCTAAAGAGTGGATATCATCAAATTAGAATCAAAGAAGGAGATGAGTGGAATACCGCATGTAAGACTAATGAAGGGTTGTATGAGTGGTTAGTGATTCCTTTTTGATTGACTAATGCACCTATCACTTTCTTGAGGTTGATGAATGAGGTATTGGAGAAAAACTTGGGTAAGTTTCTTATTTTTTATCTGGATAATATTCTAATTTTCAATAAGACTAGAGAATAACATTTGCGGCACATCAGATAAGTATTACAGAGATTGAAGGAGGAGAAGTTGTCAATAAATATCAAGAAGTGTAGCTTCATGAGGATAGAGTTAGTGTATTTGGGTTTTTCCATTTCTGCTGAAGGATTTAAGATGAAACCTAAGAAGGTTAGAGAAACTATTGAGTGGCCTACACCAATGAACATTGGAGAAGTAAGATCATTGCATGGATCAACTAGTTTCTATTGTAAATTCATAAGGATTTTTAGTAGCATTTGCACACCCATGATAGAAATAATGAGAGGAGACATGAAATACTTTAAGTGGATATTCAAAGCACAAAGAATTTTTGAATTTTGAAGAAAAAGGTGATAGAGTAACTAGTGTTAGCATTACCTGATTTTGATAAAGTACATTTCAAGTGTATTGTGATGCTAGTGGAAATGTAATAGGATTAGTGTTGAGTCAAGAAGGAAGTCTAATAGCTTATTTTACTGATAATTTGAATTATTCCAAAAGGAGATATTCAGTTTATGATTAGGAATTATATGCCATAATTCAAGCCTTGAAGAAATGGAGACATTATTTTTTTCCTAAGGAGCTTTTGTTGTACACTAATCATCAAGCCTTGTAGTATTTGAACAGCCAAGGGAATTTGAACTAGAGACATGAGATGGGTTGAATTATTGTAGAGATATACATTTGTGTTAAAAAATAGGAGTGTTAAAGGATAGGAGTACTAGGTTTTGAAGAACTGAAGCACGTATATGAGGGTGATCTAGATTTTGTTGAAGCATGGAAAGAATGTAAGGAACCAAGAGTGACAATTAGGAGCTAGTGGTTGGATTATTTCATTTAGGAAGATATATTGTTCAAGGGAAATCAGTTGTGTATTCCAATTAGTTCAATGAGGGATAATTTGATTAAGGAGAAGTGTAGTATAGGACTAGCAAGACATTTTAGGGTATATAAGATAGTAGCTTTGGTGAATGAACACTATTTTTTGTTGTAGATATATAAGGATGTAAGGAAGTATGTTGAAATTGTTGAATTTATCATGTAGCAAAAGGGAGTAGTCAGAATACTTCATTATATAAACCTTTAACAATACCAGAGATACCTTGGGAAGATATAAGCATGGATCACCAAGAAAACAGAGAGGATATAATTCTATAATGGTAGTAGTGAATTTTTTTTGAAGATGGCACATTCATTCCTTGCAATAAGACTAGTGATGTTGTGCATGTTGCTGAACTGTTTTTCAAGGAGATTGTGAGATTACATGGATTACCAAAGAGTATAGTTTCAGATAGGGAAACTAAGTTCACTAGATACTTATGAAGGACATTATGGAAGAAGATGAAGACAAACCTGAATTTCATCTCAACATGTCATCCTTAAATAAATGGACAAATAGAGGTAGTAAATAGGATTTTGGGTGACTTATGAAGATGTTTGGTTGGAAATAAGGCAATAAAGTATGATATAGTTCTTCTACAAGTAGAATTTGCATACAATAATTCAGTAAACTGAAGCACAGGAAGACACCATTTGAGATTGTGACAAGGATACAACCCATATGAGTTGCAAGACTCAAATACATTAGTGTGGAGAACAAGAGGAGTGAAAAAGTAGAAGAAATTATAGGATTCATGAAGATAGTACATAGTCAGGTCCATAAACACTTGGAGGACATGAACAATAAGTACAAGGAGAGGGAAAATGAGAAGAGGAGGCATAAGGAAGTTTCTATTGGAGATAAAGTTAAGGTATATCCCAGGAAGGAAAGGTTTCTAGTGGGAACATGCAATAAGCTAAAAATGAGGAAGTTTGGACCATGTAAGATTCTTAGGAAATTTGATTCGTGAAATGCATATAAAGTGGAGTTACTCGAGGCACTTGGTATATCACCTATTTTTAATGATGTAGGCATCTATGAGTATCATGTTTAGGATAGTCAAGTGGCAATAACACAAAAGTGGAATTGAAGGAGCAATTACCACATCAACCACCAGAGCAGATCTTAGACATTAGAAATGGAAGGGGTATTAGGAACAAGTAGTATAAGGAGTACATGGTGAAGTGGAAAGGTAGACCAGTGGAGGATTCTTCATGGATTTATTAGGCTAAGGTGGACCACTTTGGTTTTTCTCTAGCCCTTGGAAAGTGAGAGACTCACTTTTCTTCCAACCTTGGGTGTCCTTAGTGAAATCATGGATGGAGGGTCTAAAAAGGACTATCCAATCATTCAACCTTGAATCAACATAGTGGAATTAACATGGGAAAATGCTCAACAAACATTAATTATCATTGATTCAATAAATTGCAATATTACATGCCTCATATGATATATATGTGCAATAATTAGGACTCACATACTTGCTACAGGGTATTAATAGGATATTACAATTGGTTTAGGGCCTTATTATGCTCATCTGAGCTATTTCCAAACTACCTTAACTCTAACTATCTAACTATGATTTATTTCCTTCACAAGGATTAAAAATGGTCTTAAATATGAATCTATAGCTCCACTTATGGTGTGATCCAACCTCAAGGGCTTAAAAACACCAATGTAATATCAATCGTGTAGGTTAGACAAAGACATGAGTAGATAAACCATTGGGAGATAGAATGTATTATGGATCTCCAATAAAATTTCCCTAGACACAAAATTCCTTGTATGATGCACATTAAGCCTCATACATACCGAAAATGACCTGCACAAATGATCTAAGCCATGTAGGCCCTAAATGCTCTATTTGAGAATTGGCAATGATATTATGAGAGTGATAACTTACTACAAATGAATGCAAGCAACCTAGGATATGTTGAAGGTGACCTCGTGTAGAACCACTATCCTAATCTATGAGCTGAGAAATGATAATGCGATAAAACATGAAAGAAACTATTGAGATAGCTACAACTAAATTGTAAGAAAATATTTTTTTTTGGTTGATACAGGATTGCTTTACAACCAAGGATGCTCCTAGATCAGATGGACATAGAGTAGATATATTCATGGGAGGAAATGAAAGTGTCAAAAATTTATATTCCTTTTACAAAGCCTTTTTTATTCAAAAAAATCAACTTACCAAGGACCTCTTTTAATTTGTTAACAATTATTTTAAGGAAAATTGTATACATAGTGTTACATAGACTTATGGGTTTATAATCTTATAAGGAGGAAGCGTCCTATTTCTTAGGGATTAACACAATAAAAGTGGAATTTAATTGACTTAACAACCTTCCCAATCTAAAGAAGTCTCTAGTGCCTTTAAAATATCAGAGGAAATGACATCCCAAATCTCTTGAAAAAGCATTGGGAGAAGTCGTTATGACCCAAAGATTTGAAAGCTCCAAAGGAAAAGACCACATTATTTACTTCTTGCATCATTATTGGTTTCCCCATATCCTTAAGTTCCCTCTCCAAAATCAATTTTGGTATAACCTCAAGGAGATCATCCATCTCAACATTAGTTTGATCCTAGGCCCCACCATTGTCTTTGAAAAAAGAAACAACTTATGTGGCTATTTCGTCATCATTTGTTAAAATAGTACCATTTTATTTCACTAAAGAGTGAATGGTGTTTCTCCTTTTGTGATTCAAAGTTGATTGGTAGAATAATTTACTATTTTTGTCCCCTTCTTTCAACCACTATATTTGAGATTCATGTTCCTAGAAAATTTCCTCCTTCTTAGTAGTTTTAAACTATTCCACTCTTAGCTCTCTTTCTTCTTTAAAGTCACATCATCAATAGCTCCATTCTCCATCCTAGCTTGAATCTCCTTTAGACTAGAAATGATTAATTTATTAGTATGAAATATATTTCCAAAGGATATTCCATTTTATCCTTTCACATTATCTTTGATCCTTCTTACTTTTTGGGCTAAGGAAAACATAGGCATACGTTGGCAAGGTAGATTCCATGAATTCTAAATAAGCCCCTTGAAATCAAGGTGAAGGTTCCACATTATCTCAAACCTAAAGGGATAGCGGCCCATAGGCCTCAATTCTTCCCACCTTAGAAGAAGAGAACTATGATTATAAGTAGACCTTGGGAGGGTAGATAAGTGCAATTTTGGAGAAATATCCCATCCTCCAGAAATCAACATCTTGTCCAATATAACTTGAATGTGGTTGTTACCTTGACATTTTTTTGACTAGGTAAACTTGGATCCTTGAAGATCAACGTACAAAAGGCCTTGAGAAGGGATGAAATCAACAAAGTACAACATGCTATCTAACTAGTCCTCCAAGGCCCCTTGTTTTTCAGAAGGGTAGAGGGGGGTGTTAAAATCCCCACCTAACATCCAATGCTCCTTTTGATTATTGAAAATGAGAGAAAATAAGGGGTTATAGAGATGGGATCTAGTATCCCTAGTGTTAGGGTCATATATTTAATTAAATTCCATTTAGCAGCACTCCTCCCATCTTCCATGATGGTTTCTAAATAGATTCTACTACTATAACCTTTGGTTCCTTTTAGTCTAGCTGGATTCCATAGGGAAGTAAGGCTATCTAAGGCTCCATCCACATCACTAAAAAAATACTCAACCATAGGCCATATGTTTTAAATAATCTATTCAAAATCACCTGTTGAATTTTAGTTTCTTGGATAAGAAGAACATCCACTTTTAGATCCACTATAGAGCATATAATAATATGCTATTTCAGGGGGCTATTCAACCTATGAACATTCTAGGTAATTAACTTCATTTAAAAATAGAAAGAGGAAGTCACTATCCACCAAATACTAACTAGAAGAGGCCTAGCCTCTCCAACCCTATTTTTTTATTTTATTTTGACTCTAGAGGCCTTTGAGGGTCTTCTATTTCTTGGAATCCATCTCACAAGAAACTTCCCTAGCTATAGTATCCCTCTAAGGTTTCCCTTTATTTTGTTCCACCCAACATTTGCTTTCTTTTTCTTTTTCGATTTTCCATTTACCTCTATCCATGCATCCTTTGGAGAGCTCCACTCAAGTAAAGGAGACCCTAAATCCCCAAAACCCAATAAGGGAAAGGATTATATCATACTCTTGTTGTGGATCTCCTATTGTAAAACATTTTCCCCTCCCAAGGAAACACAGAAAAAAAATTCTACATTCATCTCAGAGACTTTAGGGGAGGAGGGGCAAAAATCTATGGGAAGGATAATATTAAAATTATTGATATGGATTTCTTCAATCTTCTTAGTGTCATGTAGGGTCTTAGGGAAAAATTCCTTTGACGAATCTAGCGGTTCCTATACTTTGTTACTTTCTTTAATTTTTGCATTTTGTTGCTTCTCTAAATCCAATATAACCAAGAGCTCATCATGGGGAGCCTCAAGTACTTATTCACATTTAGAAAGAGGTCAAATTCCTTGGGTTAAGGAAGAACAACCTCATAGACCACTTTATCTTTTTGTAAATGATATTTTTTACAAGCATCACTAAGATATCTAAACCTCCTATATATTTGACAAAATATTCTAGCATTTTCATATTCTATAGCTTGATTTCATAACCAAGACCTTGATTTAAAAGCTATCAATGAGGGAAGGACTTTATTATTAGCCGCATTCACACATATTCTATCAAATACCAATCTTGAATTTTGCAAAGTAACTTTATCAATTGCTAAAAGACTACCAAAAGAGTTACCAATGCCTTGGTAAAAAAAAATATTCTAGAACTCAAGAGGGAGCCCAAGAAGCCAAATCCAAGTGGGCGTAGCTGAGCCAATATCCGTAGAGGGGTCAAAGCCAAGCTTCCACTTAAATTGAGATAAATAGTTCTTCAATTTTTTATCAAAGTCCCATGAGTCTCTACTAAGAATCTTTATCAAAATCTTCATGATTCACAAATCGAAAGAGAAATAAACCATTAGACATAGCACTAACACTCATAGCTCCTTTAAGTTTTCAAGTAGATTCAATCCTTTTTCTCACTTGATCAATATATGGTCTAAAAGGAAAAAAAATATACCTACTAGGGATAGTTGGAGTCCCACAATAGTCTCATCCATGATTTCATCTATCACTTCACCATCGAGGTCATTCATTGCACAACACCCTTTTCGAGGCTCCTAGATCCTTGGAGTACTTCTTGGACAAAGGACCATTGCTAAACAATTTATCCATAAAGTAAACTATATTTTCCTCCATGAATAAAGAATCAAGCCCCAAAAGTGGGGAAGTTGGAACTTTTCGAGCATCTCAAGAGAAAACCCCAAAAGACGATGGGACAACTTTGACTTTCTCACCAGATTTACTGACCACTAAATCAAAGATAGATCCCACCATCATCTAATGACACAAAGGATGCTATTTTGGATGGAAAAACTCACTAACCCCCCTCCCCTCCCAAACAACATGTTGCACCATGGTGGACCAGAAGAGTACAAAGAAATTTTTTGAATTTACAAAAGGTGTGTAGATTGATAGTAAAATTATTATTATTAATAATCAAACTAGATTTTTTTGGATTATTTAATTTTGAAAATATACACATAAATGACACTCCCTTTTCTTTGGTGTATTTATTCATGAGTTAAAACTTATGTTTATCTTCTTTCCTCATAATATCACTATGGCCCTTCTCACCATCTTTAAATATCTAATACTATTCATAGCTTTGGTTAATGATGGAAAAGAATAGGGTAATTTTTTAAATTCATCTTAGAGCCTCAATGAATTATATAAATTATTTTAGAATCAAAGTATTTTAATATTTTGTGAATAGAGGATTCATGAGAATATTTTTAGTTAGATTATAGAGTAGTTATAGTTATGGATATGGATGCAAGCATGGAATTTATCCATGATGTAAAAAAGAGCATAACCAAATTGGGAAAAAATCAAGATAAAAGTAGAGGTAGAAGAAAACAAAAGATAGCAAAAAAAGATAAAATTTTAGAGTTATATTTGTAGGAGCTATTGTGAATTTTTTATTTGTACAAAGGAATGAAATAATACGAGAGAAAATAAAAAGAAATCTATAGAATATACATTGAAACGTTATGGAAAGGTGACCAAGAATGACTAGAATAAATACTCACCTTCTAAGAAAAGGTTTTTTTAGAAATGAAATCCATAGACTATAGGATTAGCTAAGGAATATAACTATTAAAATGGGAAAGATTAACTCTCTTGATAAGTTATCAAAATTATTAGTCAATAGAATGATCATAAAGGTGATTTACAAAGATTTTGAGATAGAGGAGTATGAGAAATGGGATGAAGATGATGATTTGTGTTACCTTGAAGAAGGGGGAACTATTGAGGATAAAAATGGGAGAGAAGAAGAGTTTAAGGACTACAAAATTGAGAGGAATGTAGCATTTTAAAAGAGGTGGGCTTATATGTAATACTAGAAGAAATCCATACTAGAGATGAAGCTACAATATAGATGGAGATATTTGGGAGCCCCATAAGTGATAAAGTATTATTAGTTTAAGAGACCCTGTGGAATGAGAAAACAAAGGGAAGTCTCAATAATCCCATAATTTATAAAAAATAGAGAGGAATGCCATATATTTCTTGTAGAATAAATGAGAATGATTAAGGGGAGTAATAGAGGCATATGTTCTTTTTCAATAGAAAAGGAGTATAGTGCAAAGAAATAATTTTCTTATGAGTGATCAAATAATAATAAACATCATGCTAAGCAATTAAAGAGATAACTCTTCATCAAAGGAGAATTGAAAATTATGTTGAAATGGAATAATGTAGAGAAGGAAGAAGAATCTATGGGAATTATTAATTCCCTTATCTTGATTTACCTTTTAATGGTCTATGTGTATGTGCAATATAAGGTGGAACAAATGATATGAAGAGATATAGTGGCTTTTCATGAAGGGGAGTGAATATGGACAAAATAAGTTGGAAAATGTAACATACCCAATGTTTATTCAATTATTTTTACCTTAGTTTTAACTCAAAATGTGAATAATTCAAGTTTCCAAAAACAAGGAAATGAATTTTTTTCTTTTCAATAAAATAATCTCATGAATTATTACACAGTAACTATTGATATCTAAAAGGGAAGAAGTGGGGAAACAGGTGATGGAGCGGGTATCTGCTAGGGCGATGGGTGGGAAATAGACTAGGGGTGAACAATTGTGTTCTATTAAATGCGATGGAAGGGAGGACGAGAACTCAGATGGAGGCGATCTAGTTGTTATGCACACGGAGGATCCTTCTATCATGTGGGAAAATGCTTTCTAGTTCCTAAGTATTATTTTTCTGAGGAATTTTTTGATGATGCAAGAGTGGATGTCAATGTTGTTGGTTGTATTGGGCTTGCAAATCTGATTTCCCCTATACTGCAAAAATTACCTGTTGATTGGGTTGAGCTTGATGCTTTAATTGGTGTGACTACCCTTCTATGGGGTTTGTCTCTTGGCCCTTTTCTATTTGGAGGAGCTTGTTGGGGGAGTGCATGGTCAGTATGTCCACTCTATTCTTTGTTTTGGAGTTGCTTTCTCTTGAATCTCCTATTGTGGGGATTTGGTGTGATGCTTGTTGCTTCCTTGGTATTGCTTGGAGGACTTTGGTGGTGTGTGGCTATGGTGTTTCCTTTTCCCATGATGTGGAATGGTTGGAGGATTGGCCTATTCTTGGTCCTATTTCATGTAATGGGATGGCTTGGGGGCTTTATTTGTTGGCATGTTTTCTAACTAGTTCCTTCTAGGTTTCCCTTAGCCCATTTTTATGTCCTTTTGGTGGTGCTTTGGTGGTATCTCTTGTCTTGTGTGTGTAGTGGGTGCTCCTAGTTTCTCTTTTGTGGACTGGTGGTGCTTCCTTTGGGTTGGCTCTATGGAGATTAGGCTTATCTCTGGCTCTGACTGGTGTGTTCGGGAAGTTTGGGTGCTTTATGGTTTGGTCGTCTCTCTATGTCCTTCTTGTTGCAGCTCCCTTGTCCCTCTTGGGCCTGGTTTGCTTATATTTTCCTTGGGCTTAGATCTTTGCTTGTATTGGTTCTCTGGTGTGCAGATTTTGGATTTTCTATGGTTGGTTGGGTTAAGTATATGGTGTTATCTTTGGGCCTAGCTTTGTGCATTTTTTGAAGAGCTCCCTATTTCCTCCTACCTATACCTGAAGCTTAGGCTACCTTGGGATATGTTATCTTCCCTCCCCTTTTATTTCATTTTATGTTGGGATCTACGGCTTCATTCTTCTATTGGGGGGGAAATTGTTCTTGTTGAGGAGGTTCCATCTTCTATTGAGGTGGAGTTCATAGTTGTAGTGATGCTCGGTAACTCTCCTCCTTTATGTTGTCTCTTATTGAGGTGTTGCTTGTGTAAGGAGGAGAGTGGTGTTTTTAGAGGTTTTGGGTCTCATCTCATCCTCTCTTTTGGAGGTGAGCCCCCTTCTCTTGAGGTGGAGGTTGGGCTGGTATCCATGGTGGATAGGTGTTGTTGGGAGGCTACTATTAGCAGTTTGGTGGGGTGTTGTTGCAAAAAATTTGATTGTGTGAGGATGGTTTCTTCCCTGGCTCAACCTTGTTCTTCTCATATTGAGGTTGAGAATTTGGACGAGTTATTTTATTTGATTGAGAACTTCAATTTCCTTTGTTTTAATGGTTCAAATGTGATTTGGAGCTACTTCAATGATGTCTCTCTTGAGTAGATGGTTTTTTTTTTCCTAGATGGTATAGGTGGGTAAAATGTTCACTTTTGGTTTCCAAGTCCTAGTTAAAATCTAGTTGTGTAGGGATCTTGTCCCTCTCTTGTTCTAGGTTGCATCTTGTATAGCCTTGTCTTCTTGTTAACTATTGTTGTTGTTTTGTTTCTATTTGTATGTGTTTTATCTTTTCTACAACTTGACTACCTTGGACAGGGTTACGAAGCCCTTCAAAACTGGTTGGAATGGGTTTCAGGGTCCCATCAAAACTTGTTCACCTCTAATAAAAAACATAATCACACATTGCATAAATAATTTGGACACATCTCATTGCATAAATAAAATAACATTATATAATTCCAAATAGATGAATCTCATCTTTTCAAATACATATTACAATTTATCCATGATCATGTTCATATAAAAATTCATAACATAGAAGAGTTCAGTGGTCAAATTTTCCTCATCTAGATCACACTTCTTTCAAGTTCAACAAGCCTCAATTGTTGACTGTAAGAGGGAGAGAATCACCCAAGAACTTTTCCTCCAACCATGGACTTAAGCGGTCCCTTGCACATCTCCTAACTGGTAGATGGCCCCACCCTTCAACAAAGAGTTTGGTATGGAAACCCTCTAGAAATTCCTACCTAAGTATGGTTTTGTGCCCTACAAAATAAGTACGATCATACAACTATGGATACCCACCAACTAGGTATGGCATTCTTGACTAGCTATGCAATCCTAGCACATAGTGAACCGACAAAATGTATGCAATGACTTATACACTTACTTTGGCCAAAATTTTCATATATGTAATAAATCCACTTTCTATGATGCAGTGTCATATGTTCACCCACCCCCTTACTCGAGTTGAAAACTCTACTGACCTATGAATAACTCTTCCCTTGGTTTGACCCCAAGGTTCAAATATCATAAACAAGATTTCATTCAAAAGTGATAACACACTTATATTGATCTAACTGACCAATTTATGTTTGAACCAACCTCTTGAATACCCTATTAGATACTTTTAACAATCTAGGACTGGCTACTGCCTCTTATTCAAGTTCTTTCTTTTAATCATGGGATTAACGACTCTCCTAGTTCATACATAATTAGTTAACACTAATGACACCATATCACCGACTGGACACACTTGGTCTCAAACTAAAACATTGTCAATATATCGATATGTATAATAATATAAAATTAAACTTGCCTTGAAGATTACTTCATATTATGTTTCAAACTCTATTGTCATACCTAGTATGGCTCCATCCTTGCAGGATTCCATAACCAATCTGGTTATTCTTGACATTAAATATCATATAAAAATGTATGTTCATAGTAATATCCCATAATAAGTTAGCATAATAAGATATTTAACTTCTAATAATTTAACTAAGAACCTTTCAACTAATCTTTGATTTCCTCATGGTTCTTTCCAAGTTATCCTTTGTATAATTTATACAAGGTACCTACATTTGTATGTTCATAAACAATCATGTATCCTTTCCCTCAATATGACACATATATTTACATGTTAAAATGTATGATAAGTCTATATCCAATTTGGAGAACATTTTCTACTTGAGAGGAGTATGTTCTTCTGAACCTTAAAATGTCCTCACATTACAACTTTGGTTTGTCGAGATGTAAAGTCCTCTTATTTTAAGATTAGACTACTGTAAATAGGTATTAATAGACTCTTCATCAAAATATAAGATACTATCATTCCAAAGATAATGAGGATGTATTTACTCTTATACGTTTTCTAAGTCTCTTGTTGAAAAATGATATAAACTCTTATTCAAGCGTATACCCTAGCCCTAGGGAACAAACCAATCTCCTACTTTCAAGGGTTATAAACAATCAAGGGCATAAATTTTCCACTCATGGTTAAAAGTTACCAAATAAAGGTATTCATAAAATAGCATCATTCCCTAAATAGTTATGGAATAACACTTCTATTATGATTTTAATCCTTTCCATTTCAAAGCTACATCACTTATTCAAGCAATACAAATACCATGCTGTATTTTTGGATATTACCCTAATACCCTATATTAGCTTCTCTTTACTATGTTAATCAAACAATATAATCAAGATAGCTACTTATCATGCTATTTAGATTCCTTAATCTAATTTATAGGTAATCTAGCTAAATGCATAAGCACCCATAATTATCCAATAGTTTTAATATGCAAACAAAGATTGTACAAACACTTTCAAATAGTAATAATAGTTAATTTCAGAATTAGAAAGAAAAAGAAAAATAGATATACCAAGCATTCCTAATGTGAATTAGCTCCCAACAAATATCTTGTAACTCCTTGCTTAATACAAAAGACTTTGCTTGCTGCCTCCTCTATTCTCAGCTCTTCTTACTGCTACTAAATCAAACACTCTATGCTCTTCAAACTCACAATATATATTTCTCTCAAACTAGCAAATATGCTACACACAAACTAAAAACTATGCTGCACAAAAACCATAAGTACTCTACTCTCAAACTTACTTGAATACTTAGACCGATTTCAGAATGAATGGACCCCCAAACACTATGTTTTTGCTCTCTGTTTATACAAAACCAATAGAAGTTTCTTGCTAAAATTTATCTATGTTTTCTGCCACTAAAATCTACTCTCTGCCAGCTGTGGGTAGTGTTGGGTAAATTCAGTTGCAGATTTGTCTTTGAAAACATCTCAAATGCCTCCTTACAATGCCACGACCCAGTTGAAAGTTTCAACCCTGCTATTTGTTGTTCATTATCTCAATAAAAAGTTCATACAATATGGAATGTTAGAGGTAAACAAACATGAAAAATAATCCTCTTTCCATCACCCAAGTTGTGGGCTTCAAATGGAATTAACACCCAAGTTGTGGGCATCTGTGGCGTGCAGATCAGCCTTTAAACAATGCAAGATATGGCGTTGGGTTTCAATTCGCATAACAGTTATTTCATTTGCCTTTTACATGGTCAAATTCCCCTTTTCAAATGTTGCACAAAAGTCTTTCAAACTTCTATTAAGACTTGGCTTCTACTGTGGTACTTTTCCTTTATTCTCTTTGTTGGTTATGTGCCTTTGTTTGGGTGGCTTATTACTGTTTTTAAACAGCCATAATAATATTGCCACTTATATCATTTTGTGGCATTTACATCCCTCTTCATTGCGTGGTTAACTCGCCATTACATGGCTTCCTTTGCAATCTTTATAATAACAATAATATGTATTTAACATGTTATAATATATATACTTCCATCACATTTATTATTAATATTAACAATAATATGCATATACCATTATTTATGTATATATATATATCGATACATATATTACACATATATTCATATATCTCTTTCAATCAATTAAATATATATTTATAAGTCATTTAATTTATTTTTTGCATCAAGGAGGGGTAAAGTTTTTATTAAATCAAGGAAACATTAGAAAGCAAGGGCATTAAATGATCTTATCAAGTTCAATCAAGTGATCCAATTGATGAGACAAATTCGGGGGTAGTTTACCCCAATCCACCAAGTTCCAATCATGAATATGATTAGAAGCCCATTTAGCCAAGCAATCAGCAACCCCATTCCATTCTCGAGGAATATGAGTGAAAGTACTATACTCCAGAGAAGCACAAAGAGTGAGAATTTGTTCAACAATCAAAGCTAGTTGCCAACTCACATCATCCAAATACCGCCTTTTCAGTAAGTTCACCACCACCTGTGAGTCAGACACATATGATCCTTCGCCATCCCAATTGACTGCCCCGCTCCACAGCCAATAATATGGCCTGAGCCTCCATAAGATTATTAGTATGAATACTCTTATACATAGAGAAGATAAACTGAACATCTCCAGAGCTATCCCTGCCAACACCCGCAATGCCAGCATGACCCAGGTTTCTATGAGAAGAGCCATCTGAGTTGATTTTTAGGACTCCACGAGGAGGAGGGGTCCATCTTCTCTCCCTATTCACCTTCAAGGTAGGATGTCTACATCTGTTGCGCATGATTTGTCATTGCAGAGGAGGAAGATGAAGACGATTACAACAACCAACATCATGAGGGTCCACTAACACAGTCATATCACACTTAGCCACAATAGTTTCCCCTAAAGAGTGTAGAATTTTCCACCATAGGTGAGGGGCCCTCAACAACAAATCCTGAAAAATCCACCTATTCCTCTCCAACCACAGGTTCTAGATAATAAATGATGGCCCAAGAGCCCAAACAGCCTGAAGAAAGACGACAGAAACAGGGGCCTTGCCCCACCATTCCTCAAACTCCACCAAAGAGGAAACATGCCAACAGGTTGTATTCCACACACCCCACCAGAAATGTCAGATCTCCCTAGCATAGGAACATTGGAAGAAGAGATGGGAGACACTCTCTTCACAACCATGACAAAAAACACACATAGATATATTGATATGTATATATACAATACATATATATTTATATATGTGAATATTTGCATATGTATTGTGTATCTACGTATGGGTATACATAGACATTATTGTCTATGTATGCTTATACTTACATACGTACATATGTATGTTCCATTACATATATACATACTTATATATTCAATATATATACGTATCCATGTATATATTACAATACACAATATATAATTCATGCTCATCTCAAGTATTTTAATATTGAAACTAAATAATCAAACAACTAAGACAACCATCCTACTTTGTAGCAACCATAAAGCTATCATCTTGGTTTAACACATATTGACACCAAACTTAAACTGACTCAAAAAGGTTACCCTACCCAATGCAACACGTGTGTGCATCTACTCAAATGGAAATACCAATGGTTTCCATACCAAACTCCTCTCCTAGGTTATACTCTCCCTCCCCTTTTTGGAGGGTTTGAACCTTACCTACATCTAACTTAGTGCAAAAAGTATGTAGTTCGCTGATAAACATAAATCATATTCACCATATATCATAAACATTATTAAAGCATTTAAAAAGTAACTCAACATAATTCATATTCATATATATTCCATTCATCTATTGTCATTTCATCAAAATATAATCATGCATATTTACTCATAAACGTAGAAGCAATCTAGTAACTTAAAAACAAGGTGTAACATAAAAAAGTAAGAAAATAAATTGATAGAGTACAATAATTATAAATAGGGACAAATTAGAGAAAGAAAAATATGAAAACATTACAAAGGTGTCTAACTTTGTGGAAAGATATGTTGCAGTTGTTTTTTAAGGTTGAAAGGATGGTTCTACAATCTAGCCTAAACTCTCATTTGGATGTTTGATGTAGTAGAACATTAGGATAAATATAATCCTACATAACCCAACAAAAAAATTTAATAGTTGAATGCTTAAATTTCTTGACATTTTAGTTTTTTTTTTAAACTGTTGTCAAATAAGCTAGTTTTGAACCAAGAGGAATATATAAATTGATTCCCCACTAAAGTATGGGTTAATAATATGTTTCTTCCATTATTATTGAGTTGGATGAAAATTTGGAGGAAATTGTCTTACTAATAATAGGAGATGACTATTTTTGGGGGATAAGGGTATAGTTGGCATCCATTAGCTATTTTTATATTTTGTCTTAAATTAGGATTATTATTTATTCCATTATCTTTTAGTTGTATATTCTTTATAAAAGAGGGTAGGTATTCGATAGTTTATAAATATTCCTATTTATGATCTAAAATAGAGCAATAATGATATTAAGGATTATTTAGTATTCTATATCTTAACATAGACTAAATTCCTTTTCGTTATGTTTTATTTCTTGTTTGAATCTTATTTGCATATAAGATTAATATGTCCCTTATTCATTATCTTCAATTTTTCGGATGTTATTCATAATTTTGAGTTATGATGAAAAATAATTTGTGTAATTTTTTAAATTTAGCATGTGGTCTTAGAGAAGTGTATGCATTATTTTTAAATTGCACAAGCATGTTCAAATTTTAAAATAAATATAAAATTTATATAAACCATTGTTAGCTTTAGTTGTTACAACAAGTTTATAATTTTGATTCATGTCCTTAATCAAACATCTATTGACATAGAACTCAATTTATATCCTTAAATTTATATTTGAAAGAGAAATACTAAATGTATCTATAATTTAGAAACATCTTCACATTTTTAAAACTTCCATTTCCAAACTTAATACCATATGTTCCTTTACCTTGTAAAACATTATTATCATCCAAAATATATTTTCCCATATTTTTATGTATAGATTTAAAATTTTATTCATTAAAAAACATGATTTGTGTGGCAAATTAATCTATAATCCATTCAATTTTAGTAGAAATTTTTTAAACAATAATAGTGCAAAAAATATTACCTTTAAGATAATTTTCATTTTGAATACTTTCCTATTTTCCTTTTTTATATACCTATTCTTTTTAAAAAATTTACTACCTACATGAACAAGTTTATACAAATATGAAGATTTCTAGTTAGATTCAACTTATTCCTCCTTTCATCATTACCGGTAACTTTACTCATTATGATGATGTTGAACATTTTTTAAATTTTGTTAGACACACAAAACAACTGGAAGGGGGGTGTATCAATTGTACATTAAAATCATCAAACCTTCATTAATCCTTAAACTCTTCTTAACTTTTAGATCCTTATTAAGCATTAGCATAATGTAAACACATGAAACATCAACACAAAAATACCATACACATGAGAACACTAGACTTATGTGTAAAAACCTAATTAGGGAAAAACCATGGTGAGGATTAACTCACATATATATGAATAACAACACTAAATACAATAGACTCGCTATCCAAATGAGAAGAAAGACTCACTACCAAGCACTCAGTGCCCAAATCACTCACTTTTTGGAAGAAAGAAGAATAGAAGAATACTATTACAAGGAGGTTCACTACCTCATAGCAATAGGAAGATACACCACAACTCTGCACCATCTTCAACCTATGAGTCACTGCCTCTCAAAACTTCAAGTACACTGAAATGTAGACATCTTCTACTCACTACTTCTAGTAGTCATAGACATTTAAGCTAGCATTCAAATCTCAACATTTAATCAGATCTACATTGTTTTACACTACACAACACACAACACAAATCTCCAACAATTAACCTTTCCTATATATATCCTTTGCGACCTAAAATGGATTCTCTAGGTCAAACATAATGAAACTAATGCACCTCAAATGTGCAACCAACAAATAGGTCAGCACCAAACACTTCCATGGTGGAAAGAAGTGAAGGTGGACCACACCAAGGGTTAACTAGGACCCAAATCTACACTGACATGCTTCACCATGCTTCCACAAACAACCAACAACTTCTGCAATTAGTGCTAGCATGCTAGGTCAACCATACCAACACTAAAACTATCAAGCAACTTCATACATGCAAACCACACAACAACACTCCAAAACATCTAGGAATACTCAACACCATTATAATATTCAATCACCACTATTGCAATCACTTGAAATTGAAGAACAATTTCATTCTATGCAACTAGACACACTACCACATAACACAAATCACTAACCAACCTTGCAAAACAACTGAACACACAACACTTCATGGTAAGGTAGGTATAGACAATATTATCATGTACCCAAATTTTCAAGACAAGAAACCTCAACATGGATAAATTTAGAGAAATTCCATTTCTCATAGACAACCTTCTTCACAGGCAACACACTAGTACATCAAACACAAATTCCACTACTACAAGATCCAAAACTTGAAACTCTGGATATAACACCTTCAGTTATCACTCTTCATCATATCCAAATTTCACATGCATATCCTCATGAATGAAGAAATGTGGAACTCACTATAGAACACCTATCTATCACCTTACACACTCTTTATATTAATTTTCTCAAAAAAAAATGGAAACCAAATGAACCTATTGCATTGAAACAACACCACAAACATCTCCTGAACACATCCAAAACATATGCAACACCTTATCAATACCACAAACACTTCCTCACCACAACCATATGATATAGGTTGACATCAATAAAAATTTTGATGACAACATAATGCAAAAATCTTCAACAACTCCAACAATATCCAAACACTAGGGGTTGATATCAATGACAACACTAATGGAAACACCAGCAATCTCCAACAATCTCCCCCTTTATCACTGATGCCAACACCAGTTCTAAAAAATCATCAACAACAAAATAAACTCATCAAGCAGCACTCCCCCTTATTGGGGCATATTTTACACTTCTTTTCCATGTGTCTTTCAAACACCATTCTCTCCCTTTTTCTTTTCTTTTTTCAAAAACCATTCTCTCCCCCTTTGACAACAATGAAAACGAACATCACCTGCATACTTCACTTCAAACAACTTCTGCAAATTAATTTCTCTTTCATTTACTTTCTTTCCACTGCATTCTCTTTATATCTTTCTCCACACTACTATCTTTCCCTTAGAAACACAAGACATGCTCCCCTTGACTACACAAACCAAAGAAACACTACCTACTCCCCCTGAGAGGTAGCCTCTTTCAGTCCAAGACCAAGAATGTATCTTGAATTTCTCCCCTAGATAGATGCACCACTTATACATCTAGTTGAAGAGGGTGTAATAACCCCTAACTTCTATTGGAGATACTCAAATGTATTTTTTCGGAAGAGCCTTTATGAAAATTTATGCCACTTGATCCTTTGTAGGCACATACTCCAGCTTCACTTCCTTCTCTACAACTTTCTCTCTTAGAAAGTGATACCAAATAGAGATATGCTTTGTCCTTGAATGCATTACCAATTTTTTTGAAATTTTTATAGCACTTGTATTGTCACACAAGATAGAAATATATTCATCATATGATACTTTGATATATCCTTCATTTTTTGCTTCATCCACAACACCTGTGTGCAATAGGATGTTGCAAAAATATATTTTTCCTCTACAGTAGATAATGATATTGAATACTACTTCTTACTTAGCCAAGAAACCAATATACTTACAAGAAATAAAGCACCTCCACTTGTACTTCTTCAGTGGGTGATCCCACAATAGTGGTTTACAATTATTGGCCAAATTGGACACTAAAATTATTATTTTTAACTAAATCTTCACATTCGGGCACCTATAGCGACTAAACCGTGAGGAATTTGAAGATGATGCAAACTAGAGGCTCATCACATTTTGTCTCTAGACTCTAAAAATATGTTTTTCAAAAAAATTGGAATCAAATTGCACTTCTTTTTCCATCTCCCACGAAAACTGGTTTTTTGAGAAAACAACATTTGTAAAAATTGATGCACATCGTATAATGCATCTTTTTTTCCATGAAGGATAAAATTATAATTATTTTGAATTTAGATTTATAACTTCGAT
Organism: Sequoiadendron giganteum; assembly: GCA_007115665.2. Taxonomy (NCBI): domain Eukaryota; kingdom Viridiplantae; phylum Streptophyta; class Pinopsida; order Cupressales; family Cupressaceae; genus Sequoiadendron; species Sequoiadendron giganteum. The sequence continues at coordinate 595,573,925 of CM021100.1, forward strand.
ATCTAATGCTTCCATTTGCTTAGATAGTTTTTTATTGAATATTTTTCTTTAATCAAGTTTCGAAGTCAAACCAATTACAATTCAGACATAGCGCGACCGTATATCACAACTATTTTTGTATATATCTAAATAAAGTTTTTTTTTTTGGTTGGATCAAGAACTTCAATATTTGGTGCACTCGTATATTTTTTATTTTTTTTGATAATCTGTTATTTTTCCACATGTGCAGAATAGAGACCTTCATCTTCGATGAAAAACCTATGTTTAATAAAACTAAAAATACAAATACATAATAAAACCAAAACATATTAAAATTATATTTGTTGGATAGCTCGTTCTAAGGACTACCATAATCATTTGAAATAAATTTTAAATTAATTCATTTGATCCGCCAAAATTTAAATTAAAAGTGATTTTTTATTAGCATTTTGATAGGTGTAAAGGAGACTTATTTATAGGTATGGTTTAAAACTAGCGAGATTCTATCCAAGGGGTTTTGATCTAAGGTGGTTTGATCAAACCCTCTTCAATTGGAATCCTTAAAATAGAACTTTTTAAGGCTTAAATCATTATATTTTATAAAAATATACGATTTCAACAAAAATCAGTTCCTCTCAAAACTTGTAAACCAGCTTTGTGGGATCACCCCAGTCATCTACACAGCTTGCCCAATCTAAATATATGTAAGCACCTAAAGATAAATTAGTATCCCTAGGATACCATAAACCAAAGTCTAGAGTGCCCTTCAAATATGTGAATATCCTTTTTACTATCGCCACATGAGATTCTTTAGGATCTTCTTGAAATCTTTCCACAAAACAAACTGCATACATGTTATCTGGTCTAATAATAGTTAGATATAGCAATCCGCTAATCATTGATCTATACTTACTCTAATTTGTCTTAGCAGATTCATCATTTTTTCTTAGCTTACAACCAGTAACCCTAGGAGTACATGCTAGTTTAGAATCTTTCATTCCTTAAAACTTCTTCAACATTTTCTTGAGATACTTTGATTGTGAAATGAATATTAATTTATTAGATTGACTTATTTGTAACCCAAGGAATAAATTCATCTCCCCAAACATTGAAATCTCAAACTTATTTTGCATATCTTCTACAAACCTCTTACACATTCCTTCATTTCCTCCAAATATTATGTCATCAAGATATACTGCCATAATCGGGATTTGATCTCCCTCAACCTTGAAGTAAATATTGCTATCTATAGTACCCTTTTTGAATCCCCAATGCAACAAGTATACATCCAATCTTGCATGCCAAGCTTTAGGAGCATGTTCGAGTCCATATAATGTTTTCTTAAACTTGTAGACCATCTTAGCATCTTCTAACAACTGAAAACCTTTTGGTTGTTCAATGTAGGGTGAAGCCACAATAGTGGTTTACAATTCAAATGAGGAAGGAAAACTCGCAAAAACTAGCCCCAAGGCATAAAAAAGTGATTTTAGGGGTTCGTACGAACCTACTGGTTCGACCAAACCAATAAGGGGTTCACTCGACCAGGGTTTGAGCGAATCCCTTTGAATCTTGGCCACCCAAAAAAAAAAAATGCATAGGAAAGGGGTTTGAGTGAACCTCTTTGAAGGGGTTTGCTCGAACCATGGTTCACTCGAACCCCTATGGGTTCGTACGAACCCCCCATATCCCTCATCCCCCATGTGAGACACAAAAAAAACCTAAATTTTGGCACTTTGGAGCTCAGGTTGAGGATGAAAATGGAGGAATCTTCACAAACCCAACTAGAATCAGGTAGTCCTCAAAACGAGCTATCCAATGAATATAATTTTAATATGTTTTGTTTTTATTATGTATGTGTTTTTTTAGTTTTATTAAACATAGGTTTTTCACCGAAAATCAAGCTATATATTTTGCACATGTTGAAAAATAGCATATTATCAAAATAAAATTTTAAAAAATATGCTCATGTTGGGTATTGATGTCCTTGATCCATTAAAAAAAAAAATTGAATTTTGATACATATAGAAAAATTTATTTTGTATACAGTCCACCTATGTTTGAATTGCAATTGGTTTGACTTTGAAACTTGATGAAGGAAAAATATTTAACAAAAAACTATGAGACCAAATGAAAGTGCTAGATATCATATTTATAAATCTAAATTCAAAAAATTAGAATTTTATCCTTCATACAAAAAAAATTATGTTGTATACAGTGAGCCTCACTTTTTAAAAATGTTGTTTTTTGAAAAAAACCTATTTTCGTGGGAGATGGAAAAATAAGTGCAATTTGATTCCAAAAGTTTTGAAAAAAATATTTTTAGAATCTACAAACGAAATGTGACAAGACTCTAGTTTGCATAATCTTCAAATTCCTCACGGTTTAGCCTCTATAGGTGCCTGAATGTGAAGATTTAGTTAAAAATAATAATTTCAGTGTCCAGTTTGGCCAAAAATTGTAAACCACTATTGTGGGATCACCTTGTACACCTCTTCTTCTAACGCACCATTCAATAATCCAAACTTGACATCCATCTAATATACCTTGAAGTCTTTATGTGTTGCAAAAGCTAAAAACATTCTTATATATTCCATTCTTTCCACCAAAGAAAAAGTCTCTTCAAAATCTATTCCTTCTACTTGTGAGTATCACTTACACACAAGTCTATCCTTGTTCCTAAAAAACTTTCCATCCTCATTCAGCTTGTTCTTGATAACCATTTAGTTCCTATCATGTTATTGTCTTTGGGTATTGGGACCAATTACACAGTATGATTCTTCTGAATTTGTCTCAATTCTTCTTCCATAGCTTTGTTCCAACTCTCATCCTTGCAAGCTTCAAACATTGTTTTAGGTTATACTTCAAGAAGTATACAAGAGTTCGTGCCTATTCCTCTATCATATCATCTTTTCTCCTTGTTAGTACACCTCTTCTCTTATCTCCAATGATTTATCTCTAGAGTGATTCCTCTACACATACTTAGGAGTCTTAGGGATCTTTTTCAAAGCTTCTTCCTCTTCCACTATTAACTTTTTCTCTTTCTCTTCTTCTTCTTCACTACAAAGGGATTCATCAGACTCATAACCTTCTATCAATATTGAACTTTGATGTGATTATTACTCCACTTTGAAAGCAACTATCTTCTTCAACATTTTATTATAACATTTATATGCTTTTAATTTTGTAGAGTATCCAAGGAAGATTTCTTCATCTAATATTGCATCAAACTTTCCTAAATTATATTCATCTCTCCTGATATAAAATTTACTTCCAAACATTCTAAAAAGTTTTCATAGTAGGAGGTTTTCCATACCATAGTTCATAGGGGCGTCTTTGAACTGTACACTCTTGCTTGTCCTATCTAAAGGGTGCACACTGCAATATGAATAGCTTCTCTCCAATAGACATTTGGTATATTTTCTTCCTTAATCATGATTATTTTTACTTCTTGAACTATCCTATTCTTCCTCTCCACAACTCCATTCTATTGTGGAGTCCTAGGAGATGATAAATGTCTCTTTATCCCATGATCTTCACAAAATTGTTAAACTCATTTGAAGTAAACTCACCAACTCTGTCAGACCTAAAAAACTTCATCTTCAAATCCATTTCATTCTCAACCATAGACTTAAATGCTTTAAAATTTTCTAGAGATTTTGTTTTTTCTTTGAGAAATGTCACCCAAGTTGAATTCTAGAGTAATTATCAATTAACAAAATACAATACCTATCACCATGAGAGCTTCTTATTCTAGTAGGTCTACATAGGTGCGTATGCACCAACTCCAAAGGTCCTGCAGTAGATTATTCTTTAGTTTTGAACCTCTTCTTGTTTTGCTTTTCAAACTGACATTCCTTGCATATTTCATTGATGGGCTTTGTAATCCTTGGAAGATCTCTCATAGCATTAGTAGAATTGATCCTCACTAGGCTATCAAAATTTATGTGAGCCATTCTTCTATTTCATAGCCAACTTTCACTAATTTGTAACATAAAGCATTTAATGCCACCACCTTTGAGATGATAAACATTATCTTTTGTCCTTGTTCCTGCTACAACCAAAGTTTCAGAACTACCTTTTCTGATTTCACAATCATCATCTTGAAACACCAAATTGTATCCTTTGCTAAACATTTTACCTATACTGAGAAGATTATGTTGAAGACCCTTGACATATAGAACATCATATGTTTTATGATTTCCATCAAAACTAACTAAACCTTTTCTACATATCTTAGCAGATGTATCATCACCAAACTTAACTAGACTATTATAACACTTTCCAAGCTTAATAAAATTACTCTTATCACCTATCATATAATTTGAACATCCGTTGTCAATTATCTAGTAATTCCTCTCCTCTCTTGCATGAAAAGTAATCAACATAGTTCCTTCAAAACTATGACCTATTCCTGGATCAATTTCCTTATTACATCTTTCAGGATTAGTAGAATTAGTTCCAACATTTAAATTCATGAACAAGAATTCACACTATCATCATCCAAACATAGTAAATAAGGAACTCTTGAACAAGAATTCCTTAACATAGTAAATCTTCCTGAAAGATTTACCTTTATGATCTTTTTGTTTGTCATCTGAAACTTTGATTAGACATTTAGAAGCATAATGACCTATCTTACCACAATTGAAAAATTTGAAGGGTAACTTGTCTTTGTATTTTCCACTACCCTTTTTCAATCTCCTTCCAAAATTTTCTTTCACCTCATCAAGATCATTTGGATCAGATTCATCATTCTTCTCTTTCTTGTTGACTTTAATAGTAGTTTCTTTCTTCAAAGAATCTTTGTCAAATTCTCTTAATTCAAAAGTAGCTAAACCACAAAACATTTGATCTCTAGAATATTGATCCAAATTCTAAGCTTCCTCAATAGTAGAAACTTAAGCACTATAATATTTAGGAAAAGTGAACTTAAAATGTTTTTCACAACTTCACTTTCCTCCAACTTTCCACTAAGACCATTGATGGAATTGACAATTTCATCCACTCTGAGCATGTAGGTTGCAATGTATTCATCTTCTTTCATCCTCAGGTTCTCAAATTTGGCCTTGAAATTTTGCATATTTTCTTGCTTGACCTTATCATCTCCTTCATACATGCTTTGCAACTTTGTCTAGATCTCTTTAGCAGTTTTGATGCTTACCACCCTCATAAGTTCTGAATCAAAAATTTCACTCAAGATATCATTCCTTGCTTTTCTATTATTCTCATAATCCTTGATTTCATCATCACTATCTAAACTAGTAGAAATCATAGTGTATCCATTTTCAACTGACTTCCAAACACCAAACCCTAAAGAAACAAGAAAATATTTTGTCATGGCTTTCCAAAAATTATAGTTCATCCATTAAACATAGGCACCTTGACACCCTTCTTGTGCATCATATGGATCTACCTCAAGAGGTTAAGCTTCTTCTAAGGAACCATAGATCTAATACCAATCACTAGACACATAGGACAAGCGAGAGGGGGGTGAATCAATTGTACATTAAAATCATCAAACCCTCATTAATCCTTAAACCCTTCTTAACTTTTAGATCCTTATGAAGCATCAACAAAAATTAAACATATGAAACATCAACACAACAATTCCATACACATGAGAACACTATATTTACATGGAAAACCCTAATCAAGGGAAAAAAATGGTAAGGATTAACTCACATATATATGAATAACACCGAATACAATAGACTCACTTATAGAAGGGCTCACTATCCAAATGAGAACAAAGGCTCACTTCCAAGGGCTCACTGTTTGAAAGAAAGAAGAATAGAATAATAATATTACAAGGAGGTTCAATTCCTTAGAGAAATAGGAAGATCCACCACAATGATTTTACACCATCCACAACCTTCAACTAACTGCCTCTAGCAACTTCAGGTACATTGAAATGTAGACACCTTCTGCTCACTACTTCTAGTAGTCATAGGTGTTTAAGCTTGCACTCAAATATCAACATCTAATGACATCCACATAATTTTTCACTACACAACACACCACATGACTCTCCAATAGTTAACCTTGCTTATATATATATCCCACATCCTAAAATAACTTATGTAGGTCAATCACAATGAAAAGTATGCACCTCAAACATGCAACCAACAATAGGTCAACACCAAAAACTTCCACAATGGAAATAATTGAAGGTATACCACACCAAGGGTTAACCAAGACCCAAATCTATACTAACATTCTTCACCACACTTCCACAAACAACCAATAACTTCCACAATTAGTACTAGCATGCTAGGTCAGCTAAAATTGCACTAACATTAACAAGAAACCTCATACACACCTCTTTAGGTTTGAAAAAAACATGTAGACCACACAGTAACACTCCACAACATCTAGGAATATTCAACACCATTATAAAATTCAATTACCACTGGCGTAACCACCTGAAATTGAAGAACACTTTCATTCTGTGTAACTAGAAATATTGTCATAGAACACAACTCACTAACCAATCTTACAAAATAATTAAACACATAACACTTCAAGGGGAGGTAGGTAAAAGAAATATTAGCACATTCCCAAATTTGTAAGATAGAAAACCTCAACATAGAGAAATGTAGAGCAATTCCATTTCTCCTAGACAACCTTCTTCACATGCAACACACTGTCAAACACAACTTCCACTGCCACACAATCTAGAACCTGAAACTCTGGATATAACACCTTTAGGGACCATTATTCGTCATATCCAAATCACATAGGTGTATCTTCAAGCATGAAGAAATGCAAAAATCACTACAGAACACCTCTCTGTCACCTTGCACACTCTTTATATTAATTTTATCAAAAACACTTGGAAACCAAGTGAACCCATTGCATCAACAACACCACAAACATCTCCTTAGCACATCCACAATATCTAGAACACCTTCTCAATACCATAAACACTTCCTCACCACAACCATGCTAGAGGTTGAACTCAATAATAATAATGATGACAACATAATGCAACACTCTTCAACAATCTCCACACACTAGGGGTTGACATCAATGACAACACTAATGGCAACACCAACAATCTCCAACAAATTTATCCTCATTTTCTTTTGTTATCATTTTCTATTATAATTATTACACATAATTGTTTCTATTTTTAGTTCTAAGTTCATAATTTGTATCTAAAATTGTATTAAATGGTTGATATGAACTTTCAAGAGTTGGAATAATTAAATATATATCATGACTAGTATTATGACTTGAACTTAAAAGGTTCATTTTTTTATTTTTTTATCTCTAATGGTTGATCCAACCATATTGAGTTCATCTTTTGGTTTAGGAGGAGTGAGGATGTGGGATCTGAGGATAGAAAAGATCATTTGCATCTTGGAGACAAAATCACCAATCACAAGTGTAGAAGTGAGTCCAGATGGAAGATATATTATGAATATAGATGGAAATAGTGTAAAGCTTTGGGATGGTAAAAAATATACTTGATGTCATCTATGGTGGAGTCTATAATTCTATTACTTGTGTAGCACCTTGAATCGCTAGAAGCATGAGGAGCAAATCACTGGTTTATAGATTTCTTGCAAGATAATCTCACCCACATTTGGAGATGTCGTTGCCCAAGAGCTAGTGTTGCTAGTAATTATGGAAGTCAAAATAACATTGAAGAAAGTAATATTTCTTCTATTTTTCTCTACTAGATGCCCTTCAAAATATGGGTAACCTACAATTGAATGAGTTGATTAGACAAGGTCTATTGGAGTATTTTATCTTTGGCGTTCAATTCCAAGCAAAGAGAATTTGTGTCAAGCTTAAAGAAGGATATGAAGAAGATGTTGAGTATGAGGTAGAAAATCCACATAAATTTCCACAACTTACTGCATGATCATACAAATCTCATTTGTACACCTCATTTCATCCTTAAAAGGATGTATATGTTGAACTAAATAATAATATTTTTTTGGAATGATTTTTTTTTTTTGTTTGTCGTGTTTTCATGTCTTCCCCAAGTTGCTTCTCTTTGATGCTCATCTCCTCAAGGGTTGCATGGAAGTTATAAATTCACATAATTCTTCAGTTTGAAGAATTATTGGGAATTGTCACTGGTACAATTCAATGTCCAATTGATACAAATAAGTGATTTTCTTTTACCAAGGTCAATGTAAAAGCCTTGATGTTGATCACCATCAACATCTCCGACAAAGTTTAGCCTTATGTTTGGGATGTGACAAAATCAAAGGAGGCTTGGGACACTTTATCCACCATTTGTGAGGAAACAAATTAAACCAAGATTATCCATCTTCAGTCCAAGGGTATGTGCAGGATCATGATGGGCCAAAAAGTGGCGATGTGTAAGCCAAATGATGGCCCATGTGGCTGACGACTTTTTTTTTACCCAAAATTGATGAAACGAAAAGGGTTTTTAGAGGATATTCTCAGCTTTCCACCAATATAAATTATGCTTTACTTTCAATTTAATAAATAATTATTATTCATTTTCTATTAGAATTACGAATAAAAACCTGATTGTTAGGCTGATTGAAAAAAATCTATAACTTTCAAACAGTATCACATTTTTCGAATCTGAAACATGTGTCACATTCTATGCTTCACATACTATAGGATTAAAAAAAAAAAAATTGAATTTCCTGAATTTTTGACCAAGTTAAGGTGGTTAGATAGACGAGCTTTTATATTTTTTTTAAGTTGTAATAAAAAATTCATAATTAATTATTTACTTGGAAAACAATTATAAAAAAATATGCATCACATCGGGACATTAGTCATATACTTATGTCTAAAATATTATTAAAAAATATTATCATTTTATTGTGGTTAGGGTGGTCAGACAGACACCTACTTCTTATTTTTACCCTGAAATTTAAACACTATTGCATAGAAATTCCAAATTTTCACCAAAAAGATTTTTAAAAAAAAAATAAAGGTCTAGTAGATTAGAAACTTTATTGAATTTTCTATAGATTCTATTTTTACATTTTTTTGAGATAATATAGATAACTTATTCAAATTTTTATGTCAAGTTGTCTAACTCTGATTTTTTGTCTTTTTATTGCCACTTAAGGGCTTGTTTTCTCCATGATGATCCTGCACATACCCCCAAGCTTCATAAACTTAATATGCAAGCTAGTGAGAAGGTAGAAGAATTATTATGTCACACATTAAAACTTTGTGCAGAGCTTATTTCTATTGGAGAAAAGGTGGAGGAAATATTGCTTGTTCCAATCACTTTGATAACTCTTCATTCCTAGTTTAAAACTTTTGTCACAATGTTAGATATCACCAAGTAGATGGTGCCATTCAAAGAAATGGTGAATCTATTGCAACATGAATAGGTCACCCAATCAGTACAACATGAGTTTTAGGACAAACCTTGATCTCAAGACAACAACATGGTTAGTGATTTCAAAAGGGACAACCACCAAATCACTCAAAAATGCCACCACAATAGCCTTAGAAGCCCCGTAATGAGAATCAAATGGTGTTACATTTGTATTTCTTACACACATGACACTGTTCATTATTGGTATAATGGCCTAACTCAAGAAAATTCCAATCAAGAAGTCTCATATAGTGAAGGTGATTTCTAATCCAAGCAAAATCCTTGCTAATGGAAGAAAAAAGGACATACTACAACCCAAAAAGATGATACAACATATGAGGACATAACTGATACAACAAATTGCAACATCAATTAAAACATTTTTATTGTTTTTCAAACTTCACATCCTTTAATCGATTTTTGGTTGATTGACTCATGTGGTAGTAAGCATGTGATAGATCATAAAGAGCTTTTTGATATGTTGATTGATGAGCCCACTGGTGATTGGGTTAGGATTGTAGAAAATAAGGAGTATTTTGCTACATGAATTGGCACTATCAGAATTCCTCTTGGCATAAGAAAATGTTCTCTCATAAAAGTGCTCTATGTTCCATGTTTGACATCAAATCTATTGTTTATCATTAACCTTTTGAATCACAATCTTAACGTGAAGTTCTAGGTTAAAGATGAAATCAAATCCTATTTGATCTCTAGATATCACACAATACTTGCAAGATATTTTATGAAGGATCATTTATTTTCACTAGATACAATATCCTCCTCTACAGTTGTTGTCACTGCCTCTATAATAGAGTCAACTATTATTTGGAATTATCACTATGTGCACCTTTTCATTGGCTCTCTCTATCAACTTAGCTCTAAGGATATGGTAAGTGGACTTCCTCCTCTTTCTCATTCTTTTCCCATATACATGTCTTGGATTTCTTACAAGAAAACAACATCGGGATCCATTCGAGTCAAGTATCTTTTATGCTAAGGATTATCTTTAGGTTGTCCATATTGATATGTGTGGACCTTTTCCTAATTCCTTTCAGGGTTGCAAGTAATTTCTATTGTTCGCGGATGATTTATCTCATAAGACCTAGGTGTAATTTTTAAAAATGACTTGAGTGAAGCCTTTTCCCATTTTCAAGAGTTCTACCAACAAGTTCTACATGAGAAATGCAAGTCCCTTCTTCTCCTCCACTTAGATCGAGGGGGGGAATTCACATTGAATGAATTCTTAGCATTCTTGAAATATCATGGCATAAAACAAAAATTAATTGCTCCCTATACACCCCAACAAAATGGAATTGTAGAGAATCACAATAGGACTATCATGGAGATGGCTCGATGCATGCTTTCCTCAGCATGGCTAGAGGATCAATTTTGGGTATAATTAGTTTAGACAGGTGTGTATCTTCTTAATAGATCTCCTACAAAGATATTGCAAGACAAGACACTAGAAGAGGTATGGAGTGGCTATAAACCTTCAATTTATCATCTTCGATTATTTGGCTCTACAATATATATGCATGTCCCAACCACCAAGAGAAACAAGATTGATACCAAGACACTTTGGTGCATCTTTTTGGGTTACAGTACAATTTACAAAGCTTATCATCTCATGGATCTTGAGACAAAAGATTTATGAGAGTCGATATGAGCTATGTGATGAATCATCCTTTGACTACCTCACACAAAACGAAGATACAATGAACTCTGATAAGTTTCTCTCACAATCAAATAATGAGAATGAATCTTTCTCTCAAAAATAAAATGAGCTACAAGGATAGTTGTTTGTTGATCTTGGCCCTTTGGAACATCATTCTTCACACCAACAACATTAGTGTCTGAAATGAGTCCAAACTATGATCAAGGACTCCCATCTAGATTACCTTCTAGATCTCTCATCAAGAGTTAGAACAAGATGAAAAGTGATAAATGAGGTAAATATCACCTTGATGAGTTCAGTTGTTGATATCATTGAACCCGATATAGTCTGAGACGCTCTTAGTCAGCCACATTAGAAGAAGGCCATGGATGTTGAGTATGATTCTTTGATAAAAAATCAGACATGGGAAATTGTTGATTTTCCTAGAGGAAAGAAGCCCATAGGCTACATATGTGTTTTCAAAATAAAATACAAGGTAGATGGATCCATCAACAAATATGAAACATGGCTTGTTACAGAGGGATATTCTAAGTAGGAGGGAATTGATTATGAGGAACCTTTCCATCCACTACAAAGCTTAAAACAATTAGAGTCGTTTGTGCATTGGAAACACAAAAAGGTTGGAAGCTTCATCAGATGGATGTCAAGAGTGCTTTCCTGAATGGTGATCTAGAAGAAGAAGTATACATGACCCAACTTGAAGGCTTCATTGATGAATTTCATCCTTAAAAGACATGCCATCAAATTAAGTCACTTTATGGGTGTAAAAAAGACCCTAGGGCATGGTACATAAAAATATATGGTCACCTTATGTAGCACAGTTTCACTCGTAGTCCTTAAGATCTCAATTTGTATAATAAGAAGATAGGAACAAATATTGTCATTCTTATTTTATATGTAGGTGATCTTATGATCATAAGGAGCTCAAACAAGGTCATTGATGATGTAAATAGTGATCTTAAAAAATCCATTTTATAGAATTGGAGCTACTTCACTACTATCTTGGCTTGGGGATGTGGAAAAAGATGCATATTTTTATCTCCTAGATGAAATATGCCAAGACACTCTTGGAAATGTTTAAAATATCAAATTGTAAACCTATGTCCACTCCAACGGAGAAATTTTTGCAACTATATCAATTCTAGGGTTGACCTTAAGTAGATGCAACTCTCTACCATTAGCTTGTTAGGATTCTCATTTACTTGAATTATACTAGACTAGATTTATGCTTTTCTATCAACTCTCTTTCCAAATTTATGCAAGAGTCTAAGCAATGGCATTGGGTTGCAGCTAAGCATGTTTTGAGATATGTTTGAGGTACCCTTGATTATGGTTTGGAATACAAGTAGAACACTTAGTTATTATAAGGATATGTCGACTCAGACTATGTAGGATCTATTGATGATAGGAAGTCAAGTACAAGATATATTTTTCATCTTGGATTTGGACCTATTTTGTGGATTAGTAAGAAGCAAACTGTTATTGCTCTCATCCACTGAGGTTGAATATTGTGCTACACAAGGAGTTGTGTGCAAAGTGATTTGGTTATGTTGCAATTTGGCTAACATGAACATACTTTAAGCAAAGCAATCGGTCATTTTTTTGTGACAATTAGGGGGTGTTGAAGCTTGTGAAGAATCCATTTTTTCATGAAATAAAAAAACATATTGAGGTCCAATGTCATTGCATTCTTGAAAAAGTCTTACATCACCACATTCAGCTCTAGTACTACCTAACAAATTCTCACATAGCTAATATTCTCACCAAATCTCTTAGCAAGGTAAAATTTGACTTGTTTTGGGGGTACATTTGTAAGAACAATGTAATAAGGGAAATTTTAGCATAAATATTATTACATTTTTTATTGTTTATTGTTAATAAGTGAGACAGGTATTATACAGTTCACTAATTTCAAGTAAATTGTTTTTGATCAAATTGTCACTTCCTTATGTGTATATATTCTTTTGTTGTGCATCTAATAAATTATCAAGTTATGAAGTTTATCATTAATGAGGTGTAAATTATACTAACTCTATAAGTTTAATAATATACACTATAATAAGACCAATAAATTTTCATATGTATCTTATAGTGACTTCCACGTCTAAACTTCACATTTTTTATGATGAAATTTTAGAAATATTTCATTTGAAAGAGTAATTTCAATCCATTTGTAGATGTTATCTAATCTATCATTTCCTAGTTTTCTTGATCTTATCATTAGAAAACTTAGTTTTAACAATATGCTCTCTTGCAATAGTTATCACTCCAACTAATTTTTTAATACCATGAAAGAAGCATAGAGAATAAGTTTTGAAACAAAAATTTACATAGGATTTAGAGTAAAAAAATGATGTGTTTTTCAATTTGATTAATATTTATAAAAAAAGGTTTATGCACACATATAAACATACAAAAAATTATGCATAGATGAATGTTACATCAAATTAGCTTATTCATGTACCACATTTATTTGTAATAACAAAGTGTTGTTCGATGGCTAGTGGAAATAGTAAAGGGAAGGGAGTAAACGTTATCATCTACATTCCTCTTCTTAATCATAATAAAACTCAATTGTAAGAAAATTTATCCTATGGTGCTTTGAAGAACATATTAGAAGTTTTATGTAACTGTTATAGTGATCTCACAACCTCCATGGCTAGTGGAAATAGTAAAGGGAAGGGAGTGAACATTATCATCTACATTCCTCTTCTTAATCATAATAAAACTCAATTGTAAGAAAATTTATCCTTTGGTGCTTTGAAGAACATATTAGAAGTTATATGTAACTTTTATAGTGATCTCAGTGAACATTATCATCTACATTCCTCTTCTTAATCATAATAAAACTCAATTGTAAGAAAATTTATCCTTTGGTGCTTTGAAGAACATATTAGAAGTTCTATGTTACTTTTATAGTGATCTCACAACCTCCAAGTTACTTTGAAACTCGTTAAAAATACTTGTTTCTCTTTTACAACTTTTTTAAGTTTAAATAATTTTATATTAGATGATTTGGCATGAGCCTATTAGGTATATTAATTACTAAGTGATAAATGAATGATCAAAAATGAATTTGATAGGCTCCAAACATTCTTGATTCTTTTTTTTTGTTTAGAAAACATCACATATATTTAAAAAATGTGGAATATGCTTGTTTTATGTGTATATGTAAATGACACATCTAATATCTATGTCAAATGTGTCAATTCTCTCACTTATATTTGTTGGAAGGGTTATTGAGGTTATATACCACCCTAAACCCTAGCTTTTCTACAGTTCATTACATATTTCATCTTATAGAATGTATATGTAAGATTTTCCAACCTTCAAAGTATGATTGAATTTCATCTTATAGAATGTATATGTAAGATTTTCCAACCCCAACCTTCAAAGTATGCTTTTGAGTATGTTAGCCATATAATCTATAATGCATATGAAACAAAATTAATTTACATCAATAAGAATGATCCAATTTAGACTACTTAATTTATTTTTCAATTTAAAAATTAATAGAAATAGATAAGAGATATCATAACCTATAATTTTAAAATTATTTGTATAAATATAAGGGAATTGGAAGTTAGACAAATATTCCAACCCATTACAAATACACTATGCATGTTAAACTAACTCCTAATTTACATAATTTAATTAACTTTTAGATATAAAAAGTAATTACATAACTTTTAAAATATTTTCAAGGAAAAAAAAAACTTAATTTCAATTCAAATTCACATTACAAATGAATAAAACAAGTTGTTTATAAGTTGCTCAAGCATCATCAATCATGTCAATTTTTATTTTCACAATTATTTTAAAAATCAACATCACATGTATGCACCAATTTGAAATTACTTTTGAAGAAATGACGATGTTTAAAGTTCACCAATCCACCAATAGAAATATAGGTTTAAGACTACTCCATTACTCTTATTGCTAGCTTCTATATCCTTTTAGTAGGGTCTCTAAATGAAAAGGTAACACTGGATTGATATGGTAAAGTTGTTTTTTATCCATGGACAGTCATTTTTTTTTCATATTGTTAATTGTTTACAAGTATTCTGTTCATAGAGAGTATTAGTATGAGATCAAAACAAGTTTTTGCAAGAATTTTTGCAAGAATAATCATAGTATAAGTACTAGCACTTGTATGTAGAGGAGGTTTCTATCAGGTTCAAGACAGAAACCTATATGTATATTAATATGTTATAGAGCATGAGTGCATGTGCTGCAAATTCTAGATATATGTGGCTAGATTATACAATTCATAATATGTATTAAATAATGAAATATGATCAGTGGAAACTGTCCGACAAGTGGGATTCCTAGTCATGACACACTCCCGCTGAGTAAGTGTGAGCCAATATAATAAGATTATAGATTGAAGGGAATATTGCTCCAATTAATATATAAGATTGTCTCCCGAACTGGCTTGAAACCTGGTCGTTTGTTTGGGTTAGATTTGATTGAAGTGCAATAGCTCTCAGAGGTCTTCTGGTTGCTAATATCACTGATATTACTCTGAAAGAAAATGGAACCATGTAAACTCTCTGCTGTACTTTCAGTTTCCCTCCTTGTCTTTGTCTTCCTTGTTGAAGTTGTTTCCGCAGAGCAAAAATCTGCTTATCATGTACTGGATGTTGCATCTCGGCTGAAGGAAGTGAACTCTCCTCCCGTGCAACTACATACCACCAGCGGAAAAGGGGAGAAGCTGGTTTCTCCGTGGAGCGTGCAAGTTTTCCACAGAGATGTTCTACTGATGAGAAATGTGAGCTACGAGCAGAGGCTCAAAGAGAGCTTGGAAAGGGATTCGCAGAGGGTGAAGGCTCTGAACAGGCGGGCAGAGAGGATGTTGAATGGGAACGAGAAGGAAAGAATAGAGGGGAAGGTAAAGACTGATGATTTCGGAGCCGATGTGAAATCAGGCCTGTCAGAAGGTACTGGGGAGTACCTTATCCGTATAGGTGTGGGAACGCCGGTCAAAATGCAGTACTTCGTGATGGACACAGGCAGTGACTTTACTTGGATGCAGTGCAAGCCATGTTCTAAGTGCTACAATCAGGTCCAGCACTCTATTTACATTTCATAGTTAAAGAGTTAACAGTAATTTTATGTCTAATTTATATTAAAAATAATAATTTAATGTTATTGAATTTTTGCAATCTATGAGTTTGTTATCTTGTTTTTTATTTCTATTGTGTGATTTTTTTTTAACATTGGATCAAATTTTATAATTTTAGATTGATACTAAAAAAATCTTAACACACTGAATTCAAAAGCAACATCACAAAAATATTTTATTTTTATTGATTAAAAATTATTTGAATGTTGACTTGTTTGATGTTTAAAAATCATTCAGGTGGACCCTGTGTTTGATCCATCCAAATCCACTTCATACACCACGAATCCTTGCAATTCCCGGCTTTGCAATCAGCTGAATACGTCGGCCTCGTGTGACAAGAATGGGGGGTGCTTATATCGGATCTCTTATGGGGATGGCTCGTTTACTGTGGGAGACTATGTTCAGGAAAGACTAACGTTTGGTACAACAACAGTTGAAAATATGAACATGGGTTGTGGGCATGACAATGAAGGGTCGTTCCAGGGAGCAGGAGGCTTGATTGGTCTTGGAGCGGGTCCCTATTCATTTCCCACCTCACTCGGCTCATATGTCGCAACATTTGCTTACTGTCTGGCAGATCGAGGTTCCGGTAAAAAATTTATTAAAAAAATTGATTTATTATTTTTATACATAATTATTGAATTCAATTGTATAAGACTTATTTTACATCAGATCTCGAATCATACTTTGCAATCCATGGAAAGTTAGAAAAAAAAATGATACACAAGAAAATCTTATAGACTGAATCCATGGAAATCTAATGTTTTTTAAAGACATTATTATTAACTCTTTGACTCTTAAATGTTTAATTAGACAACAGAGGCACTCTGCGCTTCGGCCCTGAGGCTGTCATCCGTGCCGATTCCGTCTACACCCCGCTTCTCAGAAACCCGCTAGCGAGCACCTTTTACTATGTTTCCCTCACCAGTATTACAGTCGGCAGATTGGTTGTGTCTATTCCAAAGAAGGTATCTCGATTCAACAAAAAGGGGAGGGGCGGGATAATAGTAGACTCGGGCACGATCTTCACGCGGCTACATGTGGAAGTTTACAAAGCTTTGCGAGACGCCTTCTTGGCGGGTACCACCGATCTTCCCCGGGCGAAAGGGAGGTCCATATTCGACACTTGCTACGATCTGTCAGGGCGTCAAAGGGTCAAAGTTCCTGTTATTACATTTGAGTTTTTGAACGGGGCTACTTTAACTCTCCCGGAAAAGAATTATCTGATTCTTATGGATTCCGCGGGGACATTTTGCCTTGCTTTTGCACCCACTTCCAGGGATCTGTCAATCATTGGGAATTTTCAGCAGCAGGGCATTCGAGTCACTATTGACGCTGACCACTCTCTCGTTGGCTTCTCTGGCAACCAGTGTTAATTCACTGCCCAAAATAAGATGATGAAATCTTCTAGTATATGATTAGCGTTCTACTGGGTTCGGCTATACATAACAAGAGTTGCAGGGCAGCGAAGTTCCTGCCAAGACTGGCAGAACAGTTTTGGCCTAGGAAAAGTGTTAAAATTTGAAGAGATACACAATTATGCATGTTGGTAATGGATAAAGCATCATAAATATTAAACAGTGGCATTTAGGGCAATGCAGACCATAGTTTTTATATTAGAATAAACAAACTCATCTCCTCCAATGCTCTTTGTGAACAAACTGGGTATTGTCTAGAATCTAGATAATAGATGCTCTATCCTATAATTGAGTGATATGCTTAGACAGTTCATAAGATGAAATTATATTGAAGCTTTATGAATATGGAACTGCACCACACCAAATCAGAAGTATTCTATTACACTGTTTTGAATGTGGGCAAATGGCAGAATTTACATATGGCAATATCACTATATCTTCTAAATTTTAGACTACATTGCTTGGTCTAGTTTTTCTATTGTAGTGTACATTTCATAAGATGTGTTCAAATAGTCTCTCCAAGTTTCATATTGGACATTTGTTCTACAGATTTACGTTTTCCTTTACTTTTGTATGAGCATTTCTCCTTTGTCCTGCTTTCACCTACATCTGGGAATCTTTCTTCTGCCTTCTCCTTTGTCCTGCTTTCGCCTACATCTGGGAATCTTCTTGTGCCTCTGGTCCTAAGAATCTTTCCATTGAGTAGAATGGGCAATAATAACACGCAGAAACTCCATTCCTGATAAATTTCCCAGCATGAAAATTAGAATCAATTACATATTTAACCTGCAATATAAAGAAACAATCGAGAGGAACATAAGGTATTACGGATCAGCATATGCATCTTAGGAACATTAAAGAAAGAAGGATTAACTGAGATCATCAAGTGTATCTCTTGTCTTTCCTTTTCGGTAGTGCTAGAAAAACAGGGTTTGCAGTTCAGGTCATTGAGTGTATTCTCTGTAGATCTTGCTCTGGATTAAAGAAAAGGGATTTTAATAGACAACTAATTGCTGAATGCAAATATGAAGGCAGAAGGCGCTTATATTGGAGAACCATATATTTATATCTAAGGTTCAAACAGGTAACCAGGAAGCAAATGAAATATTATGGATAGAACTCTGCTTCTTACGATTCTTGAAACAAGGCTCAAGTGAGATCATCAAGCACCTTTCCTGATATTGCTTCTTAGATATGTTAAGAGATACAGGTAACCACATTAGATCATTGGATTCAACTACATCTTTGTCAATATGACCTGGTTCTTTGACTGTGCAAGATCATTCACCTAAAGCTTGCACTCGAATTCTCAATTTGAGGCATGATGATAATGCTTAATTAGTATGTATGGAAATACCATCTCATGGTTGTGCTTTATTTGTCATCCATTGTGCTTAATCCAATTTCTACATTAGCTTTATATAACCCTTACAAATATGACCCTTCTGCATTTGTGTGGAGGATTTTAAGCTTTGGCAAGCAAACTGCATTATTTTTTCCCTTCAGCTTCATTAGGTAATAGTAAATACTGCTGTGTTTAAGAAAATGGTCAATAAAATGAATCAAAATAGATGTTTTGACAGATTCTGATATGACGTTTGACTCAATTTACTACTCCTTTTTGACAGATTCTGATATGACGTTTGATGCAATTTACTACTCTTTTTTTGGCCTCATAAGCAGATCTATACTCAATAGACGTGATCCCTCGTAAGACCTATCTTCTGAGGATCATCAATGCAGCTTTGAACATGGAGCACTTCTTTGCAATAGCAAGTCATAAGATGACAGCGGTGGAAGCTGATGGAGAATATACCAAACCTCTCTCTACAGATTATTTGGTGATCACTCCAGGCCAGACCTTCAATGTTTCGGTAACTGCAGACCAGCCAGTGGACAGATACTCCATGACAATGGGCCCTTACATGTCTGCAAAATACATTCCTTTTCAGAAAGTAAATGCAGGTGCTTATTTTAGTTAATAAGAGGTTTCCATCCTCAACAAAAATCATTTATAGCAGCTAACCTCCCAATCTTTAATGACAACCAGAAGACCCTGTCATTCATGAATGGACTCAAAAGTTTGGCAGATGAGCAAAATCTTATCAAAGTACCTGTGACTAGAAATAGACATCTCTCTTCATAGTTGGGCTTAATGTTTTAAAATGCAAATCTAAGCCTGAAAACTGCAAGGCACCCGGTGGAGGAGTTTTTGCAGCTTCCATCAATAACATAACATTTGTAAGACCCAATATTTCTATATTGCAAGCTTATTACAACAACATCAGTGGATACTACACCACTGATTTCCCTATCAAGCCATTTCAAAAACTTGACTTTGTAAACGGTGCGCCAAACAATCTGGGAGTGGATACACAATCCACTTTTGGAACTAAGGTGGTTGTTCTTGAGTATGGATCAAATGTGCAATTGATTTTACAGAATACAAGAACTGCTGGAACAGAGAACCCATCCAATTCACCTACACGGTTTCAGCTTTTACTTAGTAGGTTATGGATTTGGCAACTACAATGCAAATAAAGCAGTCTTCAATCTAGTAGATCCTCCATACATAAACACTATAGGTGTCCCAGTAGGAGGATGGGCAGCTATCAGATTTACAGCAGACAACCCTGGTAAGTCATTGTCTTCTTTTTGTAAGATATTAGATTAAACTGAAAAGGGCTTTTCCATATTACAATTAATTTTCCAGACTACTCAATGCTCGTCTAGTAGCTAAAAACATCAGCTTGTATTGCAACATTCAGAGACTTCAATATGGTCTCTTATGGCGCGGGCTGCAATATGACTTTTCTGCAGAACTTACTGAAAATAACATTTCTAGTGTACAGTGATAAAAACTTAGCGGCCAATAGCACGAAGGAAGTGCTATATGAAGAGAGCAGAAAATTATTAATTTTATTCATGATAACCACCAAAGCATCTATAGCATTCCTGTAACACTCAAACTGCAGTTTTGTAAATATCCAATCCTTAGCTATAGCAAATACAGACGATTAAGACGTTATGCAAAAGTGAAACGGTAAAATCTCGCCCTAGGCAGTCCATATTGATATAACAGTAAAATCCAGTCCATGAATGGTGAATATTGATATAAACAGACTACCATAAGAAACTGTTTATTAAAAACCAAAGAATAAGATTAAAACAAAAATTACTTATAATCCAATGATAGAACTGTAACACATAATATAACAGTTATAAACCCATGTAAGGCTTATACACAATGCTTATCCATAAGCCCAGTAAAAGATGACTCGAGTTTGGACTAGTAACAAAAGGTCTGATCCTTAAACTCAAAGAGGTTGCTGCCTGTCCATTATAGGCTAAGTCTGTCTCATCGTTTGGTATGCTGCAACAGTGGAATGATGGGTTTATACTTGTATAGAATGCTTATCCAGGGGATATGGCCCCATGTAACCTTGTCATCCTTTTCTTTCCATAGGAATGCTTTTGAAATTCAGAATTGCGTACTCTTTACAATGGATGCTGCTATGATATGTTCAACTTATTACTAAATTTACCTTGACAGAGCGATAAATGGAGTGTTTAAGACAATATACAAGGAAATTCATCATTATGCATTTTCATTAATCCAAGTTCTATAGCTTAAGTTGGCATGCTGATACAATATGGGATTGATGGGAAAATGGATGCTACAGAACAGTAACCTCAGTGGGGCAGGGGTGTGAGTATATGCTTGCCACTCCGTTTCTAAATTATAATGACATTTAGCACTCACATCAGGGAAGATTGAGAACTTTATTATATCATGTTACCTGTGAAGCAACGAAGCTGATAACATTTTGTTCATCTAAATGGCTTCCAGTTTATCTCACCACATATGCTAACGGTATTTGCTCTGCTTCTTCAGCCGGAAACCTGAACATTATCCACCACAAAACCACAACAAACAATAAATGGCAAATCTTAATTTTATTTAGCTAAACAGGTACAATACGATTCATAAAACTACAGCGAAACATAAATATAAATTGATAAGATAAAATCATGGGGTGTGATAAGAGGAAAGGTTACAGTTCTGCGGGGGCAACCTGTAAAACATATCGTTTCATATAAAGTGAAGCCTGCTGCGAATGTATTCCAAACGTATATTTGAATGCCCTCGTCATTGACTGCGGTAACCAATGTTTTGCAAACCGGGCACGTTTTTTCTGCATGCTGCATGCAGACACTCGTTAACATAAGTAGAACATTCAAATATCAATAAATAGATAAAATAAATAAATGATAAAAAATTAAAAATTAAAAAATACATATTAAAAATATAAATATACATATTAATAATTTAACATTATTATTATCAAAATTATATTTATAATTATTATAATATAATATTACAAAATATATTAATATATCAATATAAATATAAATAATCATAAAAAATATTAGTAATTTTAATTATGAGTACATTAAGATGATATTTTAATTATAATTAAAAAAATAACAATATAATATAATTTTATATATATATAACTAATAAATATATAAATAATATTCAAGAAATATCATAATAATAATATTCAAGAAAATCATATTATTATTTATATGAATATGTCTTAATTAATAAGTAAATCTAAAAGTATCACTATACCAAAGGAGGCGGACTTATCATTATGATTAAAGAGCATTGATACATTATATCAACGAAGACATAACTCTCCAAAAGGGTGTGAATAACTTAGGGAATGGGGGGACGTGTCACTTGCCCAAATCGAGGTATTAAAGATTAGACATTGTCAAGCAAAAGAATATAAAAAAAAACAGATGGGAATTTTAAGACACTCTTAAGGCAGAAGTAAGGAAATCTATAAACAACTAAGGAGGCATCGATTGGAGGGGAATAATAGGAATAGATTTGGAAAAAAGAATCATTTTTAATAAAGGACATTTTCTGAAATTTGATCATCAAGAAATACAAAAATATCGTGTTTGGAAAATAAAAGAATATTTTTTTTACAAATCGATCAAAACAGGGTAGTAAGTATTTTATGTTTGGAAATTGTGTTAAGGGTGTAAACAATGATCTTATGGTAAATATTTATAATTAAGTTAATAAGTAGTTGAATACGTTATGAAATAAGAATTAAAATAATATTTTAAGTTTATGTATTTGAATACGATCGATAAGTATATGGGTAAGTGCATCAATCTGTGACACAATTTTGGCCCTTAAGATGTCACTTTTGCACAAGAAAATGAAGATAGTTATGCTCAAAATTTCAAGATGTAGCAAGAACAAGAGTTGAAGTGCTCCACATCTAATTTCTTAGCTACTATTTTTGAAATTAATAAAGATTAAGGGTCTCAAAAAGGGGGGCCAAAACAGGGCTTGTTTTTATCAAACAAAACAACATAACGTTTGAGGGCTCCCCCTTTTTCGAGTTTTTTAGAATTTCAAAAATCTCAATGGTGATAAATTAGCTAACACTATGCAGTTTATTTTTGTTCTTTCGGATAATTTTTTTAATGAATATATAATATTTTATGAATTTTTAAAGTAGACACATCCTAAAAAGTTGAAATTTGAGCATGCTCCCTACTAATTTTTTTGAAAACTAATCGAAAATTGATTTTATTTTTTTCATCATGTGTAGAATGGAGTCTAGTTTCAAAAAATGTATTTTGTTTCACATTTTGATAAATGAATAAAAATCTATCCTAAAACTAGCACATATTGGTTTTTGACAAAAAACAGAGGCATTTACAATAGAAGCCATTGATTAAAACCTTAACTAAATCAAAATGATTTCCTTTTTATATATTTAGATAGCTAAGAGAGAGGTTAACACTATAATGATTTTTTTATAAACTTGCATTGAAAGACATGCAAATGAGACGAGGAGCACAAACAAAAATATGAAAAAATTTAGCACCTTTTCAAAAAATCACGTCTTTTTCATGAAATGGTTTTCCAAACCTTTGGATTGGATGCCCAATGCAAAATCCAACCCATTGGGTTGGTATTTCCCAATGCAACCTATTTAGCACTCGCCAAATTTAGTGTGTGCCAAATGGGTTGTTTCATTTGGTGTGCACCAAATGTCATTCATGACTTTTGGAATGCATATTTCTAAACTCTTTGGTTTTCTCTTTTTTTGTCAAAGAAACTATATACATGAAATAAACATTTAAGTATAAGTTGACATTTATGTTTATGAACATTTACTTTCATATACTTTAAGTTATATTTCATGTATATAGGTAGGATGTTTGAGAGTGGTTTCAGATCTCTAGGATTTATAATGCAAAATTCTAGTTTTTGAAAGATCTTAAAAATTTCAGATTTGATAAATTTTATTAATCAGCGTGTCAAATTTCAGTAATTAAGAGGTCAAATTTCAGTAATCAGTAGGTCAAATTTCATCTTTCTCTCTCCATCTCACTCATTTTCATCTCTTATTCTCTAGACCTCTCTCTCTCTCTCACTATCTCCATCCCTTATCTGACAATCTCTTCCTTGAGCTCAAGAACTACATCTCTACATGTCCATCTCTCTCTCCTTCCCTCTCCAATATCTATCTCCCTCCCTCTTTCCCTCTCTACATTTCTCTATCTCCCCTCCCTCTCCTTTTATCTCTCTACTCTCTATATCACCTCTCTCTATACATACCTATCCCTCTCTCTCTCTCCCCCCTTTTTCCCCCACTCTCCACTTCCCTCTCTCTCTCTCTCCTTCCCTCTCTACTCTTTACCTCGCCATTCTCTCTCTCCTTCCCTCTCTAGTTATCTCTATCTCACTTATATCTCCTTCCCTCCCTCCTTGTCTAATTTTCTCTATCTCCCCCTCTCTCTCCTTCCCTTTCTACTTCTCTCTATCTCATGTCTCTTTCTCCCCCTCTCTCTCCCTCTCTCTTCCTTTCACCCACCTTTGATCTCTACGTTTTGCAATCTAACCTATCCCTCTATACATCTTTCTCTCTCCCCCCTCCTTCCCTCTCAATCTCTCCACCTTTATCTTTACCTCTCTACTTTTCTCTTCATCACACATCTCTATCACCTATCTCACTTCTCTCCCTCCCTACGCTCTTTCTCTCTATCTCACCTCTCTCTCCCTAGCTATCCCCCCCTCCTCTCTCTTATCCCTCTCACCTCTCTCTCTCCATCCCTACCTCTTCCTCCCTCTCTCCTTCCCTCTATACCTCTCTTTATCTACTCCCTCTATCTACCTATACCTCTCTCTATTTTAGTCTCACCTCTCTCTCCATCCCTACCTCTCCCTACATATATCCTTTCATATCTACTTCTCTCTACCTAGTTGTCCCTCTATACCTATTTCTCTCTCCCTCATTGCCTCCTCTCTCTCAATATCTCCACCTTCTTTCCCTCTCTACTCTCTCTATCACCTCTCTATACATCTCTCCCTCTTTACTCGCTATCTCTCCCTCCCTCCCCCTCTTTCTATCTCTCCCTCTCCCTCTTTCTATCTCTCATTTCCCTCTCTCTACCTATCTCTCTCTCCTATCTATCTCAACTATCCATCTTTACCTATCCTTTCCTTCTCTCTCTCTTCCACCAAACTTCACTCTGCATCTCTCTATCTAACCTACCCCTATATACCTCTTTCTCTCTCCCTCTCTCTTTCCCTCTCTCAATATCTCTACCTTCCTCCTTACATCTCTTCTTCTCTCTATCACCTCTCTCTCTCCCCCTTCCCTCTTTACTTTCTTTCTCTCTGTCTCACCTCTCTCTCCCTAAATATCCCTCCCTCCCTCCTCTATCTCTATCTCATTTATCTCTCCCTCCATCCCTACCACTTCTTCCCTCTCTCCTCCCCTCTCTACTTCCCTTTATCTCCCCCTCCCTCTCCTTACCTACCTCTCTCTATTGCACTCTCTCACCTCTCTCTCTAAATCCTTATCTCTCCATCGATCCCTACTTCTTCATCCATATCTCCTTCCCTCTCCACTTCTCTATATCTCCCCTTCCTCTCTCTACCTACCTCTCTCTCTCTCCATCCCTACCTCTCCCTCCATCTCTCCTTCCCTCTCTACTTCTCTCTACCTACCTATCCCTTTATACCTCATTCTCTCTCCCTCTCTCAATCTCTCCACCTTCCTTCTTCTCTCTCTAACTTCTCCCTCCCTTCCCCTCTCTACTTTGTCTCTATCTCATCTCTCTCTACCTACATATATATCCCTCCCTCATCTTTCTCTCTCTCTCTCTCTCT
>CM021100.1:595599758-595865735 GCA_007115665.2 Sequoiadendron giganteum
GGAAGGAGGGAGGGAGGGAGTGTTAGTGAGGGAGATAGACATTTGTGAGAGAGAGAGATAGAGAGAGTGGTGAGATAGAGAGAGGATAGTGAGAGGGAGGGAGATATTATTATGAGATAGAGAGGAGAGAGTTAGAGAGAAAGTGGGGAAGAGAGGGATAGAGAATGAGAGAGAGATGCTGGTAGAGGGAGAGAGAAGAGAGATAGAGAGTGGAGAGGGAAAGAGGTAGGGAGGGAGACATAAGTGAGATACAAAGTGATGGAGGGAGAGGTAGGTAAAAGGATAGAGAAGGGATATAAAGATAAGTATAGAGGGAAGGAAATGTAGAGAGAGAAGAGATAGAGAGAAGTAGAGAGCGGGGGGAGGGAGGCAGATGTAGGGAGGAGATAGAGGGGTGTGTGTGAAAGAGAGATGGGAGAGAGGGAGGAAGGGAGAGAGAGGGAGTGAAGAGATATAGAGTAGAGAGAAGGAGAGAGTGAGAGAGAAAGATACAAATTGTTGAATACTAAAACTTGACCTCCTGACTACTGAAATTTGAATTGCTGATTACTGAAATTTGACTAAGTCTGAAATTTTTAAGATCCTCCAAAAACTAGAATTTGAATTATAACTCCTAGAGATCTTAAGCCACTCTCAAACATCCTCCCCATATACATGAAATATAACTTAAAGTATAAGAAATTAAATGTCTATATGTATATAGTTTCCCTGGCAAAGAAAGAGAAAATG
Organism: Sequoiadendron giganteum; assembly: GCA_007115665.2. Taxonomy (NCBI): domain Eukaryota; kingdom Viridiplantae; phylum Streptophyta; class Pinopsida; order Cupressales; family Cupressaceae; genus Sequoiadendron; species Sequoiadendron giganteum. The sequence continues at coordinate 595,600,488 of CM021100.1, forward strand.
AAAGAGTTTAGAAAAGTACATTCCAAAGTTCATTGTAAAAAGAAAGAGAACCCACACTTGTACATTCATTGAAAAATTCAAGCCATTTGGTGAGTGCAATATGGCCTATTACAGTATTTTCTGCAACTTGACACCAAAATTATCACAGATTGGTGCACTTACCCATATTTAAAATATTAAGATTGGTAAAGATGTTAAACATAAGATGATTGTGAAATATATTATTGATGGTTGATAGATAAATTTTATACATAAGAATATTTTGGAATAATAAGATTATCCATGATTCTTATAGCATTGTTAATATGTTATTTTAAACATAATATATATATATATATATATATATATATATATATATATATATATATATATATATATATAGATACAAGTTACGATTGTTCAATAATGATGCTTGCAACAATTATTAAGCCTTATAAATAGTTATGATGCTTAATACAATTACAAATAATAGATTCTTATCTATTGATTTACACTAACGATATCTTTTGAGTGCAAAAGAAACAAGAGCAATTGCATATTAGGAAGATACATCATCGCATCAAAGAAAGAAGATGGATCGGGCTCAGGGAAATAAGTCTGGAAGAAGTCTAGTTAGTTCAACACTCGGGGGTAGGTACCCTTAGCCAACTGATATACCATTGGAGTTTATATAATCAAATTCCTATGATAATGGGTTACAATGTAATGCATAACTCATATCTTATTAGAATCCATATCGGTGAGTGTTCTAATTCTGATGATTTGTGAATTCAATAGGATAAGTAAATGCATAGAGTGATTAAATGACACACTGCAAACAATAGATATATGTGTCTATATATTGAGTTCATCTCTTCAACATAAGTGAATTTCAAATATAGAAATAAATGGATGTTATTTTTATAGCCATATTAATATTGTTTACAACAATTATTATGTCTCATTGAGCTTTTATGACTTTACCTTGAAGAATAGACTTTGGGCCAACATTCCCTTTCACTAGCACTCAACAAGGATAGGGAGTTTGTGGAGGGAAAATTTGGTAATTCAATCCATTAAAGGACAGTCCCAAGATGGGTGGAACACCTTGAGGGAGTCCCATTTGAGATCATTTGTGTTCCCTTTGCACAATCATTCTACCATCCAAAAAGGTTAGGAAAGAGGAAACAAGGCGAAGATCTATTCCGATCAAGAGTAATAAGTCTTATCAGATTATGTTATCTATGCACTAGTTGATAAAAATGCACTTCATTTATCTTATTCCATCAATCTTTCATTTCTCTTTATCAAATAATCTTTAAAATAAAAAATTTAATCTATTCATTTCATGTCTCTAATATGGGGACATTACAAGTGGTATCAGAGCATGTTCCTATCATCCTGTGTATATTTCATGTGCCTTACATGTATTCCAGTGTGTACTTTAAAATAATGTAATTATATTCGAGTGTATTCAAAGGATTACCTTGTGACTTATATGTATTATTTGTAACATATGTTAATGTGAATACTTTGTGTATTACATGTATTCGCGTATATGTTTCATACTCATGTGTATACTTAATGACCTTGGGATGGTGGATGGGACAATGGTGTAGTATGGGATGCACTGAAACCCCTTCCCCACTATATGACAATATACTTCATTCAATTGTATTCGTACTTGAGTGTATACTCTATGTCTTGTAATTGTATTTGAGTGCATACTCTATGACCTTGCAGTTGTATTCAAGTGTGTACTCCATGATTGTAATTGTATTTGAGTGTATACTCCATAACTTGTATATGTATTCGAGTGTATACTCCATGATGCATTTGTATACCTTGTGACCTTGAATTCAAGTGTGTACTTCATGGTGATGTATTCAAGTGTGTACTCTATGACCTTGTATTTATATTTGAGTGCATACTCTATAACTTGTATTTGAATTCAAGATGTATTTGTATTCGAGTGTGTACTATATGGCTTTGTATTTGTATACTTTATGACTTTGTGTATACCTTGTATTAAAATGTATACTTTTTGGCTCATGTGTATTAAAGTTTATACTTTGTGGCTTATGTATTTAATTGTATTCAAGTGTATACCATGCAATTTATGTGTATTCAAGTGTCTACCTTGCGACTTGTGTGTATCCAAGTGCATGCTTTGTGGCTTATGTGTATTCTCATATATTCAAGTGTATATTCTATGACTTACATGTATTCAAGTGTATTATTTGCAAAATATATGCTTTGTGACTCGTGTGTATATGTGCACTCATGTGACTTACTTATTTAAGTGTATAATTTACATGTATTCATATAAATGCTTTGTGACATCATGTACTCATGTGTATACTTTATGTATTATTCACATATATAATTCATGCTTCTTGTGTATACTCTATGTATTACATGTATTTGTGCCTCATATTTACACTTTATGTATGACATATGTGTTACTTCATGTATCTTCAACAAGATGTGTTCTTATGATTTCGTTATGCTTAACAACTCTGAAAATGTTAAAAATGTTGTCTGTCAAGTTGCTTAAGTTGGTTGGTTGCACGCTTGAGCTACCTGCTTGTCTAATTGAGCTACTTGCCTGTGTGTTTGAGCTAGTTGCTTGCTTGCTTGAGCTACTTGTTTTCTTGCTTGAGCTACTTGCTTGCTTGCTTGAGCTACTTTCCTAGTTTCTTGAGCTAGTTGCTTGTGTACTTGAGCTACTTTCTTGTCTACTTGAATTGGGTGCCTACTTGCTTGTGTACTTGAGCTACTTGTATGTCTACTTGAGTCGGATGCCTACTTGCTTGAGTTGGTTTCTTATGTGCTTGAGCTGGTTACCTACTTGCTTGAGGTTTACTTGAGCTACTTGTTTGCATGTTTGAGCTACTAGCCTATGTGCTCGAGCTGGCTACTTGCTTGCTTGAGCTACTTGTTTACCTAATTTTGCTACTTAGTGATTTATGTATTCAAGTGTATACTTTGTGACTTATGTGTATTCATGTGCCTGCTTCATGTTAGATGTGTCTTCAAATAAGATTACTTCATGTGTGCTTATAACTACTTTATGCTTAAGAATTATGGAAATTGTTAAAAATTTGTTTGTCAACATACTTTTTGAGTTGAGGAGCTGTAACTATTGAAATGAAAAGATGTTTGGAGTTTTGATTGCTTGAAGACAAGCAATCTTGGGTGGGGTGGACTATCATGTCCCCGAAATAGGACACCAAAAAATTAAAATAACTAAACATTGAAATACCAATAAATATATAAAATAAATAAATGACAAAAAAATACATATTAAAAATGTAAATACACATATTAATAATTTAACATTATTATTATCAATATTATATTCATAACCATTATAATATAAAATTACGAGATATATTAACATATCAATATAAATATAAATAATCATAAAAAATATTAACAATTTTAATTATAAGTATGGTAAGATGATATTTTAATTATAATTTTAAAAAAATAACAATATAATATAATTTAAGATATATATATATATATAACTAATAAATATATAAATAATATTCAAGAAATATCATGATAATAATATTCAAGAAACTCATATTATTATTTATATGACTATGCCTTAATTAATAAGTATTTATCTAAGAGTTTCGATTCACTATACCAAAGGAGGCAGACTTATCATTATTATTAAAGAGCATCAATGCATTATATTAACAAAGACATGCCTCTCTAAAAGGGCGTGAATAGCTTAGAGAATGGGGGGACGTGTCATTTGCCCAAATCGGGGTATTACAGATTAGACATTGCCAAGCAAAAGAATTAAAAAAAAAATAGATGGGAATTTTAAGACAGTCTTTAAGGCAGAAGTAAGGAAATCTATAAACAACTAAGGAGATATCGATTGGAGGGGAATAATAGGAATATATTTGGAGAAAAGAATCATTTTTAATAAAGGACATTTTCTGAAATCTGGTCATCAAGAAATATAGAATATTGTGTCTGGAAAATAAAAGAATAATTTCTGGAGATCGACCAAAGCAGGGAAGTAAGTATTTTCTATTTGTAAATAACTGTTTGGAAATTGTGTAAAGGGTGTAAAGAATGGTTATGGTAAATATTTATAATTAAGTTAATAAGTAGTTGAATATATTATGAAATAAGAATTAAAATAATATCTTAAGTTTATGTATTCAAATATAATTTATAAGTATATTTAAAATATTAAGATTGGTAAATATACTAAACATAGGATGATTGATAAATATATTATTGATGTTTGAATCTAATTTCTGGATTTGATTGTGTCAATGTTTTTCCATCAACGTTTTGAATCACACTACATGATTCATCATCAGGATGAAAGAGTGTTGAATCACGTAGTGTAATTCGAAACGTTGATGGAAAAACATTGACACAATCAAATCCATAAATTAGATTCAAACAAGCAAATATGGATTGTGGAAACTTGATATCTTTAATATTATTGATGGCTGATAAATACATTTTATACATAACAATATTTTGGAATAATAAGATTATCCATAATTCTTATAACATTGTTAATATGTTATTTTAAACATCATATATATATATATATATGTACAAGTTATGATTCTTCAATAATGATGCTTGCAACAATTATTAAGCCTTATAAATAGTTATGATGCTTAATATAATTGCAAATAATAGATTCATGTCTGTTGATTTACACTAATGATATATTTTGAGTGCAAAAGAAACAAAAACAATTGAATCTTAGGAAGATACATCATCACATCAAAGAAAGAAGATGGATCGAGCTCAGGGAAATAAGTCTGGAAGAAGTCCAATTAGTTCAACGCTCAGGGGTAGGTACCCTCAGCCAACTAATATACCATTGAGGTTTATATAATCAAATTCCAGTGATAGTGGGTTACAGTGTAATGCCTAACTCATATCTTATTAGAATCCATATTGGTGAGTGTTCTAATTTGTGATGATTTGTGAATTCAATAGGATAAGTCAATGCATAGAGTGATTAAATGACACGCTGCAAACAATAGATATATGTGTCTATATATCTAGTTCATCTCTTCGGCGTAAGTGAATTTCAAATATAGAAATAAATGGATGTTATTTATCTAGCCACAATAATATTGCTTACAAAAATTATTGTGTCTTATTGAGCTTTTATGACTTTACCTTGAAGAATAGACTTCGGGCCAAAATTCTCTTTCACTAGCACTCAACAAGGATAGGGAGTTTGTGGAGGGAAAGGTTGGTAATTTGATCCATTAAAGGATAGTCCCAAGACGGGTGGAACACCTTGAGGGAGTCCCATTTGAGATTGTTCAAGCACCCTTTGCACAGTTATTCTACCATCCAAAGAGGTTAGGAAAGAGGAAACAAGGCGAAGATCTATTTTGATCAAGAGTAATAAGTCATATCAGATTATGTTAGCTATGCACTAGTTGATAACAATGCATTTCATTTATCTTATTCCATCAATCTTTTATTTCTCTTTACCAAAAATTCTTTAAAATCAAAATTTTAAGTTGTACATTTCATGTCTCTAATATGGGGACATTACACCTTTAGGAACTATGCGCTTTCTTGTCTCATGAAACTAGAATCCTCTACAATCATTAATCAGGATCAATAACAGGCCACCAAATTTTAGATAGATTAACTTCGAGCACATTTGCATCTAGATTACCCACTATTTGAGGGCCAATAAGTGTAGGAGAAGCAAATCTTTAGACCTCAAAGTTTAATTGTGCTACCAGAGGTAAAATTGGGGCCAATAAGTTTAGGAGAGGCAAATCTTTACAAATCTTTAGACCTTTTGAAACAATGTAGATATCTTTGTGAAAGGCGCCTCTTTCTTTCATAGAAAGAAGAATAACAATGGAGGAAAAGCTTAGGGCACCTCTTTATTTTATAGAAAAAACAATAATAATGGAAGAAAAGCTTTAGTAGTATTGGAGGGCTCAAAGATCATTGTTTAGTCAAATTTAAAATAGTTAGATGTGAAAAGTGACTTCATAATGGTGAGCGACTATTTGTATAATAATTTTTTGAAACTATTTGTATAATAATCTTTTGAAGGATATGAATGAATGTTTTTGATTAAGGAAAAAAAAAGTTTTGAAGGGGCCCCGAAACCTTTTAACAATAAAGAAGAGAAAGATAAAGCATGAACAAGTACAAGTCAGAGCACAGTAAGCTACCAAAAAAGAAGATCTAAAAAAAACCAACCCAAAGGCAACACCACAAAAAAACCAGGAAAAAACTAGCAAAATCCCAGTCACTAAGCCAAATTCCTCAAGATGTTTGCCACCTTCTATTCTAGATTGTTCATATTTAACACTGCTTTCTTTATGTCCTAGATGTTGGCAAGGGCCCTGCCAACCTGTCTTTTCAGGTTTTCTCTAGTTCTTTTGCATGGACCAACACCCTCTGCCTAGATTTGATCTTTTTCAGCTTTCAAATCCATGACAGTCCTCTCTTGATACACATTGTCCAGATTTTCAACCATCATATTCATTGTATTCGCAGTAGATTTTAATATCTTATGGCTCATTTCCATCACCATCTAGATAGATCCTTTAATGTTATTTAGCTTGTCCTCCATAGCAGAGAGCTTATCATCATGGTTTCTCTTAAATTGATGAAGATCTTCCATAGTTTTCATGAGGCATTCCACCATGTATTTATTTTCATCCTCACTCCATAAATCACTGGCCTTATCTCTCTCTCTCTCTCTCTCTATCTCTCTCTCTCTCTCTCTCTCTCTCTCTCTCTCTTGTTGTGTGGTCAATTAGATTAGGCCCTTCCATTTTTTTGCTAATAGCCGTCTGTTTCAGTTTATTTCCTTAATCTCAAAAAACACCCATCTTATTACTCTGAAAAAATCCACAGACCCATTATGAGAAATTGCAAGGATATCCATAGGAAACTCACGATCAACTTTGAAGGAATGGTCATTAGCCTTGAGGTCATTGGGAAAACAAGGTCTGTCCTCATGGTCAATTGTAGGGTAGATGGAGTAATCTGATGAGGGGGCCAACTGAGAATCATCCTGATTAGTTTCATACGAAGGGTCCTCCAATTCCTTTATTTTACCCTTCTCTTGAGGGGAAACAACAAATTTCCCTTTTTCCTTCAACTTAACATCTTCAGAACCCAGTAGCATAACCTTAACTCTACCCTTGGAAGTCGTAGGACCAAGTTTAGATGGGGCACCAAATTTCAACTTACCTCTGCTCCTACCCTTCCTCGAAGTCTTTGAAGGCTGGCCAACCTCATCTCTTGAATCAGTTTCCCATTCATCCTTTTCCATATAACTAGTACCCAATTCATCTTTAGCAGAAATAGAGTGGGGAGAGGGAGACAAGTTGGAAAGAGTTGGCATGGCTTTAAAATGCTCAAAGATAAGGATGAGAAAACCCTCATGAAGGATAAGGTATCTAACAGGGTTCATGCTATGGTCATTGAGACTGGCATTCAAAGAGGTGGAGAGATAGAAAGGGAAAGAAACCCTTACCTGATGCCTGAAGTGGTTGAGGAACACAAAATGGTAGCTGAAGACCCTAGTGAATCTCCCATCCAGAGTTAGGTATTCCATGATCACCTTCAACACCTCCTGCTAGAGAAATTTCATATTATTGGAATCATAACTGCTTTTGGAAACCCTGCACAAATCCTCTTTTTCCTTGTCTGTCTTCGAAAATGTTTTCACTGCTTGGTTGAAAAGTTTATTGTCCCTGTAAAATTTGATACCCTCCATGGAGAGCCTCATAACCTCAACAATAAGTTGCTCATTGATGGCAACCTTCCTTCCAAATAGAGTAACTTTTTCGTTCTTCCACTCCTTGGAAAAATACCTAGTGACCTTCTGATCCCAACAGTGGAGTTTTTCAATGTAGGAAGTAATCCCTCCTTTCTCTAGCAATAGCCACACCTTACCATTGTTCCTCAGCTCCTCATAGTCTGTCGGCTCCACACGGTGATGCTCACCGCCCATATTGATAGAGTTACACACCCTCTCGAAAAACTCTAGAAGACCCCTTAAGCTGGTGGACAAAATACCCAAAAAGCATGTGAGGTGGAAAATATCAGGGAGGCTATTAAAAACATGGTACTCCAACCTTCGATGAGAAATAATTGAACAACAATTCCGAGACTACATGAAGTGATACTCACAACCCTTAATCATTTATTAGTAGGGATATTTGAGGCCTTCCTGTGAATTCTATCATACATCAATAAGGCCATGACATCAGCCTCCAACTTGTCACCCCTTTGCCATGTGGTTCTTCAATTGGCCTGAACACCCATGCTGGCAAAGAAATCTGCTACAGTGTTAATTTCCCAATAAGCATGGGAGATGAAGAAATTATCAAAGGAGCTTATAATCCCTTTGGAAAGGTTAATGCAACTCTCAATAGTCCATGGAGGATTTTGGAGGCCCTTAATACATTGGATAATATTGTTTGAATCCCCTTCAAGCCACACATTTTTAAAGTTCAGTTGACGAGCAAGATTTAGAACTTGGTAGGCCCTTATTGATTTGACAAGGTGGTTGGTCTGGGTGCCCAAGGGGAGTGCCACTACTGAAATAAAAATTCCATTCTCATCCCTTATCACTCCCCCACACCCAATAGGCCTAGGATTACCCTTAGCCGCCCCATCAAAGTTGATTTTAACCCATCCAGAAGGAGGAAGGTTCCAATGGATGCCATCTCTAGGTCCCTTAGTTGGTCTAAGAGGATAAGTAATATCAACATCAATTTTCCAAGCATCAACGACTCTGGGATCATAATCTTCGCATCTAACCTTTCCTTTTACCTTCGATTTGGAATTAAGCCAATTTAAATTCTCTCTCACCGCTCTGATGATTTTACCACAGACAATTTCCTTTGAAAGAGAAGAATCCCTAAAAATTCTATTGGTACGCTCTTTCCAGATACCCCACTCAAGGTGAGGGAAAATATAACACCAAAGAAATTTTAGCACCTGATTGTTTGAGGGGGACTTCCACTGGCAATAGAACTCCAAAATGGAACTAGGAAAAACCCGACTAAGGTTCCATAACTGCAAAAACTTGCACCAAATGTCATAGGAAAAAGGATAGAGGAGAAAAAGATGGGAAACAGCCTTAGCCTTTGGACAACAAAGATAAAATCTATTAGGCAAAGAAAGACCACGCTTACAGAGATTGTCATTAGTCAATATTTTATTCTGAAGGAGGATCCAAATAAAATAATTTATTTTGGGTATAAATTTTTGCACCCAAGCCTTCACCCACACAGGAGAGGAGGAGAAATGATGATAGGAGGCCACCACCGAGGAGATAAAGAAATACCGTGTAGAAGAAATTTTCCAAACCATAGAATCCTCCTGACCCCTTGGGCTCAACACCACAAAGTTTAACAATGATTGCAGAGGGGAGAGGTCTTGACTAACTGTAGAGAAGCGAACCCACTGATCATTCATCCAGTAATCCCTAACTAAAGTACCAAATTTGGATTTGCATTCCTTCATATGATTCTTAAAGATAGAGTGATTACATAGAGGTTCATTCTAGCTCAATCCACTTGTCTTCCCAAAACAATATTTTTGTACCATTGTGATCTCCTAAGATTTTGTCCTAATATAAGATGCTAAATAATTATTAATGCAACAAGAGGAAAGTAACACAAATAGGACACCTCAATGATTAGCCTAAGGAAAGATAAAATGAAAGCAAGATGAAATAAATTGAGATTGATTATACTTTCATGTTGCTTCTTCCTTGGTTGGCCCTTGATCTTTGGATGGCTATGGAGTTAAATGGATGCAAGATGCAAAATGGATTGATGAAAAATGCTATGGAGAAGCTAAAATGTTGCAAATGAAAATTTGGCAAGAAATTGGTAGCAAAAGACTGATTCTTAAAATGAGAGGAAGGAGGGGGTATTTATAGAACAATTTGAATTCTCTAGGGAATTCAATAGTTGAAATTGATCCAACAAAGCCAAGATGAAGGGCTATGGTGAGTTGAGGACTCATAAGCCCTCACATCTTGACATGTGGAATGCGAGATGGCCTAGGGTGAGATGATGTGGGAGTGAGGTGGAAGAGAGGTACATGATGTGGAGGAAGGACAAGTACCTTGTAGGTAACTTGGGGGATGAGAAGATTCCTTGGACGAATAAAAGTGAATTAAAAATTCACAATGATTGGAAGAATCTAGTGGATAAGAGAGGGTTTCCAAAAAGGTGGGGATTTGCCACATGTGAGTGATGTGACAAGTCAAAAGTTTTAGAAGTTCTTGGCACATGTAAAATGACAAGTCAAATCTTCTAGAACTTGCATGGGGAAGAGAGGAGCCTTGGATGAATAAAAAGGAATTAAAATTTCCTTGAGAGATGGGGAGAGTTGACCAAGGTACTAATTAGGCTTATCTGATCAGTAATTAGAAGATAATTAATGGTTAATGAGGATTAGAAGCCAACTTGCAAAAGTTAGAGGATGTGACATGTCTTAATCAAGGATTAGGCATGTGCACATCTCTAATGAACAAATTAAGAGGTTAATTAAGATTAAGAAAATGATGTGACCTGTGAGGAATTAAATAAATTTCATATTTATTTAATTCATTTGATGAAAGGGAGGATTAAAGAGATAAGGTATTTAATTATTAACTAAATACCTTAGGGATTTGGCAGAATTAAGGGTATTAATTAAATAATAGAGATATTACTTAATTAATGCAAATAAAAGGATAATTAGATGAAAAAGGGGTAAATTTGGATAAATGAAGTGTCCAAATTTAGGTGTCTACAACCATCTCCCAGCTTCCAGAAAGTGCCTTTCACAGCAAGATCCCTAGCCTTAATGACATTATTCCATAGAGTAGAACCATGAGGGAGATTCTAAGAGCTAAGAAAATCCTTGAAAGAAACAACACCCCGCAAATATTTATTGTGCCAAATAGCATTCCATTCTTTGTTTTCCGCAAAGTATCTCCAAACTTGCTTCACGAGGAGGGCTTTATTAAAGACTCTAATGTTCCTCAGACCAAGGCCTCCATACTTTTTGGGTTTACACACGCTCTCCCAAGCAACCATTAGGATCCTCTTCTTCTCCTCAACCCCCGACCAAAGAAAGTGTTTTTGAATCTTTTCAATAATTTCAGCAAATTTAAAAAGGATCTTGAACAAACTAAGAGTATAGATAGGAAAATTATGAAGGGAAGACTTTAGCAGCATAACTTTACCTTCTTGACTGAGGAGAGCCCCTTTCCAACCTACCAACTTCCGATTAAACCGAACCACAAGGGAAATCCAAAAAGAATCAAGAAGTTCCCAAGAGAAGCCCCAGATAGATGGATGGAAGAGAGTTAACAGTACAACCAAGAATATCAGAAATCTTCTTTTGCCTAGGTTTTGGAGTATTGAAGAAGAAGAGGGAGCTTTTCGCCTGGTTAATTTTTTGCCCTAAGGCTTCCTCATAAAGCAAAAGAGAACACTTCAAAGTTCTAGCTTCACCAATTGTCAAACTTCCCATAAGAATTGTATCATCCAAAAATTGTTGATGAGAACAAACAAGATTAGTCGATGATGTTTTTAAACCTTTCAAACTTCCTTCCCTCACCTTGTTGTGCAACAATCTCCCCAAACTTTCAGCCATCAGCGTAAAGAGTATTGTAGAGATAAGATCTCCTTGTCTCACCCCTCTTGAAATCTTGAAAAAATGGGAAGCTGATGGTCCATTGATGATGACAGCAGTATTGGTTGTGGAAATAATTTCCATATCAATTGATAGAAATCTCTCTGAGAACCCAAAAGATCTTAAAACTATTGGAAAATATGCCTCAACTTGCTGGCTTAAAATCTCTTGAAGACTTGGATTTTTTTCCTTTTGTTCGAGCCTTTATTGTTGTACCGCTAAGGGCTTTCGATGATGGCGTGGTTTTGCAGTTTAACGCCTTACCACAAAATAATTCTCTTTGTTTGGAAATTGGGTGGTGTTACCGCTATACCGCGAAGCCCTCCCTCACTCTTGGTAGTGGCGTGGTGACTCTCGAGGCAAACAGACGGCTACCGATATACCACAAGATCCTTCTTCATGCTTGGAGGTGGCACAGTGAAGTTGTGGTAGTCGATGTAGACGGTTACCTCCCTACCATGGGAGTCCTTTGGTCTTGGAGCAGTACCATGATGTTACCTCCTTACTGTGGTGGGCTTCACATTGACTAGCAGTTATGTGATGGCTTACCGCCACAACACATAGGTCATTGAGCTAGAGCATGGTAGTGCGATGGACAACAAAAAAAGCTTACCGCTATACCGTGGAGGCTTGTTCTTTAAGCCATAGTGGTGTGATTGATGGTGGTAGTCAGGGAAATGGGTTGCCACTTCTTTACCATGGGTGTCTTCTTGCTAGGGCACGATGGTGTAGTGTATACCGCCTTACTGCGGGCGTATGATGAATGGCGAGCGGTAGTACAGTAAAAGGACCACAGGGTTTTGTTGACTGTTTGGGTGATAGTCAGAGCGGTGGATGAATGATGCGATGACATGTGGCATGATGATATTCGTTGATTTTACATTGTTGTTGTAAATCAATGCTGATTGGCCAAAAGATTTATTTTTTATTAGCTATATATTTGCATTAAATGTATGACTTGATTCGGTGGTTGACGGAGTGCATTCCTGGCAATCATTTTAATGTGGGGCGGCCCGATGCGTGTTGTAGGCTAGTACAATCAAAGAATTATGAAGGCTTGTCGGTGGGGTAGTTAAATATGCCTGAATGATCATTGGTTGGAAATAACATATAACAGTTGAAAGGTTGAGAGAGTGACTGAGGTGAGCAGTTACAAGGTGTGTGTGTTCGATCGATATGCAAATTGCATTGTAATCATGAACACTGAGACACATAGAACATACAAATATGTGAACCTATGGTGACCGTTAGGTTGGGCTAATAGAGAGGTTGGCTAAGAGAGTCGACTAGTGAGATGAGATAAATCTACACTATGTGCTATGTGAGTGTGCTATAATAGTGTGAGGTTTCTGAACATGTTGTTGCGTGTATTCTCCAGATGAAACAAGATGTAACTCTTGTGAAGGCTATGAGGTTGAGATTGTATTGTGACTCTGTTTGTTGTTGAATAATACAATGGCTTGATCTTTTGGAGGGTGGGGTTTTTTACTTGAAAGGGTTTTCCCCACGTATATCTATGTGTTCATTAGTTTTTCTTCCATGTTGTTAGATTCTATAAATTGAATCTATGCATATGTGTTGAATCTGTTATTTATCTGCATGTACTATTTTAAGAAGGATTAATGGGGGAAACAATTGTGCCTATTTCTGCTTTATGGCATAGTAGTTTGTGTCTTTGAGGTGATTTGAAGAAATGAAAATCACCAAAGGCACTGTTGTTCTTAGATGTTTCATTCTAAGTTGAACCGTCTCTTTCCCCAATAGGTGGTATCAGAGCTGGTTAAGGGAGGCCAAGGTTTGTTCATGATACCAACAAGTGGTATCAAAGCCTTCTTCTGGATGCTAGTTTTGGGTATTTCTCCTGTGAAGTTTTCTTAGTCTCTCAGGCTTGAGAAAATCTGGAGGAATCGGTTGATGATTGATCCTTTGATGAGTAAAATTTCCTGCTCTCTTGAGACAACACGCAACGTGAAAGACATTGAAGATGGAGAATCTAGAGTTGATCATATTGTGATGATGTGGTCTAAGGCTTCAGGTTGGCAACAAATGATCGTGATGTAAGGGGTGTGAGTTTATGCTTATGGTTGTGTTGCAACAGAGTGTGCTTCATACTGGGTGTCTATGTGAGGGGCTCCCTGATGGTATGGAGATGCTTGGGCTATTATTCAGCCATGGAGTTTTTTGCTTGTGTTGGGTGTTCAAACTTGGCATTGAAGGTGTTGTTCTTTGTCACCCTGATTGCATGAAGGTTATGAAGTTGATTTTGAGTGGTCTGAAATTTTTTGAATAACCTAGCTCTCTTGTATGCATGTGCATGTTTGTGGTTCTGGCATTGGTTTGGAATGGACCTAAAATTCTTGTACTACTTGTTCCTTTTTTGGATATCTTGTACTTTCATGTTTCAATTTCATTTTCTTTTGCTCTGAAGGTTTTCTATAGATTTTCCCTAAAAAGTCTATGATGCATATTCATGTTATTTTTTCATTGTTCTGGTTAACCATGATGGTTATGTGAAGACTCTTAGGTCGTCCAGATGAGCAGTGGATATGGATGTGCATGGGTGTTTTATAAACACGGTGGTTTTGCACAGTCAAGAAAAAACTTGTGGTCTTGTGGAGCTGCTGTTAAACTATTTTCTAGACCTGGTTGTTTGGGGTGTGACTACATGAGATAGTTGTAGTTCAACATGGTTTTGAAGAGGTGTGATGTCTTCTCTGCATGGGAGTGTTGGTATGTGATTTGTCACTCAAAATTCTTGTGTTGTTGCTTATTGGTTTCCTAGACTATGGTGCTTGAATTATGGATGCGATTGGCAAATCAGATCTGTTTTTGATCTGGTGTTTGAGTCAAGTTTGTCTACATTGGTGTTCTCTTTGAGATCTCAGTTTTGCACTATTGTTGTGATTAATCTTTGAGTTATGTAGCTGGTGGATTAGCTACCCATTGGTTGTAGTGAGATAACTTGGAAGTGGACTATCTATATCCACGAGGTTACTTTAGTGGTGGTGTAGATCTATTAGCTGACCTTGTTTGTGGTCACTTGTGCATTGGCGTGGCTATTTTGAGATGAGAGGAAGAATTGCGTTGATTACCTGAATAGTCAGTTATGGGAATTTGTAGCATGTGTATCATGATGGCATGGAGAGCTTGGTACACATTATTGTGTAAGCATTTGATAGTGATGGTTTGGTTTGTGTGGTTTAGAGATCTTGGTGTTGTTTGGAATTCATGTCAAATGGACATGCTTTCGATTATACATGGAGGTTTTTCAAATCAACAAATTTTTGGTCACGATGCTTTAAAAGCTTGGATGTCACGGTTCAGTGGGAGCTTTAGCAGTGACTGAGGATTCATCACTTGGTGGTGAATGATCTTCTTTGGTGTTGCAAATGTTTCTAGGAGGGAATCTTAGATCCTATTGCTACAGAAGAGTTCTTTCACATTTGTAGGGACACTATTTGAAGATGTACAACATCCTGGAGCCATGGAGGATGTTTAGAGTCTTTGGATAAGATGTTCGTGGTTCTTGATAGGTGATGTTGATTTAGAGTTTGTTTCTTGATGTCATGTATACTCTTGTTTGAGCATTAGAGTTTTGGCATGTTGCATTGCTCTTGAGACCATAGTTTTTTCACTTGAAGCATGGTATCTCCTAAGGGGAATGTGTAGATCATGATTTCATGATAAGTTCCTATTTAGATGTTTGGAGCTTTGACAGTGGTCTGGTAATTTTATGTGTTTTGAGTACATTGGTCATATGCTTGAGAAATTCTTGATAGTGCAGTAGTGCAGATTGAAGTTTAGCATGAGATGATAGGTTGCCGGTGCTCATGGATACATGGAGAAAAAGTGAGGCTATGATTCTATTGAATTGAGAAAGGTGCTGATTACAATTGAAAGTCTGAGTAGCCTACACCTTGGTTGAATGTGAGTTCAACAAAGACTAGTGAGGAGATTGCTCTTGGATAAGTCATGAATGTTGTTATATCTTGGAGGAGCATTTTTTGGTTTGCTCGGCAATGAAGTTTTTTTTGGGAGGTATTTTCCCATTATCTCTTTCAGATATGTGATATGCTTTATCTTTCATAGATATGGATCTTGAATTGCTGCTTTAAGATTCTGGAGGATTCATAGTGGAAGGTGGTCAACATAGTTTATCTCCTTGAGCTTTTTGTGTTATATATTTTTGATGAGAACTGGAAGGAGATGCTTTATGGGATAATTTCTTGAGATGGGAAATGAAGTAGTTTGATCTTATTTAAGAGGCTTACATCCATGTTTGGGTTTTGAACAGTTGGGTGTTGGTGTGGCTTTTCCTTTTGGGATGTGAATGAGATCATACTTGACACAACTGGCTTTTAGAGGTGTATGTAGGAGAAGGTTCTACAGGTATATGCTATGCACCATTTCTCTCTTTGGTCTTGGTTGCCTTCCTAGAAGTTTGTTTTCATCCTATGTTGGGTGTGAAGAGCTTGGAAGAACTATGGAAGACTGTTGAGAGAAATTATTCTTGCAGCAGTTAGTTGTAGGTTGTGCATATCATTGTGGATATTTCCTTGGTACTACATGGTTTCATTTCTATGTGTTGTGATTGGTAGACTTGTTATGTTGTTGATCTTTCAGATTCTGCATTACCCATGTAGTGGGAGTACCTGTATGTGTTTGGTCTTCTTTGACCAGTTGGCACATGGTTCTTGTACCTGCAGTTGATGGGTTGGTTGTTCTATTGGCATGAGTTTACTAATGTGGATACCTTGAAGGTATGGGTGATTGAATGGAATAGCATGAGTTGTGAGTTTTGTTTTCAGTCGCATGGGTTTGATTAGTTGGATGGTTGCAATCAATTTTTTGGTAGATGTTCTAGTTGATGTTCTATCTTGTTTGTGGAGAATGACTTCACAATTGTGTTCATGATTGAGGAATTTTAAGCTAATGTTGTGTTGCTTTTGTATGGCTGGTGAGCACAATGGAGTGGTGGTAATGTGTTTCCTTTTTCATCTGTAGGATTTGATGCTTGTGTTATTGAGACTAGTGCATATATGCCTTGACTCATTCCTTTTTTCCTGTGGTGGATGATTGGAGTTGTTGCCTATGTTGGTGAACATATTGGATGTCATTGCAGGTGTCTTGGTTGGAGCTCAGAAGCATTGTGTTAGATTCTTGAGTTCAAGTTTGGAGGAAGCTAGTAAGTCTTTGTCAAGTGGGAGATTGTTGGAAAATATGCCTCAACTTGCTGGCTTGAAATCTCTTGAAAACTTGGCATTTTTCCTTTTGTTCGAGCCTTTACCATTGTACCGCTAAGGGCTTTCGGTGATGGTACGGTTGTGAATTTTACCGCCTTACCGCAAAAGACTTCTCTCTATTTGGTAGTTGGGTGGTGTTACCACTATACCATAGAGCCATCCCTCACTCTTGGTAGTGGTGCAGTGAGTGTCGGGGTGAACAGACGGCTACCACTGTACCATGAGATCCTTCTTCATGCTTAGCGGTGGCATGGTGAAACTATGGCAGTCGACGTAGATGGTTACCTCCCTATCGCGGGAGTCCCTCAGCCTTGGAGTGGTACCATGGTGTTAGCTCCTTACCGTGGTAGGCTTCACATTCACTGGCAGTTACACAGTGGCTTACCGCCACACCATGGAGGACATTCATCTAGGGTGTGGTAGTGTGGTGGACAAGACAGGCAACAACAAATGCTTACTGCTATATTGCATAGGCTTGTTCTTTAAGCCGCAGTGGCACGGTTGATGACGATGGTCAGGAAAATGGGTTGTCACCGCTTTATCATGGGTGTCTTCTTTCTAGGGCGCGGTGGTGTGGTGTATACCGCCTTACCGTAGGCGTATGATGAATGGCGAGTGGTAGCACAATAAAAGGACCACAAGGTTCTGTTGACTATTTGGGCAATAGTCAGAGTGATGGATGAATGATGCGATGAAATGTGGCATGATGATATTCGTTGATTTTACATTGTTGTTGTAAATCAACATTGATTGGTTGAAAGCTTTATTTTTGATTGGCGATACATCTGCATTAAATATATGATTCAATTGAGTGGTTGACGAAGTGCATTCTTGGAAACCGTTTTAATGCGGGGTGGTCCGATGCATGCTATAGGGCAGTGCAATTAGAGAATGGTGAAGGCTTGTCAATGGGGTAATTAAATACACACTGATGATCGTTGGTTGGAAATAACATATAACAGTTGAAAGGTTGAGAGAGCGACTGCGGTGAGAAGTTACAAGGCGTGTGTGTTTGAGTGGTATGAAGATTGCATTGTAACCGTGAACACTAAGACACACAAAACATAAAAATATGTGAACCTATGGTGACTGTTAGGCTAGGCTAGGCGAGAGGCTAGCTGAGAGAGTCGACTGGTGAGATGAGATAAATCTACATTGTGTGTTGTGTGAGGGTGCTGTAACAGTGTGAGCTTTTTGAAAATTTTGTTGCCTGTATTCTCCAGATGAAACAAGATGTAACTCCTATGAAGGCTATGAGCCTGAGATTGTATTGTGAATCTATTTGTTTCTAAATAATACAATGGATTGATCTTTTGGAGAGTGGGGTTTTTTACCCAAAAGGGTTTTCCCCACATATATTTGTGTGTTCATTAGTTTGTCTTCCATGTTGTTAGATTTTGTAAATTGAATATGTTAATATGTGTTGAATCTTTTATTTGTCTGCATGTAATTTTCTCAGAAGGATTAATGGGGGAAACAACTGTGCCTGTTTCCGCTTTACAACATAGTAGTTTGTGTCTTTGAGGTGATTTGAAGAAATGAAAATCACCGAAGGCACTGCTGTTCGTAGATGTTTTGTTCTAAGTTGACCCATATCTTTCCCCAACAAGAACCTTCAATAAGAAAACCCAATCCACCCTATCATAGGCCTTGGACATATCCAGTTTAAGTAAAAGGCCTTGTCTTTTAGAAACCTGTAGGGAATGAATGTTATGATGAACAGTGATGATAGAGTCCAAAATCTGTCTACTAGGGACAAATCCATTCCACTGAGGAGAAATCAAAAGTGAGAGGACACCAAGCAGCCTAATAGTAACAACTTTAGAAATTATTTTATAAAAGGAATTGAAGAACTTCATCTTTTGTGTTGTCAATTTGATAAGATAGAGTTTAGTTACTATTTTAGGGAATGTAATAAGGTGGTTAATTAACTTAGAAATGTAAGGGTGGTTCAATTATCTTTCTCTACAACACTCATCAATCGTCTTGATGTATAATTTATGATGTCACTACTTTCATGTCACATCCCCATAAAAAAGACATCTCGACATTGGACATCATGTGGTCAAAGAAGTAAGTAAATAAATAAATAAATTTACAAATCCCTTTCAGGACAAGAAAAAGGACAAGGAGAAGACATCAAATAAGGTCACAAAGAAGGAGAAAGGGGGAGATTGAAAAGGGAAAACAAAATTTCTTAAGGAAATGGGGTTTCATCAATTGAAATGACAACCAAGAATTGCATGAAGTAGATTTGTTGAAAAGGCTTTAGAAAATTTCTAGCAAACACACTTTGGTAGGTATAAAACCAAATTCCACTTTCATAGCCCACAACCTCCCTGTGTAAGCTAAAATGGGAGCTTTAGGACAAGGAATAAACATCTGTTAAAGAATAAAGGAGGGAAATTTTGTTAGATATTAGAGTTACAATTTCCCTAGTAATCATGAATGCTAAATGAAGAGTATAGATTTCATAGAGCATAGTGAACATTGAAACAAGTACTTAGTTTTTCTTAAATTGTTATATTGTCTTTAGATTTTTTATCTAGTATATAAAATTGTTGTTGCATATATTTTTGTTTTGCATAAAAAGGGTTTTCTTATAGTAAAAAATTGTTTGGTATTAATCCTATCATAATTTCTATGGGAAAAACACTACAAAATTTCTTACAGGCTATCTTGTCCTTTTGTTTAAACCCATCTAGAATTCTAGGTATTGCATAAGGTTATATTTAGTGAAAAAGATAGAGTATGATTATGTTGCTTGCTAAGACTTGAAAATTATTTTCCTAGTTGAAGGTTAATGTCATTACATACCATGGAGATGATTATGAGTATAGTGTTGTTTTGGTGTCTTTAAATGTACTAACATTGCTAAAGAAGATTATTGATTTGCACAAGCTTTAACTTAAGTGTGTTTATGGTATGGAAATGACCATAAGAAATTATTTAATTGAGAGAGGAGGATTGTCCTTGAATCTTAAAATTCAATTAAAATTAAAAATTAAAAAGAAATCCTTCATTCCACATAAAGGTTTGAAAACCACTTTTTCTTGAGTAGTTCCTTACTTTATGTTAGCGATTTGAAATTGACTCTAGAAATCTGTAATGGCATTAGGAATTTTTATCACACGAATATTTATTATAAAAGATAAGAATGAATCCTTATAGTTGGATAATGCATTATAGCTTGTAGGGTGCATGTACCTTGAAGACAACAATTCTAAAGACTATGACAAAGGTTCTTATCATTTTTTATTAATGCTAGATATAGGACAATGACATCAAAGGGTTAAGAATGAAATTATTATTATTATTGAGTGTACATACCATTATGATGGTTTGAAGGATATGGTGTTTCCCAATTATCTCCAATATGAATTAAAATTATATTATGTTTAGAGCAAGTTAGTAATTATTTCTAGTAAAGTGATAAGTAAAATTGTTCATTTTGGATAATTTTAGTAGCATCTTGTTACTCTATAGAGAGAAATAAATTACCAAAGATCAAATACCATATTGAAATCAATATAGACTCACCATCCAATTAATTAGTTTGAGAGGTGACAGTTCATTTTCTTTGGTATTCAACACTCCAATAGGATGGAATGCTCATGGGTATCATCATTCCCCTTAGATATTAACAAGGATGAATCTTAATTGAAATATCTAGTCAACAACACAATAACATGAATCTAATTTCTTTGTGGGTGGTAATTTCATGAATGAGCTAGCAAACCCTACCTACTAAGAGTTTTTGGAAATATGATTTCTCATTTATGCTCATTGTAGCCATTAACCCAATTAGACTTTTGGGCTTTGCATAATTTTTGCATTGTGAATATATTTTAAATATTTTTGCCTTGTGCTCTAGTATGGTTAGATTCATTTTATATTAATTAAGTATTTTAAACTTAATTTTGTATGGATTTGATTTTAAGAAATTTGCACTTATAGTTCATGATTGTCTAAGGTGCTTGGTCTAAGATGGGCATTTTTCCATACTTAGATAAGTAACAAATGGTTGATAATTGGGACCACTATATATATAATGGTTCAATATAACAAGAAACATTACACTTGTGATATCTAAGATTTATCAAATCATGTTGTACATTATCACATTCTATCCTAAGCAAAATCTTGTGAGATCGTGTTATCCAACATCTCTTGAGGCCTTACTATTGACCATCAAGATCATAATTAGTATAAATGACAAGTATAAATAAATTACCCAATACATGAACTAGATTATTATAAAAATATGGGGTTGCACCATAAGGAAAAGGAAATTAGAAGATCAAGAATATTATTAGCAATATTATGAATGGGCTATTTTTTCATATATTGGACATGGATATAGAGTGTTTCCAACATTATTTAGTAGGATTTAACTTAAAACAAACTCATAAATACTATTGGATATCTATTGACCCCTTGAGTATAAGAACCTCAATATTGAATCTATTATGTAAATTCCAAATGGAAATGAAGATATCTATTGAGCCCTTGAGTACACCAACCTCAAAATTCAATATATTATGTAAATTCCAAATGGAAATGCTTTACTATGGGTTTGTGTGGACCAAGGTAGTTTTGTGTTGAGTAATAAGCCTAGCCCCTATGTCGATGTAATGAAACCTTTGGATGTTCAAGTTGGATTAGGAATAATAATGGTGGTGAGGTTTAATATCAACATACTTGGATGGAAGTGCCATTGTATAGGTTTACTCAATTGGGTATGGTATTGGAATTCCATACTTATTATTAATCGCTATTAATTGTTGGGAATAATTTAAGGGAACCTCGTCAGAATAAGACATAATAGTTAATGAAACCTAAGTGGATACATGGGAACCTATGTGTAGGCATCCTTGAGAAACATTGTAAGGAGAACTACGTGCGACTTTGATATATTTGGAAGTGGCTACATAGGTGATCCTTGGGTGAAGGATGCCCTTGTGACCTCAAGTCAATATGGGGGGTCTAGAGGGAGGGATAACTCCAAGGGTTAGGGTTTTTCCTATTTGGTTTGACCTTTCCTCCTCCATAAGCTTCAATTTGAGGCTAAAATGGGTACTAGATGGATATTAATGAGTTAAAGAAATATAATAACATGTGTTTAATAAAAGATGTGATTTTGAATAGTAAGTTGAATGAAGTAAGAGATTGACTACTTTATTGTTAGTA
Source organism: Sequoiadendron giganteum (assembly GCA_007115665.2). Classification (NCBI taxonomy): domain Eukaryota; kingdom Viridiplantae; phylum Streptophyta; class Pinopsida; order Cupressales; family Cupressaceae; genus Sequoiadendron; species Sequoiadendron giganteum. Next base: position 595,622,591 of record CM021100.1, read on the forward strand.
TTTGATTATATGTACATGTTGGGTATATGCCATCTTGTGTTGGTTCTATGCAAGTCTTATGTGTGTGAATCCAACTCCATATCTAGGTGTCTTTGTGTATATGCTTGTGGATGTTGATTGTGGTATATTTATCTAGGTCACTTGACCATTATTGTGATTCATGTTATGTATGACCCACCCAAGTGTGAATCTTTAGGGTATTTGAGCAATGACATACAATCATTTGACTGTGCCAATGTTCAATGCCTAGGCTACTATTAGGTATTAGCCAACATTCACCGAGTTCACTGAGGTGGATTTCTAGGAGCTACCCTAGTCATGATATGGTAATAGCTAGTAGGTTCTCATTGAACCATGCCAATGGTAAATGCCTCGAGCTACAACATCTTTTGGATTAGCTGAAATTCATTAGGTTCATAGAGGTGGATTGTTAGGGGCTATATAGGATTTTACATGGTAATAGTTGCATAGGTAGTTAGCCTACCATGTAGGTAATGATAACATGAGATAACCGTTGTATCAGGAGGGTTCACTGACAGTCACCTATAGCACGAGGGTGGAAGGTGCAAGTGTTACTTAGGATTGTGAAGAAGATAGTTGACAATCACTAAGGTCACAAGGTGGTATATGTTAGAAGCTACTTCTTGAATGGATATAAGTATTGTTGGTGGCCTATAGGCAATTGAAGTTGGGATCCACTAGGCTGGATAGGTTCACTGCTTGTTGAAAGCTTTGGGATGAAGGATGGGCCCACAATGTAGTATGGGAATATGCATTGAATCCCCTTCCCAGTAGTCAAATTGTATACCTAGCCTTGTTCAGTTGAGGACAAACCCCCCATGTAGCATGGGATGCATTGAATCCTCTTCCTAGTTGTCTGATGGTGTAGATGATCAGAGGAAAGGATGGGACCCACAGTGTAGTGTGTAATGCACCAACATTATTTTCTATTTGGGATTAAAATTATGGACATGTGTTAGTAAACCATTATGATGTGTTAGCCAATCATTGTGTACATGTATGTGTTGGACCTAGTCACTATGTATTTGTTATGTATGCTAGAGCCAGTCACTAGTGTAATTGTGATATGTGTATGAACCAATCATTGTTATACTTATGATGTGAAAATGAGATAGTAATAGTTGTACAATTGTGATGTAAATATGATCCAATCACCATTGTACTTGTGATCTATGTATGATCCAGACACTATTGTACTTGTGATGTGTATGAGCTAGCCATCTTGTGTATATGGAGGTATTATCATGATAGTCATTGTGTATGATCTTTGGGATTATGGTATGGTATGACCCTTGTGAATATTGTGAATTTTTGTACACTAATTCTTGGTAGTGTTTGGTATGGACCCAACACTTGATGGAAAAGTTATTATCGTTATATTATAATTGAATAAGTGATAGCTTATAATTAATGAATAGTCATGGTTTGAGTGTGAGATTAGAGATCTCATGCAAGAGGATGGAATGAACTCCCTCTAACATTGGTAGGAAAAATATGAATCTTATGATTCAATGAGGGGATACATAGGCAGGGTCACCATGAACCCTTGAGGTTTAGGTCTAGGTCTAGGTCTAGAGATGAGCCTAATCATAGGAGCTTGGCACTTTTGCATGTAATCATATAAATTGTGATGCTGATTTATCGTCACCATGATGAATGAAGATATTTTGTAATTAGAACTTCAAATTTAGATAAAAGATGTTTGGTTTGTTAAGTTGGTAGTTGATGCAAATTGGTTTTTTTTTTTATAATGTAGCACCTGAGTGGCTGATTTTACATTTTAAAGCATTCCCTTCCTTATAATAATGTAAAAGCCAACCATGTTCCAATCTTTGTCACACTTTATCTACTTGTAAATTTTGTCATGTGTCAGACAATGACAACTTAATTCCTTGGTAGCAATGATGATTGTGTTTATTTTTTCATAAACATGAGTGTATTAAGGGATGTGCCAATGCACTCATGTCTAAGCTATTAATTTTTTTATTCATCTCATGGAATACAAACTTTAATTATGTAGTATTATTGCACTTAACCTAAATAGTCTTTTTGATGTATAATTAAGTGTGCATGATTTCACAAGTCAAGCTAGTGGAAAAATGGAGGATTATTAGGAACATTCCACCTATCTCACTTCACATGGTAGGTAAACAAAATTTGTTGCATCACCACATTACACTAAATCATCTTGGTTGAGAGTGATCAAGATCCTTTTGCTAGCCATATGGTGTCATTATTTTTTTCTTCCCTAAGGTTATTTATAATTATTTTAATTATTTTTGGCACTTCAAAAGTGGTTTACAAAAATGAGTTTATTTGGTTTCTAGTGTAACTTGAATTTTCCTTTTTCGAGCTTTTCAAAAATGTTAATTTAATTATCAAAATTTTAAACAATTTTATTGGAATTCAATTGGTGATTAGTTTTAAGGCTTTCTTTGGATCTTTTGGAAAACATAGTGGCTAGCATGGTATTAAAGAGTGGGTTTTATATGATTTGGTGTTGCTAGAGGCACCATTTTTTTATGTATCTTTATTTTCTTATGTGAATTTTGAAGCTTTAGTTGAAGAATTGACTTCAAATTAAATATTAGTTGCAATAGAAACCTTTTAACTGCCAGTTTGTTGGTTTAAATCCTCCAACTATAGATCCAATAGATCAAGGTGACTTTGAAGCCAAAACTCTTCAGAAGGCTCTATATTCTACTAACAGAAACTCTTATTGAGACTTATCTCCCCTTTGGGGAAACATGAACCATAACATATAGATTATGTATGGAATCCCTATAAATAAAAAATGACCAATCTCTTAGATACTAATTTCTACTATTATAATTCCTAATTTTATACACCATGATTTTAGTAGAAAACCTTACTTTGGGTACCTATAAACTTAACAAAGATATATATTTCTTTGGATGCCTAAATATGCAAGAATACCACCTCTCTAAAATGACATAATTTTTTATTTTACCCAATATTTTTTATATTATTACTAATAATTATCACTATCTTAATGGAGCCTAAACTTTCTAATTTGAATCCACTTTTTGTGTGAAAGGATGGACTAAATTTTCATCTTTTAAGAAATATGAAGGAACATTCTAAGTGTCCTCTCTTGGAGTAGCCGCCAACATACTCTATATATCTCATCTCATGGTTAAATTTTTTAACATTCATGTCAAAATATGTGGTTTCTTCCTTGTTTAGATTTGTTTATTTAAATCTCTTTCAATTTTTAAAGGAATCTATGAAAATATTCACAAAATTTAGAAATAAAGTACATCTCTATAATTTCACGAATGATTTTTGAAAAAATCAAAAAATAGAGAAAAATGAAGGAAGATTATATTAAATCTAAATTAGCTCATATGAATTTACCAAAGTCAAAAAGTGCATAAGAATAAAAAAAATTACTATACCACCACACTTTCTTTTATCCTTGAAATGGTTTGATTAGAAATACCAAGAATTAATTTGTGATTGGATTCTTATTTTAGAAAGTACTAGTTCTTAATACATAAGTTGCATAGCTCAAACAATAGAAGAATATATTGACTACACATTTTCTTCTTTCTATGAAAATGATAGTGGAATACATAGGAATTAAAGACCTTTATCCTTTGATCAGATTAATTCTCAATAATCTTGTGTACATGACTATATATTTACTTATGCCAAGCTTATGCTTGTGTTTTTAATTATAGTTTAACATATGAAAGTATGATGGTTATCTCCTTCTCATATCCCTAATATGCATTGAAGGTAAATTAAAAAGGTAATTAATGTGAAACAAATTTAATTTCTAGTTCTTAAATCAAAATTTGGTTAATAGTTGAAATTTGGGAATCTAAAATTGGTTAATTGTTTAAGCTAGGTGACCTGAATCACCACATTTTTTATTATAGTCTTATTTAAATAGCCAAACCATTTATTTTAGTAAACTTTTTATCTCTTTTTTTTTTAGACTACAAGAATCGAGTAGCCCCTTATAAATTGCACTATACATGGTAAAAAGATTTCACGTGACCAATGACATTGGCATGACATGCCCTCCAGTACCACGGGGATGGGGAGAGACTAGACCTCCTGACCTCTTTTCCTACAACAAGATTCTTTAGCCAATCAAGCTAGCCCCCCCACCCCATTTTTAACTCAAAAAATTGTCATATTATTTGATACATGATTAAATCAGATTCACTTAAATTTGATAAGTTATAGTGGAAATCTAAATTAATTCACCAATAATATATCATACTTATTAGTTACTTTAGAGTCATATCGCCAATATTTAGTTTCTACCATTGATTTAAAATATAATCTAACAACCCTCATTGTATTTTGCAAGACCTAAAATGTATCTGCAATTTATAATGCTCGTGGGTCTGAAATTATTGTTTGATCATTGATCTCTTGATGGATATCAACAAACCAAAATAATTTTTTGGCCCCATGAGTATTAAAAAATTCAAGTACATTTTACCTTGTGGAAAATAATGATAGTCATTACACTATATTTTAAATCAATGGTGGCAACTAAATATTATAGATTCTACTCATTAAACCTATTGATCACTTCCACCCTTAGGCACCTACTTTTCCATAAGAATTTAATTTTGTTTCAATGGAAGGATTCACAATGCTAATTAGTAATTTATCCTATTACTTTCAAATATTTTTCAATATTTTCTACAAAATTTTAGTGATGTAAAAAATCGCCAATAAAAATAATTATTTTTTCAAAATAAGTAAAGATTCACCAACAATTTTTATTTTATTTTCTAAAAAATAAAAGATTTACCATTATTATATATATATATATATATTTGGGAGGGTTTCTTAAAGTTATCACTAATTTAAATGTGAAAAACTATCTCCCTTCATATTTATTCTTGTTCATTTAATTATATGAGAATTATAAATGAAAGTATCCCTAATGTGACAATTAATAATTACTAATTTTGATTCTATGCGATAGTGGGTAATACAGAGAAGGTCTTGAGTCACCCTTATATGTTTAAACATATTTATATTTAGAAAGTTGTATCAATGAGTAACCTTAATTTCATGTAATGATATTAGTAGGGTGGTGTGATGTAGGAAAAAAAGATCTAGGATTTAAATCATAGTTTCTCTTGACATTACATTAGAAGGAGCCAAAATTGATCACAAACACCCACTTGGCTACTAATCTCAACAAAAGAGCCAAAATGGTGGATCAAGGTTTTGGTTCTTTCTTGAGGGAGATTGATGTTGATTTATTGGTTAATGATTAACTTGATTGGATAATGCAAATGTGTACCTAGGTCAACTATGTTCAGCTACAACAAATTGATGCAATTACAAAGAAATGGAGAACTAAAACACATAAATTAATTACAAAATAGTAGAGTGTTGAAATAGAGGAACCTAACATATGAATATGGATTCAAATTGGCTAGACAAGGGAGGTGGTACCCTAGTTCTGAGAATATGAATTTCAAGTATCAGTGAATAGATCTCATATGGTCTTAGTCTATAGGTTCTATTAAACACACATAACTAATAAGAGGTGGGTGAATCAGTACTTCATCAAATTCTTTCCATTCATCTGCAATTAATTAAATAAATCATAACAACCAGAAGGACACAAAAGCATGCAATCATAACACCATATTTATGTGGAAAACCCTATAAGGGAAAAACCACGGTGAGCAAGCTACTTGGATCTATTGTTGAAATCCAAACTCACAAATAAAATAGATTTTACAACAAGTTTTTATGGTCTTTAAACAAAGGAAGTTCACAACTCCCTACTCAATATGACACTTACAACATAGGTTCACAACCTGAACATACAACTAGAATATATCAACACTTTTGTTACCTCCAACTCACTACCTTTGGTAAATTCACACATACATCTACTTTAACAATCTTTGTCGCCTACAACTCACTACCTTTAACACACTTTCTCATTTACATTCAAACATTCTTCTTTGTAGTTTCTCATGCACTTGATGTTGATCTCTCAGAACTGATCTTGGCTACATTTCATTTTTAATAGATATTTTGTATATTCTTATTCACACATTGTCTACTCAAAAAATTTGCAATACACACACACACACTTTCTCAAAATATTTGATCTTCTATTTATGCCCTATGTAAAATTCAAAAGGTTTCTCCTTTCGCTACAAACATATAATATGAGATATACATTGGTCACAATAAGTCAGCTTTAAGAAAATTTATAATAGAAGGAAATGCCATGTGGTTCAAGATGAAAGATATTCAAGACCTATTTTTTAATAGAACACATTTTCAAAATTAGTGCACACATCCAAGCACTTGGTGCAAGAAACACAACTTGTCAAGTCAAATTGACAAACATGTAAACTTTCATGCATCAACTACAGACCAAGGTGGTACTAGAGAGACCAAAAAACTTTGTGTAGATAACTCTAACACATTGGTATGGCTTGTAACAACACTTCTCTATGCTCCTTTTATCTTTTTCAGATCATTTTCTCTTAGTGCAAACACTTCATAGCCAAAAACATCGATTTCAAACATATTGTTGTACAAGGAGGATCACATACTAGCTTGCAGATCATTCAGAGAACACAATGAGACTCCACCATGCATCCCAAAACTTCTTTACATAAATTTTAGCAAGTAATTGCTAACACAAATCATCTGAATACCAACATACCAACCTACCAAGTTACCGAAACATAAACAACACACTGTTATCTATAGAAACACCAATGGTGCACCAAAATAAGTGAAACTTGGATTGATCGAACACACAACCTTTACAAGCATAAATCTAAAATTGCAAGGAAAAAATATGATGTGGTTAATGTTACCTAGTTTTTAGCTACAACTCAAAACAGGTGGAGATGAATTGCATTCATCATTAAAGGTACACAAGTGGTTACAAAATTTTCTACTAAGTATTCATTGCTGAAACAAATCTGATTACTCTTGAATTTTTAGTATTATTATGCAACTAATTGTAATAGAAAAATCATGAAATTGCATAATGTTTGTTGTTTTATTCATATTGTACAAACCAAAGTCCCACACAAGCCGTGGGAGTAGCTTAATTTGATTTTCATAATCAAATAATTAATTTAAAAAATAAATGTGCACTACACAATTGAAGATAATATAGGTATAAGAGAGAAGGTGATTCGTCACTGTCTAGAATGATGAATCATTGCTACACTTGAAGTCTTCAGTTGTCGTGTCTCCAAATTGTAACAACTTCAAGCTCTGAATGCATCTGCAAGATTGTAAAAAGGTGGTGTTAGAGAAATGAAAAATCACATCCTACCTCATGCCTATATTACCAACAGATATGTAATATACATTCAATTAGGCATTCATCAGATGATTAAGCCATCAGAGAGACAAGTATTCAAAGAACACAAAATTCAATGGAAGCTTTCAACTTCAATTATTTTGCTAACATGTTTGTTCACTGTGCAAGAATAGGTTCATTATGTTCGTGATCATTTTTCATCAAGTATATGGAGTGAAATGGGATCCCACAAGGGTTGAGCCCAACATATCAAAAGGAAGACACTCTCTAATTACACATGAGAGTCATCAATATCAAAACAATCATTAAGAGAAGCTGCTATAACCAAAAAAAGATTCATAAGGTAGCCTTATTTCAACATAGTGAAAATAGTTTGAGCAATCATCTTATTGCTCATCATGCTAAAAAAATGATCAAAACTTGTAAAGAGATCATCAACTTCATTGATTATCTTGTTTCAATTCTACCTTGCATTCATTTTTTGCATTTACATAAAGTATGGAGCCCCTTTACACTGAAGGGAGAAACAACACATAGATTGTCATATAAGTATCGGGTCACTCAGGATGAAAATTCATTTTCAATATTCTAGGAGGATTTTATATGATGATAGAATCCCTCCTTCAAAAGAGAAAAGGGAAAAATAAAAGACAATGCTGAACTAAGTAATTCCATCGAAATGCTGAAATATATTAAAATGGAATTGGCACAATCACATCATATGGTGATTTATGAAGGTATGGACACACAAGATCTCACTATGAGAATAAAGAGTAGTAAGAAGCTTTATTTTGAAGTGAGACAGTAGCAAAAGTGAAGACATAAACCATTGTGTTCAGGATATAAAGGCATCAATTTAATGGAGTGCACACACAACAATGATCTATGTGACAATTATTCCTTTTGAAAAGCTTGTTGGATGTTACCAAAATTTGAAAGATATACATGCTCAACATGAAAAGCATCATAAAACAAACATAGAAACTTAGTCAAATGGTCAAAATGATGTTCTAGATACAAAGGATTCCACTATCAGATTTTTCTTAAGGCAATATTTCCAAACAAGAAGCTCTCAATACAAATTTTTGATATAATCAAAATTTATACTTAATTTAAATGGAATACTGTTACATATAGTGCTTAGTGAAAATGCACAATGACAAGCATGGTCCATATTCAAGACTAATGGATAGTCCCTTTGAAGGAAAGAATAGACAAGTTTGAAGTTTTCAGAAGGGCTATAAGAGTTCTGTACACATATGGAAATAAATTCAAGGAAAGGACGATCATTTCAAAGCACTTAAAAGATAGCTACAAAAATGAAATGAAAGGATTGTTCTCATTACATGATAAAAAGAGCCTAGATTTTTAGTTGAAATATAAAATGATCATCCCAAACACAAGTAAGAATCTATAGATGTTTCAAGTGAGGAGTAAGAATTTGGATTCCATGACCTAGAATGGTTTGGTTTATTTCATGAAAAGGAGGTTCTTAAACCATTCAATTCAAGTGGATATGGAATTTTTGATACAATATTTACAGATGAAGCAGACTGGCAATGACACCAACTGCTTAAGAATTTCTTTTGTCTCTACTCAAATGGATAATCATTTTCAAAGAGACATTGTCCGAGCGGTTGAAAGGTTTGTATCCTCTCATTCTAGACATGAACAAAATTATCTAAAGATTGTCATAAGAATGTGAATTAAAACCCTGGTTACAATGGTGGGCTTTAGCAAAAGCTACATACAATTATGGCATGGCCCGTGCTCATATGGAGAAGGTAACAAATATAACCCTTGGGTGTACAAAGAAGATCAAGGCTCACGACCAACACAAATGAACAAACTCTTGAGCATTAATTGGAAAGGAAGAGTATGCAAACAGAAAGAGGGTTTCTCTCTTTAGTTATAGGAAAATAAAAACAAAGAAAAATAATGAGAATCTCAAGCTCGCGTCCCTAGAAAGAGATATCTCAAACCCATTTTCTTGCAGATTCAAGTGAAGGAGTGAGCACAAACACACAAAGTCCCATAAAATGGAAAAGCTCAAATTGAGTTTATGGTTGCAGAAAACAAGGAGAAATAGTGACCTGAGATTTAAATGATGAAATCTTACCTATTGTTGCTTTGGAAGGTTACACTCAAAACCATAGTATGAAGGCTTCAAAAATCCACCATGGGGCCTCAGAGTGATGAAATATCAACAAAGAGAAAAAAAAAATTAAATCAGAAAATTACTCATGGTCGAGACTATAAGGCTTGAAACCCCATGAAATAGCTTTCAAAAGTGGATGAAATCCCATATTTCTGTTTGAGAAGGACTCACCTTGCTTAAACTAGCAAACCATGGCTGCCACAACTTCTCATCGAAGTTTCTTCCTCAAGCAACATCAAGGTCAAAATGTGATGAAAAGATTATTATGGTTTACCTATTGTTCTTCTTTTTCCTTTCACATGGGCCGACGAAGTATGATGGGTATTTTTGACTTAATTTTTAAAGAATAAAATCATTTCATTCACACCCGTGGTCTCTGACTTCTAAGTTAATAAACCTAATGATGTGCATGGAGCCCATGAGGTGTCTTGAAAAATAATGGTATGTGTGGATGCATGGAGGAGTTCGCGAGCTGTAAGGGATTATGTTTATTTCATGCATAAAATCTTTTATTTTTCCCTTGTTTAATTTTAATGCCTTTCAATTCTTTCAAAAACAATTTTAATTGTTTTTAAATATTATTGAAATGGACTTGTCAAAAAGGGAAAAATACTAAAAAAATTTCGCCCATGCACAAAGTGGATTTTGAGGTTTTTTTTAGTTATCCGATCATGCAAGAAGTAAATGGAGTCATTTTTTAGTTTTGGTGGAGTTTTCTTCCAAATCTACATTAGTTCATGAGATATCTTGATCATGTGCATGGAGAGGTGGAGTTTTCTAGATATAGAGTTCAATTTGCTTCAATTTTGGGCCATTTTTACAAGGATTTTCTCTTTTGCTCGTGAGAGCATATTGTGGAGATATTTTGACTTTAGTTCATTTTAAGTTTTGCCTCTTGGATGCATTATGCATGACATCTTTGTATATATTGGAAAAATTTATTCATTTTCCTTTGGTTCTTTTTTTTTTCCTTTGCCTTCAATAAAGAGACTTCATGTAACTCAGTTTTCACAATTTAATAGGTTATGCAAAATATTTTACAGATTAATTAAGTTTGTAATTTGTAAAAGAATTCCTTTTAATTTCCAGTATTTTCAAGTTTTGCCTTCAAGATTTTAGGCTTCATTATTGTGTGGGATTTGATTGATGATTATTGTGTTTCAGTTCAAAAACCTTTAAAATCTTTTGTCTTTTTTCATTAATATATGTATGCAATTTAGTTTAGGCTCACTGGTTATACACTATGCATGTAATTGATTATGTAGTTTAGTCATGAAAACTAAGTGTTTTCCCTCAAAAATGTATTCAATCAAATCATTTGTATAAATCATTTAGGTGATTAAGCTATCAAATTAGGTTGTGAAAGTAGAAGTGTTGGGTAATCATTTGTGAATTAGGTTGTAGTTTAGATTTCCAATTAGGTGCATCACCAAGATTTAATTATTTTTCCAGTTTTTCATTCATCTTAGCACCTTCTTCCCTTTTCCCAACTGGTTTCATTAGTAAAAAATAGAAGATCAAATAGGAAGCCAACCCAGAATTGAGAGGTCTAATTTCACAATAGGATACCCACAACCTGAAATTAGTCCAATGTTACATGGGATTGCAAAGCTTTACAACTTTGCATGCGGGTGAAAATCCCTATGATAATAGTTAAGTGCAAAGACATAAGATTCTTCCTTAGAAATCATTCACAAGACCTTAACATGTGCTTACTTTGTTAACACTAGAGCACTTTTCAATAAATATTATGCATAGAAACTTGGAACATGCATACCTCATTGATGTTTAGAGCTACCTTTCAAACCATAAGACCATATCTTCATCTATAGAGAAATGTGGAGCATTTGATAGAGCTCTAGTGATGCCAATCTTTGTGCCTTTGACAGTTTGGAGACTTCAACAATTTTATTTAGATCTCATGTGAAGACTCTCATTAGGAACATCACTCAAATAAATTTGACATTAATCATAAACTTCAGAAGATAAGGTACAACTATGTACCAATATCACTATTATAGACCATAAATCACAATTCTTCAATAAGAATAATATAAGTACATGTAGTAGTAATATAAGTTGACATCAATGGTAATACACTAACACCACATTTTCCAACCATATCCCCCTTTTTCATTGATGGAAACACTTACCAGGCATTCCATTTTCTCTTCCCATTTGACATCAAGGCCTAGGGCAAAGGGTAGGTGATCTTATATGTGCCTACAAAAAATATAGGCTCCCCTATCTATAAAATCTTTAATAGTTCACTCCCCCTGAGAAGAAACTTACTCCAAAAATAAGTTATTTTATTTACATAGATGATATATACACAAGGTTCTAATCAATTATCTACTCCACATATTTACACATCATCAAAATTGTCATAAAAAATATGTCATCAAGACATATTCAGATCTAACCTAGTGGAAGAATGTTCTTGTAGATTGACTTCAACTGATTCAAAGAGTTGTCCCATTGTTTCTTTGCAAAAGTTGTGATCTGTACTTGAATTACCAGTTGAGCATAAATATCTTTTGTTTCTTCCAAGGAGGATGACATATGATTATTTTGTTCAACTCCTTTTTCTCCCTTTGTTATTGCACTTGTATCTTGGAGTGTAATTTCTCTACTTGTGCCCTTATGGTACCATCACTATCCTGCACTAGATCATATGTGGTAGCCACATTTGTGATCTACACTTCCATTGCATTTATCTGATCCTAAAGACTCTTTGTCATGGCAAGCCATTGAAAATAAAAAAGATACAATACATTTTCCTCCATAAAATATTGACTATCCTTTATGCAATCTTGTATTTTTTCATGTGCATTTGTACACTTTATGAAGGCTTCAAATAGTCTGCTATTTGAGATATTCAACTCAATGTGTTTTTCAAGAAAGGAAGAATATTCTTTGAAAGAATCCAATGATTGTTTTATTTGCTAAGTGAGTGGTACAGAGGAATCTCTTTTTTCATTTGGCATATTTGTTTCCAAAATTTTGATTACTTCTTGCAATGTCTCTAAACTATCCACTTGCTACTATAGGATCTCTTCTCTTATGAAGGAGTGGAATATATCACCAGGTTATAATTTTTGCAATGGCGAGATATTGGACATGTTGAATTGTCCATTGAACATTGGTAATTGTAGCAATTGCAAAAAAATTGTAGGCTCAATTTATTTTTGTTGAGCTAGGAACTCTTTGATGGAATCAATGGGAGATGCAAAAGGAGAAGTCTTTGAAATTCCTTGTGAACTTTCTTTGAAAGAAAGTGTATCTTGCTTCTTTTGTTGATCATGCTAATTAAGGTTATTTGGAGGAGGGTTATTTTACGCACCATGATCAAGAGAAGCATGCTCTCACTACTATATTTGACTCCAATTTCTGACGACAGTTCATCGAAATCATGACAATCTATTGTCGAAATACCGACAAATCACAAAAATAATTTACGTCGCTCAATTTTTTCTGATATTTCGACGCACTTTAAAATGTCGAAATCATGACACAAGTTCATTGGAACCATGACGGAATTTTTTTTGATCTAGCGATGAAAAGTAGCCAGAACACAAGCGCCATGCCTTTGCCAAAGCGTTGGATCAAAAATAGAAGTTCATCGTAATTACAATGAAAGTTTTGATGTATTGCAAATATCAGTGAGAGATCAAGACAGTTACTGTGATCAAAAATACCTGAGAAGATATATTGGGAGGACTAGCCCGTGGTCTCAATGATGAAGTTTCATCGACGAGATACTCATCTTGTCTCATTGATGAAGCACGAGGGAAACATATTAGCAAGACATATACCATCAGAGTAAGTTTTGAATGTCTACCCGACCCGTTATGTCATGCTAATAAGATTACATCGATAGGAGTCTTGGCAACATACTTGAGATCGAAAGAACAATGACAACAGTTCATCGAAATAATGATGAAATAGGAAATTCATTATGATGAAAGGTTCATCGGATGTATTGCAAATTCATCAGACGCTTTTGGAGGTTCGTCGAAAATGTGATGAAACAATACAATTTAAAAAAAGAAAAACTATTCATTCAAATGTAGGCATATCGGTGAGAGATCAAGACTGTTATCACGATCAAAATTTCTTGAGAAGATATATTGGGAGGATTGGCCTGTTGTCTTAGCGATGAAGTTTCATTGGTGAGATACTCATCTTATCTCATCGATGAAGCATGAGGGAAGCATATGGGCAAGACATATACCATCAGAGTAAGTTCTGAATGTCTACCCAAACTGCTATGTCATTCTGATAAGATTACATCGGAAAGAGTCTTGGCGACATACTTGAGATCGAAATAAAAACAACAGCAGTTCATCGAACTCACGACGAAATAGGCAAGTCATTACGATGGAAGTTTCATCGGATGTATTGCAAATTCGTCGGACGCTTTTGGAGGTTCGTCAAAAATTCAACAAAACAATGCAATTTAAAATAAAAAAAACTATTCCTTCAAATGTAGGCATATCGGTGAAAGATCAAGACTGTTACAATGATCAAAATTTTCTGAGAAGATATATCAGGAGGACTAGCCTGTGGTCTCAATGATGAAGTTTCATCAGCGAGATACTCATCTTGTCTCATCGATGAAGCACGAGGGAAGCATATCAGCAAGACATATACCATTGGAGTAAGTTCTAAATGTCTACCTGACCCGCTATGTCATGCCGATAAGATTACATCAGTAGGAGTCTTGGCGACATACTTGAGATCAAAAGAATAATCATCAAGGAGACTCACCACATCGGGGAAACTGTAGAATATCCTAGCAATACATGATCTCTTGTAGATGAAGATACAAATGGATCGAAATACTTATCAGGGTGACTCTGGGGGATATTTAAAAGTAGTAGGAGGCTCCAAAGTGTATCCATAGGGATAATGACAGGACATAAGGACAGGTCAATCAAAGAGAGAAAGTTGATGTGCCAAGACCATGGGCATTTAATAGGGGTAGTAAAAGACAAGATGGATTGTCATCAATGCTCAGATATAAAGGACAAATTGGAAGACTTCATTATGAAAATTTAGATCACAATATGATTAACCCTGTTTTGATAAATGTAATGACATTAGTGTCAAGAGTTAAGAGGCCATTCAGCTTTGCTTTTCAATAAATTATTGTATGCATTGAGTAAGTGTTTACAAGGTAGAAAAAGGACAGCCATATGACTGTTTAAAATATCAAACAACATGTCAGTTGTGTTTAATTAGGCTTACAGAGGCAGGGATTTATCATTTTTTTCATACATCTGTAGTCCAAGCTCTACGTCTCCATTATTTGGTTACTATGTATGAGAAATGAGCAATGAATAATTGTAGAATATGGAGGCTATGGATGATATTATGATGGTCACATTTGATGTTGATGATAAAAAATTGGAGCAAAATATAAAACCTATGATGAGTCATGAGATCAAGGAGACTGTCATAGACAACAAGCACAACCTACAAACTGGATTCTAATTTTGCTAAAAAAGAAATATTCAAACTAGTGAATATTAAACTACACACTAGAATTTAATTTTGTGGAAAATGAGCAATTTGGTGAGAAAAAGTACCTACAGTGTGTCTTGGATACTTAGTTAGTGTACTAAAAAATAGGATTGCAAACCCAAAATTATTCTCACTTTGGAAATTCAATAGAAAAATACATAATGTTATCTTGGATACTAAGCTCTGAGATAATCAATAAAACAATATGAGCATGATTATGAATGGTTTTACCTGGTCCCGCTCTTGATCTCCATGTTTGAGAGCCTTCTCTTTAAGATCCCATGAATCCACTTTGATCCATTGCTTCCAAAAGAGATATTAATGTGTAAACAAGGAGCCACATTTAGACAAACTGGTTGTTGATTTCTTCTAAGAAATTTAGAGACTACAAAAAAAAGATACCTGATGGGGATCATGTGGGCTTCCTAGAGAAAGCACTACAATATGGCCTTGAGCAGCAATGAAAAACTTTGGATTAGCTTCACAGTAAATCCTAACAACATGACATTGAGGCTCCTCTTCATTAAGTTGATGGTATGAAGAAACATATCCATATCCTCCTTGAGATACATATCATATTGAATAGAAAAACATAGACACAAGCAATCTGAATTGTGAGATAAAGCCTCCAAACCCTCTATGGAAATATGACTTTTACCAGATAATCAAAATTTTAAATTTAAGTAATACTCAAGAAAAATAATTCCATACAATGTAGTTACACACGAAACTTACAGATGGGACTGATCTTCCACTTCTGACTCTCCTTCTTATTCCATTTGAAGAGGACAACCTCTACCCCTTGATTCAACTATGTAAGTTTAGCATTAACAAATAAAAATATTTTTAGCACAAGAAATAATCCTCACCCATCTAAACAAGCACTTGTAAGACAAGCCCACAAATCTAAGTTTATCACAATCAAGTAGAGATTAAATCCTTATAATCAATCATAGTAACTAGAAAGTATTAATTGGATCAGTAAGAAGAATCAAATAATTAGGGTTGGGCACTGTATAAAACACTACTATCACAACTATTGAAACATGATCAAGTACTGGGTCCTCTCCCCTAGATTAAATTAAGGAAAACATTATTGTAAGCACAATATGTATAGAAGAATATGAATGTAAAGGAAAATGGATATTAGAAAAACATAAATGTAAATAAAAGTAGTGTGAGCAGAAAATGAATCTAAATTGGTCTTGAACAAATAAAATCATACCCAATTAGCATTAAGTTATACTAACCTTGTACTCATTGCCATTGTCAATCTTGAAGGTTACTTTGATGACTTCTATAGAAACTCTCTAGCCATGAGGAAAGAGAAGGCAGGAAAACCAAGTGTATATTGATGACTTCCTGACAATCAAAAAGAAACAAGAAACCAGTCAACCCTATTAGAACTAAACAATCTTATGAATTGATTTTATTTGTTTTACTGGCTAATGGATAGTGGACCTAGTTCGCTTGAATTGAGATACTACTAAGATGTGTTGATTGGTGATTTTAGACTACCGATATTCTGCTTCAATCTTTATAAGTTACTTTTGTCTTAAATATATTCAAGATAACTCTACAAAAAAATTCCCTAATCTCTTAGAAATTATGCAGATTATTTTGTTAATACTTCTCCATTTTGATATTTTCTTTCAAAAATTCATAGAAAGATATGCAATCCCATATTTGAAACTTACATATTTTAATTTTACTAGTTCTGTAATTATAGGATATGATTCCAACAATTGTGAAACGCATTGGCAATATGCTGGATGAATGAAGTAAACTATGCAATTGGCAGGTGTAAAGCCAAATTTCTTAACCCTTGCCAGCATCCTTCTTGCATGTTCTCAAACATATGCTTTGTAACAGGGCATGAAAATCCATCTAAGTATAATGAAAAGGAGTTTTTTGTCAGATATTATATTATAGTAAGTTGAATGAATGTAAGTAGAGAAATTTTTGCATACCTGCAGATGGTACAAAATTTCATGGTTAAGTGGAAGCCTCCCATCAACAACAAGATCCAAATATTCATGTATCTATCTCAATCGAGCATCTAAACCCTTCAGAGCTGTCAAATTTTCCACTAACCTATTATGCACAAAAGTCAAATTATAGAGACCACTAAAAACAAAAGAAATAGAGCTTTGAAACCAAATCCACACACAACACAATGTTCATAGTGAAAATTTAGCACTTTCTTTCATCTTTGCATATTGGTTTGATGCTTCAAACGATGCATTTCTTATATTGAAAAGTGCATTACCTTATTGAGCTTCTCTTTGTTTTGAGAATAGTTTAATATTCTCTACTTAACAGGGCTAACCACGTGAAGGTGGAAGCTCATTTGGCCCCTCCCCCCCCTCACATCACTCTCAATTCCCCATACCCAATCATATAACATTAATCATTCATTCATCCATTAATAACATATAACATTCATTCATTAACATATAACATTCATTCATTACCATATTCACATTCATTCATTCATCCATTAATAACATATAAAATTCATTAATTAACATATAAAATTTATTCATTAACACATTCACATTCATTCATTAACATATAACATTCTTTTTTTTCATTTTTTACATATTATCAAAAATATGGCTGTCATAATATGATTACAATCATTTTTTTTTTGTTTCTTTTTTGCAGCTAAAAAAGCTAAAGTGGAGTATCATTTTCAAAATCATTTGTCCCCCCTTCAGTTTTTCTGAGCTCTGCTCATGATCTTAATGTATGCCTAGTTGTGTACTCACAATGTGGACGCCGCTACAAGGGGGGGTCTACTGCAATAGCACAAAAATGTTAAATTGATATGTTTTACAATCATTGTTACAAGTATTTCATTATTTAAAAGAACATTAGAGTGGCGCTCTTTACCTGATGGGGCCAAATCATGTGTTCCTGATCTTGTATTATAGCCTCATGCTCAACATGTTGAACACCCTCTAAATCCCGATTTGGAGTTGAAACACAAAAGGTTACATTAATTAATACACCAATTGCAATTAAATATGTTTAAGAGAACATTAAAGTGGTCCTCTTTACCTGATGGGGCCACATCATGTTCCTTGTAACGCCCCACCACACAACCCTAGAGGAAGTTGCATTTAACAACTCAAACAGAATAAATATTTTTTGAAAAGTATAATTAATAAGAACGTTCGCTAACTAATGCCAACAACCTCTAAGGTTACGAGACAGAGGTTATAAAGAACCTAAACAAAAACATGTTTTAAACCATGTCATTTAATTACTAAATAAATTAAGCACATACATTCCAATGAAATGATTTACAACAAAGCATAAAAGATAATTATCAATTTCATTTATCTAATTAAATAATAAGGTTACAACACTCATTCCCTGAATGAGGTAAGTCTAATAACATAATGAGATTACAATTACAACTTCCACCTCGAGAACAAGGGGTAAAATAATACAAGATAACTGAAATGAAATAAAGCACGAACTGATATTGAAACCAACGAGCTCTCCAACTCGAAGTCTCATCCACAAGAACATGAAGAAGAACCCAACGGATTTAGGTACACGCCACCCAACCAAGTGGAACCCAAAGGCCCACCCCCCATGCTAGGAGATAGTAACCAAGAATCCTAGTCAAGACAATCTACCTCTAGACACAGGATGACAGAACTGAACCAAACTGAAACAACCAAACACATGAACAACACAAGCTCAACTCAGATACCATGCAAGTAAATCACAAGTACAACCCAAGTACCACATATGTACAACATAAGTACAACACAAGTACAACTCAAGTATGACTCTAACAAGGTCACATTGCTTCTAGATATAATGCAAGATAAGTATGTTACGAGAACCATACACAATAATTGAACACCGACTATGGTCACACAAGGTATGTTAAGGAAACCATACCCACAATAAACAAGTATTGACTGTTGTCCTAGATAGAGTGTCATCACACAACTCGTCATGGGTTATCCTTGGGAATCTTCATAGGCTCCAACCCCCCACAAGACAAGGGTTATCCTGGTGACCTTTACCAAATCCTGGCCCCCACACTCACTCATGCGGAGCCAAATACCTTTCATACAGACAAGATAAATGACCTTGCCATTACAAGCCTTCTCATCTCATCCCAAGCCTAACCAAGCACTTAGGTCCATGAGTGAGGTATTTAAAAATCTTGATTAGTGAGAAGTTAGTCCTAAACTTCTAAGTATTGTTTTAGTTATCACTTGATTAAATAACTTACAACGAGTTATCCTGGCACCACTTCATGTGCTGGCCCCTGTTGCAAGCCACTCTTCTATGATGACACACATGCACCATCCAAACAAACATCTATGGAACCAAGGTGCAACAAACCAGATACCACATCCACTCCTTTCTTAGGGGATGACAAAGATAAAACCACTCCAAACACTGGAGGTAACAATAATACAAAACTGCTCCTGACAGCTTCTGACCACTCCTAACAAGGAGGCACACATTACAAAACCAACTCCAAACAAGGAGACACGGATCCCATAATCCACTCCTAAACCAAGGAGGTACAAACATCCCCATTCGTGGAAACCAGGTACTAACATAAGCACAACTCCATGCACTAACCAGAGGAATCACAATAGGTTGACATCACAACAACCACAGAACTGAAAAACACATCTGGAAGACTCATTAAATACCAGGCACTTAATCCCATTTCCAAAACAAAGCACGGAGGAACATGTTCACTGAATCCAACTGAAGGAAACTACCTTGGATATTCTAAATCCATGTCCTCATTAATATTCAGTAAATCACCGCATTACTAAAATGGAATTAAAAACATCTCTTTAAAACGAAAGATAAAATTCAAATCCAATGTTTAATTTCACTAATTGATTCAATGGTAACAAGTAATCGTTCAATTTTCTATGTTTCAGAATGCAACGTTTAGAAATATCGATAGATTTATTGCAAAATAAATTATTAAATAATCATAATGATAAACATATTTCTAAACAATTCTATGTTTAACCTTTCAAAAAAATGCATTTAAGATTTCAATTGATAAACTATATATTTTGATTCTCACAAGTACCTTTAAAATATAATCATCGTTTTAAATTAATAATTTTACAATATACCATAGAGAAATATTTAAAATCCTAAACTCAGTTTATCAATATAATTTCACCCCTATATGTGTATATCAAAATACACATATTTTAATATTTAAACAACAACACCCTCATATTATAAAATATAATATTAAATATTAATATATAATATATTAATATTTTAATACTATACTATATAATAATGCATATTACTATATTTATTTATAATAATATTATAATATTATATATATTATAATAATAAATATTATTATTTAATATTATAAATATATATAATATTAAAATATTAATAAAAATAAAATAATAAATAAAATTTAAAATAATAAAAAACAAAGTTAGTAGGGTCAACACCCATCGCATTGGTCTACGTGCAGATGGAAAAGAGCGGTCGCCTAGGGTTTCGGCCGTGCCCACAGTCGAGGGATGGTTGACTGTGTCCATACACAGCCATCCCTTATTGCTGGGGCGACTGTGTATAGACACAGTCAGCTCTCCCCAATGGGGTGGCGACTATGTCTATACACAGCCGTCCCCTGGTGGTGGTGGCGACAGGGAGGCAAGGGAAGAGGGGTGGGGAGCAGCGGAAGAGGAAGCGGCCAGGGTGTGGGAAGCGGCGGCGGATGAGAGGAAGGTGGGGGTTGTAGGGTGCGGCTCCCTCCACCCACCTCCATGGGAGGTGCGGTGGGGGTTGAGCCCCCAACCCCCATCCAAAAATATTTTTTTGAAAAAAATTCTTAACCAAAGAAACCTGTGGATTTGGAAATCCGCACCCCTCCATGGGGAAATTTCAAAAATTATTTTAACAAGTCCTTTTTTTTTTCTTTCCTCATTTAAAAAACAAATTTAAACAGGTATATAAAGAATAATATATATATATATATATATATGCATATATATGGAAGCATAGATTTACCATCTCTATTTTAGATTTGATAATCAAATTGAGAAAATAATTTCCAAATGCAAAGAAATTGCAGCCAAGAACACAGATTTTGCAAACAACAAATTTTCAAAACATGAATCTTTCTAAATTCAATGAACATTTCAATAAAATGAACTTGGTAATCCAAGAACTTGAGAAGATCCAAGAGGGTGCACTGATCCTCCTTCAGATTCCAGTTCCTCCAAGCAAATCCAAAACCCACAAAATCCCCATTTCAATCCTTCTCCCAAAGACTCCATTTTCAACTTCTTCAAAATTTTCCATTTCCCAAAATTGAGAAGCAAAATCCAACCATAAGGATTCAAACCTAAAATTTCAACAACCCTATAAATTCTTCAAAATAGAAAATGCAAAAATATCTAATTTCCTTAATTTTGAATTTCAATTATCAAATTGATTTTTTAATTCAATTTACAATTTTCAAATTCCCCAAATCGCAAATTAAATCATTTTCTTTAATTTTTTTCAATTTCAACAAATATTCAAATTTCAAAATGAATTTGCTTAATTCAAATTAATTAATTTAATTAATTCAATAAAATAAATCTAATCCAAGATTAAATTATTTTATTAATTAAATTAAATTAATTTTAATAACTTTAAATAACATTTTCACATAATAACCAAATTAATTCAATCAACAGTTTAAATACTAAAACCCATTTAATCACCCTTTATCAATTTGCAATTAAATTACGAGGAGGGGAAAGCGATAACCGAAGCAACACACCCTGACAAACAACTGACAACATACAAAGACTAGGATGACGACCTGACACAGAAACCTAGCTACTATCTCCCAATTGAATACCGTTGGGTATTGAACATGCTCTCACCTGTGAAATCAGGTGGAGTCGATGTCCTGTACCTATCAACCTGCACATCAAGTAACCACAACATATAATATATCCAGCATAAAATACACACCGTGAAGAGGAAATCACGGGATTGTAGGGCACTCGCAAGCGAGTGATGAGATACCGTCCTCTTCACCAATACGCTATAAATAACTGACAATTCTAACATGTTGATATAATCCAAAGCATAAACATCTTTAATTCAAATAACCGCTATGCTAATCCAAAGCATGGAATAAAGATAACATCAAAATAACTAGAAGCACATCACAGCAACATACCCATACAAAGACACACTGTCTAATCAGAAGGCAAAACGAGGGGTATTACATTCCTGATCTTGTCTAGCCTGATCATGCTCAACATGTTGATCATGCTCTACATGCTCTAAAGTTGAAACACGAAAGGTTACATTAATTAATACACCAAATGCAATTAAAGATGTTTAATTGTATTAATCCATAATGCATTTTGTATAGCACATGAATACATCCAATACCAAGATGCACACCGAGGCCTTCATCTACAGGTTGTGCTCCACCCTCACTAGGATGCATTCTAATGTCATGTGTAGTATTATCATTGCTTATCTATTTAAAAAAAATATGCACATTATTATGGTGGAAATTAATATTGAATAGATTGCACAAGTATTCAATTTTAAATAAACTTTATTGAGTTTATTTACCCGCGTGTTGGATGCAGTGGAAGATTATGTTTGCCCAATTGAGACTCTTAGGTGTTCAGCTAGGGCTCCATAGCCTTGCTGGAAGGCAATCTTCAAGTCCTCTTCTGTGGGCACTCTGTTGAAATCAAAGCCCTGTATTTTTGCATAAGATCATGAATTTTGCTTCTATGTGTGATAAAACCAAAATTGTTTGCAATTTATTATTTGGATGCAATATTTTATTTATTGATACTTACATTTCATGTGGCTAATTTCATATAACCACCAAAGCCAAGTTTGTGTTGCCCGCATTTTTCTAGTCTTGCATTTGTTTCCTTCGATGTGTCAGGCAACCTATGAAAAATTTGGAATACGTTAGATTATGTAAAAAGAAAGAGTAATCAGTATATAATTACATTGTTGATAGTATCACATACCTTCCTTGGCCCGATGGTGTCTTTCCTTTTTTCTTTTCAGCCTTCTCCTTTCCATCTGACACCAAGTCCTTCCACTCCCTCTCCGGAATCATGGGGGGACGCTCGTGATGGAACTCTTAAATTTTACAAATTTGAGGTGCCTATTTCAAAACTTTTGCTTATGCACTTTCAGAGGTGTACCTGACAAGTCTACCTAACTGACCCACTTTGGAGGCTTGTATTTTGAAGTCTGTTGATTGTCATGCAAAAATCATTCACAGATATATTTAGTTGACATATGTGAACATGTGTGTCAATTTTTAGCTTCCCACGATGAGTTTTGTCAAAGTTTCGAAAAGAGAAGCCAGAGAGTTTTGACACTGTTCTGTTGTTTACAGATTGTCAGTTTTGCAAAACAGCCTCCTGTTTGAGCTTGGATTTTTCAACCGGATGACTGTCACGTCAAAATGAATGTTGTTATGTGTTCTCCATACATAAATGATCTCACATGTCAGTTTTCAAAGTCTCGTGACCTGATTTGCTATTTTTAACAAATCAAAATCGAATGTAGTTTGTTCAGTTTTGCATCTGCATTTCTAGCAACATTTTAGAGAGGCTAACTTTGATCATTAATAACTTTTGATCGGTGATGATTCAAGAAAATTCATTTTTCACACGTGCTCAAGGTACCTTAATGAACTTGCATGTCTGATGGAAGCTCGCTGGGAGTTGATTCACTATTTTTACAAATTGGCAGTTGAATGAGTTTTAATTGGTTCAACTAAGAAAATTTGCACATTAATATCTTTCACCTAGTGACTCCTTTTTCTAAGCCATCTTTTGCACTGTATTCTCGGATCAAATATTTGCATGTCTGCAAGTTTCCATTGCTCCAAGAGGTTGCTTGACTAGTTTTCCAGATTGATTCTGGGGCCCACTAGGCTGGTTGTTCACATTTTCAAAAATTGTCAGAAAACAATTTTTAAAGGCAACCCAGTTTATCATTTCACTTCCAAAACATCCTGAAGCACTCATAAGCTGTGTCAAGATAATTTGAGAATAAAAGTTGTTTGAAAACGATTTTTTTTTTATAGCCGAGTCCACATGGGGACCCGACATGCTCTAGTTAAAGGACAATTTGACTATGAAAGATGTGAATTTCAAGTGCGCTACTTCATCAATTAGTTGTCATTTTACATCATCACAAACTTGCTCCATCTGTTTAATTGAAGATGGTGTTGCACTTGGGTTGTCAATAGATAAGAGCTATAAAATATTTCAACTTTGCTCGGTTGTTTGAGCAAATATATGTTTTGAATAGTGAATTTCTTATACAAACTACTAATTGGGTTTCCCTCAAGCGAAAGGGCCTTTTCAAGAGGCTTGGAATTGGCTATTTGTGGAATAAATAAATAGATAATCATGGGGTTAGAGAGTTGATTGACGAAGGAGTATTTGATTTGGCAATTCTTCTACTTTATAAGTTTATGAAGGAGAAGTATGTATTGAATTTTTTTTATCTTACTTGCCATACTAATAAGGGTGGATTTGATATGGAAAATGGAAATATAATCAAGAAAAAGATAATGCAAAGCTACACATCAATGAAACATAAAAACTTGCTGAAGAAAGTGAAACCATAAAAGGTAGCATCCGATACATAAAATGGATTGTGTGAAGTAAATGCAAAATCAGTAGGACCACGGGTGTGTGAAGTAGATTGTGCATCCATCAATTGCATGAACAACTGACAAAGAGGGGCTCGAGTATTTGAAATAGATGATGAAAGGGGCCTTAGGAATTTCAAAGCAAAGATAGTTTGCAGGAGGGTGTCGACTGTGTTTTATGGTGCAACCGTGGACAACCATCAAAGGACAATAAGGGCCGTAGCCAGAGAAGAAGCTGAGGCCCACACCAGGAAAATGCAATCTGATGAAGGCCCATGCTATCATACGCCAAGGAGGAGGGTGTGACTTGAAGACCAAGAAGGGCCCACACCAAACAAGGGGAATCCCATGACTGTAGGACAAGCACAAAATAGATATGGTGAATGGTTTTAGAAACTTTCAAATAGTTTGGGGGAGGTGTGACCTGCAAGCAAAGGAAATGAGATCCATCCAACGATATGGGCATAGGAACGTGAACCATTTAATAGGGTGCCTCAAAACAATGTGATCTCATGGAATACAATGTTGCAGATTGTTGAAAAGACTTTAGAAACTTTGAAGCAAACGTAATCAGCAGAGGCATTATTAGAAATGGGGAGATTAACCAGGCCTACGACTGGAAGAAAGAACAGGGAGGAAGGTCTATGCAAAATGTGAAGGAGGTGTAGCCACCAAAACAAAAGACCAAAACTATATGAGGATGGCACCATGGACTAGGTAAAGGTGCACACAATGCAACTACGAGGTAAAGGTGCACTGGCCATAGAGGGAGGTGCGCCAGCCAAGAATGATGCCCGTGCCAGTTTGGAGAATACCATGCGAAGAGGGATCCATAAGTACGAATCCATCAAAAAATAGGGTGCAATGCATGTTTGGAGGAGGCTTGATGGTGTGAATGGTGGCCAAGCATGAAGGTGAACACCAATGCTCAACCAAACATAAAACAAAATTAGGGCAATCTCAACCCTTGATCACACACCTCGCATGATAAAGATGACATCATGCAATATGCTGCGAGGTTGGCGAGAATGTGCAAGAATGCACGGGAGGAGCCACTTTTTCAATGTTTCAAAATGTTAAATGATATTTGATTAAAAATAGGGTGGGCCCAATGCAATTTTTTAAATGGTAAAATATTGCCCAAGGAGGTAAAGAGTAAAATATTTCAAATGAGAAATATTTATTGATGCACGGGGTAAATTTTTATTTTTGCCCAGGTAATTGGAAAGTGAATAAAATATTCACTGTTTGGGGATTTTATTTTGCTGAAGTGTGTGCAACACGGGCTAAATAATTTATTTGCCCAGGTCAGTAAAAAGTGAATTTAATATTCACTGTGAGCAAACATTCTCTTTGTTGGGGAATAGAATGTAAGGGGATATGGGTAAAATGAGTTTAATATTCATTTTATAATATTTAAATGGCCAATATGTGCTAGGTTTTAATATGCAACAAATTAAAGAGTAGAAATATTAAAGTTATCAAACTTTAATATATGGAAAAAAAAAAACTGCAGCAAGTAAAGTGAGCAAAAACATATTTTTGCACGAGAAAGAGGATATTTTCTAGCTGGGTGAATTTGGAGATTCTCCACATGGGAATGCTTTCAATTGTAAAGCAATGATGAGCAGAATAGTTTGGAGAGAATAAGTTTGTTGCTGCAAAGGAAGAAAGATGAGATATTCTTTTCAGTTTGATCAACGAGAATGGAGCTTCCAGATGGCATTTCCAAATTAGTTCTAGGGCTGCTCCTGCTTTCTTCTCTTCTTTATATCCTCTTCTTCTCTCATTGTAAAGGGTTCTAAGTTTTTGTATTGGGTGGGGTAGATAGAGAATTAAAAATTATGAGTTATTTCTTGAGTCTGTAAGTTGTAATTTTTTGAATTCATGAGTAAATATAGCCAGTTTATGTAAATAACATCATGAAGGTGTTTGCACATTCATGAATGTCTTTAGATTGTCTCCATATTTGTACACTTTGAGTCATATAAATTCAATAATACAAAGTTTCTTTGAGTTTGTCATCTCATGTTTCATGAGATTGTTTGTATGTTCATTGTTTTATTTCAAAGAAATGGTTAAAATGCTTTGAGCAGGTGATTGTGATTTTAGGTGTGCAGCTAGGATTTGATAAGAAGAATCTGATCGATAGTAAGAGAATGATTGTAGGTGCAAGGCACTAACAATTGATGCAAAGCATTAGCAATTTAAATCCACTGGTTGAAGTCTGTTTGCTAAGGAATTCATTTTATATGTTTGACTCCATGGCCCATAATTGGCACTGATCTATGTTTTAGTTTTGTGCATCTCAGAAACATTTTATAAATGCAAAATCATTCTTATTCCTACTATTTGGTTTGTGGTATGTCCTGCTTTCCAATGGCTGGGAGAGGGTTGAGTTACTGAGAATTTAGCCAAGTTTGAAGTTGTCAATGCTTCCCTTAGTGTTTTTTTCATTGGGAATTATCTGCTATAAAAAGAAATGTTAGTGTGTATGGTTGAATTAAATTTTAAACATTGTGTAGGTTTACCCACCTTGGTCCTGCAGAGCTAGAAGTGTAGGAGATATCAGTCTTTGATTGAATCTTGTCAATTGGCCACTAGCCTTTGTGGTTCTTTAATATAGAGGTTGGCTACCTCTTAGAGAATTACAAATCCTAGTTGGGTTGCATTTTAAAACACCAACAACTCATACTTTATGTTCTTGTCTAAATGTGACTTATATGGGTCCCTCACATACCTTAGATAGGTACCAGATTTCTTAAGGACCTTGGTTCGATTGAATTTTTTTATCACCGAACAACACAACTAAATAGTTAATGAGCTCATCTTTTAAATCTTGATTTTGAGCATTCCACCATGTACGCATGGTGGGCCTGAAGAGCTCCAATGTAATATCGCTTAGATGTTTAGAAAAACATCATTTCTTGCAAAATGATCATGGGATCATTAGTCTATAAAGAGTGATCAATAAGTAAATTTCAATTGGATTATATATAATAATAATTAAAACATTTTAAACTACTTGGGACCTTCTCTATCTTTATGAGAACAAAATCCTCGGTCACCACAAATGTGATTGGTAATGTTCCCGTACTAGTAATATGGGAAGATCCAGTAAATGTTGCTAAAACATCACTAGTACTAGTGGTGTCTACATCCCTAGGTACATGTACTAACACATGTAGTGGCATATGTTCGTTGCTAGAGGGTACACTACTGAATGCCTGCATGGTATGTGTTTCCGACATTTCAGTCGACAATATAGGCATGGATGATGGGGTCAGATGATATGATGTATGCGTAGGAAGATCAAGATTGACACTTGTACCGACCCCTACTTCCTGGGCAACACTTGTAGTACCTAGATCATGGCCAACAACATGATGAGGACGCAAGTAATCCTGTAGAAACAACACATATTTTAGTTCATGACATAAAAGAGTACAAAATATAAAACCATGAATGAACTTATGTTATAATTAAAGATCTCATGACAACTTACTTGCAATTTTTGTGCTCTCTCAAACAATATTTTAACGCTTTCTCTTATCTCATCTATTTGAGGTACCATGAATACCAACTTAAGGATTTCTTCATTGCATTTTTTTGGGCCTTCGTCATCATATCCATAGGGTTTGCAGAAAATGCGATGTCATCATCGCATAATAACTTGACTACACCTCCATATGGATTATCTTCTTTACTTCTGGTGCCTTTCCCCGACCAGCCAACTGCAGCAAGAATATTATAATAATTATTGAAATTAAAACATAAAACTCATGAAAAAAAATAATAATAAAACATGTTGCTCGTATCTAATTTGTACAATTACAATGAGGTAAACCTGACAGGTAGAAGTGCCTGAAGATGGATCGTGATCTATACTTTGGGCCAGAGCCTTCCTCATATGATCAATGTCCCGCTATGACAAAAATTAAATATAAAAAACATTACCGAAATGAAACCAATAGACTTACGAAAAAAAACATAATAATAAAATGGTATATAGTACATACCACCCCCATAGTAATTGTGTTTGTATCTAAGAGATTCAAATTGTAATTGATTAGAAACTCTTCCCTTGTATTTATTGATTTTATTGCACATACAAATACATGGTCTCCCTCTCGTGCCTCGAATATGCAATTGGCTTGCTTATTTTTTGACCCAGGTCATGTATTATTTATAAATCCTACAATATTCCCTGATGCTTTTGGCCTTCCGTCAATGTACCTAGCCACTCCTTTATTTTGATCCTTATCTTTTAGCTATATATAATTTCCTGATAGTGCATACCTACGCATACTTCGTGTATATCGAACTAGCTGCATCCAATCTTTGTAACTCTAACAGGGTCCAACATACTCCATCAATTCAGTAACTTTTTCGTAACATATCTTTATTCCATCCATGCAAAATAGGCCCAAACCATGTAATGATGATGGTGTTATGTGATATATCCTCTCGTTGACACAAAGATCAATGTTTATTGGAGGAAGTTCCTTGGGTACCCATTGTTTCTGTAGATGTTTGTACCTCAAGGGCACCTCGATGTCGCCTATGCTCTCATCATCATAAGAACATGACCCCACTTCTACAAGAAAAAATTCCATGCTTTTACAAAATTTTCTTCTAATCTTTTGACCTCTAGTTGATCTCCCTCTTATAGACCTACTACATGTCCCACTTTCCTCTTCTCTTCCTAAATTTCCCTCACTCGAGGAAGATAGATCTGACAAATACCTATTTGGTGGTACCTGCACTCATAAGGATATTGGATGAAGTTCTTTCATGGTGATGTGATCCCAAGGTGACATTATGATTAATCTATCATTTCATCGCTAGAATTTGGCAGGTTATAAGGTAATCAAGTCTTGATAGATTGCAAGTTATTGTTACTACCATCCAAATGTGTCCATCACAAATCAAATCTACTTAATGTTTTAATTCCCAAACTTTGTAACAAGTGTTAAATGTGACTATGGTCCACCAGTTACACAACCAAGGCCTCAAATGTATTCTCTAATTGTAATTAAAGGACTTTTCCTCTTCATTCAAGTAAATAAACTTGAAGGGAAACACCACCAAGTGGTTTATTGGACACCCACATGACTAAAAATAGCAAAAAAATTACATTTAATTTCCATGTCTAAGTGATTAATGGGGAGGGAGTGTGTACTAGGCCTGGTAAAGTCATCATAATTTTATGCTTTGGCAATAAAAATTGTTTAAGTCATCTTAAATCTTCCTATGTCTAATTGCTAGGAGACTTTTGGTATGTTTTAAGGTAGGATGAGTGGTCGCATCAATGTTATAATTCTCTATGACAAGGTTTCAACATCTTCAAATAGTGAAATTTAGTGCTCATAGTCATTTGAAACAACAACATTTTGATTATGCATGATGGTAGGATTTGATAACTTAAAAGAATTGGCTACCCAACAAACTTAAAGTTAAAAGAAACTTTTTCAATTTTAGGGGTAAGCACTTTATTTCATCTTTGCATATTGGTTTGATGCTTCAAACAATTTATTTCTTATCCCACTTATATCATATTGTATTCCCATCCCATTGCAATTGTTGGAGGAGTTGATACCAAAATTTTATATCAAATACCACATTCTTGAAGCAATTTTCCGTGTTTTTACTATTTTTTTGAAGTTCTTTTGTGTTGTATGGATCCGTACAAGCTTGAAATTCTCTGAGATCATTGGTGTAGATAAATTATGTGTTCCCTTTCATTTGCATTTGTTTTGAAGTGCTCAATCACTATTTTGTGGAAGAAAATAATCAAATATAGGGACTGTCCTATTTTCCCTATGTAAGTGTTTGAGGGCTAAATAGAAATGACATCCACCAATCCACCCACTATCTTGGAACTATAAATCGGTGGATTTTTGTGAATCATGGTATGATAGAGGTTCGTTGCATTTAGGGGTCTGTTAAAGAAAGAAAATTGGCATTGAATTGATGCCCTAGGGCTGACAGGGGCAATTTTCTTGTGAATTTGTGGTTGTTAAGTCAGGGTTTATCAATTTGATGGATATCTTGGTAGAGACATGGTGACACTATTTGATGGTACAATATCTACTTCGAAACAAAAAATATCTCTAACAACTCTAAGAGCTATAATGGGATGGCATTAAAGGAACTGGTATTTTGTAATTTTAAATGTGTGATAATAATTTAGGGTTAAAAATAAATCCATTTGAGCCTTTTATAAATGAAAGGAAATTTGATGCAATCATATGCCTTTTCAAAGTTTTAACTTAATATTAAGGGAATCATGAGTAGTTTTTTGGGCCCATTCAACAATCTTCATTGCAAGGATTGAATTGTCTAGAATGTATCTACTATCAAGAAAACCAATTTGTTTACCTGTATGACTATATCTCAAGCAATAGGTTTAATTGTGATGGAAATGATATTGACAAGGATTTTTTAATCTAGGTGTTGAGAATCATAATTAGCCACCATCCTAAGAAAGATTCTTCATTCTCACTTTTAGGTGTTAAAATTTAACAATGCCTTGATTGATGAAAGAGCCCAAAGAGCCTTTCTCCATGGTATCCAAGTACACATAGTAACGGTGTTCTCTTATACAATTGGACATGATTTAAAGAACTTAGCTAGGAATTATTCATTTAACCTAAGTTTTTCTCATAATTCCATCATTGGAAAAGTATGATCAAATTCTTCTATTATGAAGAATTGGTCTATGTGCCTCTAGTAATCACTATAAATGTTTGTAAGGATAAAATGACTAATTGCATCAGGTAGGAGAGAATCAACTTTGAGTTCTTCAAAGATTATATTCCTCTATTCATAATTTTTAAGGGTTGTGTGTGGAGGAGGTTATCACTACCAAGAAGGGAGGAGACCTTTCCTTGCATATGTTTGTGGTGGAGGTATTAAAGAAGAACTGTATGCCTCTATTTCCATTCATTAGATCTAGCTTAGCCTAGCATATGCTTGGGATCCTTTGCCCCTATAAACTTCCATTTGTTTGAGTTTATGTTATGTAAGCATAATTCCATGCTATGTTGAAATATAAGAGGTGGATGAGGCCAAAAGGAAATAACCCTTTTTTAGTTGTACCTTCAATTTTTTTCTTATTGTTTTATGTTTTTAGCAACTTTGTCAACATAAGATTTGAGGTAGGTCGTACAAAAAAAAATAACATGTTCCCACCAACAACCAAGATGTGGGTAGATTATGGGAGTTTTGCCAAGACCTGAGGCTAGTCGATAAAAATGTGAAAGACTAAGCTATTTTTTTTTGTCTTATCTTATACCATTTTACAAGAATGGGGGTGCAAATGTACAAGAATATCTTTGGAAACTAGGCATAAAAATTGCAGGTTAAAGAGAATGGGAGTGCCAAACTTATAGTACTCATTGTCCCTTGGTTGTCGATTTTCCCTAAGTGCCCTCAACCTCGTCCTCGACGCTGGTATTGACCTTGTTTTCACTCCTCCATACTCTTCCTCAGTGCTGGTATTGACCTTGTTTTCACTCCTCCATACTCTTTCTTAGTCTTGGTATTGACCTTGTTTTAACTCCAAACTCTTCCTTGGCGTTGGTATTGACCTTGTTTTGACTCCTCCATACTCTTCCTCGGTGCTGGTATTGACCTTGTTTTCACTCCTCCATACTCTTCCTTAGCACTGGTATTGACCTTGTTTTCACTCCTCCATACTCTTCCTCGGCATTGGTATTGACCTTGTTTTCACTCCTCCAAACTCTTCGCCGGCATTGGTATTGACCTTGTTTTAACTCCAAACTCTTCCTCAATGCTATTATTAACCTTGTTTTCACTCCTCCAAACTCTTCCTCAGTGCTGGTATTGACCTTTCACTTCTCCAATTTGATGAGCTACAACCTGGTTTCATTAGGTTTAGAGTATGTTAATTAAATTTAAAATTATGGCGCCATTTAGAGTAGTGAATATAAAGCAAGCCAAGCTTATATTATATTCATGAGGGAAATAATAAAACTCCTAGGATACTTTGTGAAACCATTTTCCTTGGTTAAAGGGAGACCATAAAATATACCTTTGGATTTTTTCAATCTTCAAATATGAGGATTTGTAAGGTTCTTATCAAGATGAGTGCTCTACATCAATGAGTAATGGAAATGTGTGCAACAAGAATTTTTGAACACACATGGAATCTCCTTGCCAAAGAAATGGGCTTCATAATTTAATATGATAATTTTTCTCAGCTCTAGAAATGATATGTTTCCTTAAAGAGGAAGGAGAAACGTAAAAGGTAAACGAGATGCTTAGGAATCTCAACACTTCCTTATGATCAACCCCCTTCTATCCATAGGAATTGAACCAATTGGGCTTGGCTAAGAAGGATTTCCTATAACATTGAGTTTTATGCCACTATATATTTGACCTTAAAGCTTTCCAAAAATATCTAGGCATTGAATATCCTAAATAATGTCACATTTGTCCTCGAAGAGAGTGAGAAATGATTCATTAGAAAAATGACCATTGAATAGCTGGGCTATAGAGTTAAGAAAATTAGCACCTTTAATAAGGTTCCATGAAATACTATTAGCCAAAAGATATCCAAAGGCTTCCATAAAAAACACATATAAAGTAGGAGCTAAGGGGAAAATATGAAAAATTGAATGAAAACACCCAAAATCCTCAAATTTATGTCCATTCATGGTAATACAAGTATAACCATCATAACGTTTTTTTTTTAAAAGTAAAAAAAATTGAGGAACAAATCCTAGATGACATAACTAGTCCAATTCAACACTAGAGGTAGCAAGAGATTAATGAAATTACCACAAGTTTTAAGTAGAAGTAAACTGCCATTTTCAAGTACTAATGCTAGTATGAAATTGTGACTAGCTAAATGGAAAGAAAATTGGAAAATTGTAACCAACATTTAACTAGAAATAATTAAAAGTAACCACACTTTTTGCATGGTTGAACCAATTTAAAAATTCAGCCAAAGGTGATAGTAAGAAAATTAAAATGCACCTTTATGAAATATTTAGTCTAAGAGCCAAATTTGGATGGAAAATTTAGTAAGAAGTAGTGTCGAAAGTGGAAAATTAATCATGAAATCATGGCTAATAGAGCATACAAAATATATTGGAAAAGTCAAGAGAACTTATATCTGCACATAAAAACACTCAAAATAATAATTATATCATATAGTTCATTTGGGAATATATTACAATATGGCTTTTACAAAGCCTTTCAAATATACCTTCCCATTTGAACTACTATCTTATAAGAATATAACTAATTATTTAATAACAAAAAAAAACAAGTTAATAAGGTGAATTTATTAATGTTAATATTAATATTCCAACACGCTACCTTAAGTTTTACATTCCACACAACAAAACATGTTGATTGAAACAAGCAAATATATATAGGCTAAGCTAACATCATTTGATTTTTCTTTAAATTCTCCCTCAAGAACATCATTGACTCGAGTTATACAAGTCCACACTATGTGATCCTTTTTCTTACAATAATAAAATTCATTTTTATTTTTTAATTATTATTACCTCATGAGTATAATACATTCTCATGTTGAGAATCAACTTTTAAATCTTTTCCATTATTCTTTTTTCTTCTCCTAATAGGGCCAAAATCACGTCTTCTTGTGTTTGAGAAGTTATTGGACTAAGCATAGAAATAACATTGTTGTATTTTCAAACTATTTAATAAAATATCCTTAGCATCTTCATCAGCTAATAGAGCCTTGACTTCTACCAATTGTCTAATGAGAGATCTCAAATTTCTTATGTGATTAGACATAGTGATTATATCTCTCATTTTGAATCTAAATAGTTGAAGTTTTAGGAAAACTTCACATTAACTATTTTTGCTCCAAATATTTTATTGAAATTATCCCAAATTTCATATGATGATTTATCTAAATCTATATAATAAAATTTAATGTCAGAAAAGGAAAGACCAATAATATATTTGACTTTATCATTTGTTTTATGACATTCCAATAACTTATTTGCATTTGTAGGTGGTGTTTTGTTCCCATGCATGATTCTCTATTATCTATTTATTGCATTTGCATTTTTGTTTTCCAAGTATGAAATTTAAAAAAAAAAAATTTGTTTAAAAGAATCTTCATCTTAAAAATATGAACTAAAAATATTTCAAAAATTTAATGTCAACCTTATCACTCTGAAAAGTACAACTTAAACATCCCTTTCAAACCTTGTAACCAGTTTTGAACCACTCTCCAATTCATTTTTCCTCATCACAAACATTTACACCATTTTACTATTCTAAACAACTTATTGAATCCTCTTATGCATCAAACTTATTTAATTGTTTCAGAAAAGACAAAAAAATAAATTTGAAAATATGAATTTTCAAACTTCACACTTCCTTCCTATTATTACCAAATTCCATTATTTTAAATGAAAAACACATGAATGTTATAAATGCATTATTTATATAAGGAAAAAATCATATAAATAATTAATCAGAAAATAAATTATACGAAAATATAAAATTACAAATAAGAATATATAAAAAATGCTAAAATTTAAAATAAATTAACAAGAAAATTGAAAAGAGATTAAAAACAAATAACTAGTGTTGATGCAGAATTTTGCATGTAGCAGCAGTCTTATGGGAAACTTAGCTATTGGGGGACATTATGCGCTAGCTAAATGACCTTCAGGATTTTATCGAAGCCAACTCTTCGTTTAGTCAGGAGAAAAAGGTTAGAAGGATAGTGAGAATGTAAAAACTACACTATAGGTGATGCACCAAGATCATAGACAAATTTCAACAGAGCACAATGCAAAATGCAAAGGCCCGAACCACCAAAATGTTGTTAATTAAGCTATTTTTCTCAAAAGCATTTATCACGTAAAAATACCCTTTAATTTGCATAATATAATCAAGCATAACTTTATCCAATACAGAGGAGTCGAAGAAACATGATCTGTATTCTTTGAGCTATGACAGGTTACAAAAAACTAAAGAACATGCATTCATACGAGAAGAAGAGAATAGCATAGACCAATAATTCTAACAAATTCTTGAGAACAGAAAGGCTGAATTTATTTGGCACAGTCCGAAGTCTTCGAATTAAATGAAACTATTACAAAAGGCTTCCTTCCCAGTGCTTGGGAGTTTTTTGCAAAAATTAATAAACGACCTAAATAAAAGAAACATGGCCATATTTATTGGCCAGTCCACCACCTGAAACGCACCAAGAGAAGGAAAAATGAGAGCAAGGATGGACAACACAAATCACCTTGAGCCACCACAACAATTTTTGATCATTCAAGAACACTCCAAGAAAGCCACGATAGGAAACAAAAAACCAAGTAGCAGTAGGAATGAATACGCAGCACCACAGGAAAAATTAGAGAAAAATTGGTCTATTTTTTATACATTTGTGTAGTACATGAGGTCAATTGGTAGGTTATTTAGCCAATGATATGTTTGTGAAAAAAATGTCTCAATGGAGAAATGATAAGTTCAAACCAACTATGCACCCACTTACAAAACCTCTGAATTAGGAAGATAATCGAGCTCCATTACTCAAATAATATTAATTTTGCAATAGGAAGAGAGGAAGAGGGAGAAATAGGGATATATAGAGGGAGAGAAAGAGGGGGGAGATAAAGAGAGGGGTAATGAGATATAGATAGAGAGGAAGATAGAGATGCATATGGAGATGTAGATGGAGATGGAGATGGAGATGGAGATGGAGATGGAGGAGGGGGATATGGTGAGAAGGAGAGAGGGAGAGAGAGAGGGGAGAGAGAGAGATAGAGAGAGCCAGAGAATGAGAGAGCGATATATAGAAAGATACATATAGAGATGGGAAGTGATATAAAGAGAAGTAAAGTGAGGAAGATATATATGGTAGAGAGATGGAGAGATACTGAGATAGAGAGAGATGAAAGAAGTAATATGGAGAGATAGAGATAAAGGGGAAAAGAGATAAATATAGAGTTCTAAGAAGAGTGATAAGGAGAGAGAGACATGTCTAGAGATAGAGGGAGATAAATAGATAGATAGGTGGTAGGGAGGGAGTGAGTGAGGGAGATATGGGGAGAGATAGAGAAAGGGAGGAAGAGAAAGGGAGAGAGATAGGTAGAGGAGGGATATAGAGAGGAGGGATATGGAGAGAGAGATATGGGGAGAGAGGAAGAGATAGCTCAGTAGATAGAGAGGGGAGAGGGAATAATATAGATAGAGGGAGATATAGAGAGATAGAAAGGGATAGGGAGAGAGATAGATATATAGGGAGATGGAGGTAAAGATATAGGGATTGAAATAAATAGAGAGAGGAGTGAGAGATATAAATAAATAGAGATCGAGATATAGAGTGGGAGAGATGGAGTGAACAAAAGAGAGAGGTAGAGATAATGAGATATAGATAGAGATGGGGAGAGATAGGGAGATAGGGATAGAGAGGTCAAGAGTGAGAGAAAGAGAGAAGGAGAGAGATAGATAGGGGAATAGAGAGTTTTTGTGTGTATGAGTGAAAGAGAGATATAGATGAAGATAGATATGTATAAATAGAGAGAGAAGGGAAGACAAAGATAGAGAGAAATATGGGAGAGAGGAAGACAAAGATATAAATCTCTCTCTTCTCTTTCTCTTCTCATCTCTTTCTCTCTCTCTAGAAATATGTCTATCTCTACCTCTCTCTCTCTCCATATATATATGCATATATCTACCTATCTCTCTCTCTATATTTCCCTCTCTATCTTCTTACCCCTCCAGCTCTCCCTCTCTCTCCCTTACTCTCTTTCGATATCCCTATTTATCTCCCCCTCCCTCTCTTTATCTCAATATCTCTACCTTTACATATCTTTGTTTCCTATTTCTCTTTATCTCTCTATCTCACTCTTTCTATGTGAATATATCTAATCAAAATTTAGTTTATGACTCTCTCTCTAACTTCTAATTTATATTTTATATTTTAGAATGATAAAGAGAGGATTGAGAGATATAAATAAATAGAGAGATAGAGATATAGAGTGGGAGAGATGGGATGAAAAAAAGAGAGAGGTAGAGATAATAAGACATAGATAGAGAGCGGGAGGGATAGGGAGATATGGATAGAGGGTTCAAGAGTGAGAGAAAGAGAGAGAGGGAGAGAGATAGAGAAGGGGAATAGGGAGTGTTTGTGTATATGAGTGAAAGAGAGAGATAGAGACAAAGATAGATATGCATAAATAGAGAGAGAATCATAGAGAAAGATAGAGAGATATAGGGAGAGAGAGGAAGATAAATTGAGAAATAATGAGAAACACAGAGATGGAGAGGAAGAATGAGATATAAATA
Source organism: Sequoiadendron giganteum (assembly GCA_007115665.2). Lineage (NCBI taxonomy): Eukaryota > Viridiplantae > Streptophyta > Pinopsida > Cupressales > Cupressaceae > Sequoiadendron > Sequoiadendron giganteum. Next base: position 595,660,598 of record CM021100.1, read on the forward strand.
TCTCTCTCTTTCTCTTTTTCTTCTCATCTCTTTCTCTCTATAAATATTTCTATCTCTACCTCTCTCTCCATTTATATCCATCTCTACCTCTATCTCCATCTCTCTACCCCTCCATCTCTCTCTCTCTTTCTCTCTTTTGACATCCCTATTTATCTCCCCCTCTCCCTCTTTTATCTTTGGATATCTCTACCTCTATATATATCTTTGTCTCCTATTTCTCTTTATCTCTCTCACTCTTTCTATGTAACTATCTAATAAAAATTTAGTTTTGAATCTCTCTCTCTCTCTCTAAATTCTAATTTAGATTTTAGATTTATTTTATTATACAAATTAAAATAAAAATTTAAAATATAATTATTCTATAGTTGGTATGATTTTTCCACAGTCTATAACGTTGTAGTATATAGCTTTTGGATTCAACTGAGTAAGTTTTTTTTTCGACATTTCGGATCACACATAGTGATCCATCATCAGGAAGAGGAAAAATGACATGAGATTGCTGAACAAGTCTTAATAAAGGGAGAGGGAGAAGAGAAAGGACTACAAAAATTTGAGAAAACAATAAAATAATACCATAAACAAAAGAAAAACCAAGACTTGTCTACTAACTTGATGTCCCCATGCAGCTTCTTAACTCTATTTTTTGCTTAAATTTAAGCACTGGGAGTGTTCCCATGCATAAATTTGATTGTTGGGAGAGGATAATGTGGAATCTTTTCCTATTTTAAAGGAGCAACTACTATTTAGGAAATAAAAATAAGCTGTCAAAAAATAGGGGGGGCTGAAAATAAGCAGCAACTACTTATTGTGAAAAATGTCATGCGGCTTTACAAATTTCATTCCCTCCTTTTTATTTACGTCCAATTCACCCCTCTGAATTTTCCCTCTAAATTTATCCTACAGTGATATAGTGCAACAACAAGATACATATTTTCATATAGAAAATTAAATTTTCAGTCTTATTGAAAGTATACATTTTATTATAGTTCTTTGAAATATAGATCTTTCCCTAAATCTACCCATTTTTAAATAATTTAATTGCAACATAGATTTGTTTTTTAACTTTATTAATAATTGTTTGAACTTTATAACTATTTGAACTATTTTTTATCTTTATTTATAATTGTGCAACATAGATAATTAGTGTAAAATTGAAAGCAAATTCTGCTAGCATCCTTTCTTGTCTATACAGATTGAGAGAATTATAACAGATCTGAATGTCTTCATTTGTTAATTCTTAGTCAATAATAACAGATTTGAATTCCCTATCAATAATTCTTTGTCAAAATTAACAGAGCAAAAAATGGTAATTAAATATAAACATATACAGTTCATAAAAAATAATGGCAAGGATTGATAATTAAATATAATAATATACAGTTGAATTATGTTCTTATTTTAATAGAGGAAAAAACAATTTAAAAAATATACATTTAAAAAAATACAATTTAAAATGACTATTTAAAAATAAGCAGCAAAATCAAATATACACGGGACACCAGCTCCACAAATTTCTCCTTAAAAAGATGACCAGTGACTACTAATGAAAATAATCTAATCATCTGCATGGGGACATGAGGTAAGAAATCGAAAAGGATGCCTTCATTCCAAATTTCGCAATCCTCCTATAGTGAAATTCAAACAATTTTTTTTGCAGTCCTCCAGTAGTGAAATCCAAACAATTTTCTTTCCCGTAAAAAAAATTACGATACATTTAACTATCTATTATTGTTAGAAATCCATTGCATCTCTCTTTTCACACAGCATGCTATACAAAGTAGAGCAAGGTTTTCAAGTAAAACCAGGGGCGAAGGAAGCTGAAAATAAAATAATAATATAAGCATTTGTTTAAATGTAATTTTTTGCCTTGATTAACTTTCTAAAAAAATATGTGTAATGCATTAATAATATATATATTAACATAAATTATATACATTTTAAGTATTATATAAATTTTATGTTTAAATAATAATTATTTAATTATTTCTTATAATTTTTTTTTGATACGTAAGGATTATATTGTATTTATACTTATAGATCCAAAGTACAATCGTCTGCTATGCAGGTATTAAGCTAATTTCACCAATTCCACCAAGAGCCAAAAAACCATAAAATGTTTGTATGGATCCTCCAAAATACAGGCCATAGCTTTGGACATTCAATACTTTAAACAGTCTACATTTAAACCAATCTAACCAATTCATCCTTGCATTAACAAAGGAAAAACTAGCTACTAAAATACTAATACCATACACTGCCCTTCACAAAAACTTATTCAGAAATGCGAAGTCTTCAAACTCCTCCCTCCATTCATTGCTATCAGTCGCCACTAGCTTGAACCATTTCTTCAAGAAGATCACCACAACCGCTACTATGGCCCGGTGCTTCTTCAAACCAGTACCCTAAAGGTCCAAGAGAAATGGAAAAATATTCACCGTGTCTTCATCCTTCACCTTCGCCACCTCCAATGCATGCGGAAATCCTCACCCTTCCACCACCACTTGAAGGAGCTCATCCATACCACCCAACAGTCCGAGTATGAACAATTTCCTCATTAAAGTTCTTGCTTCAATCTTTTGGACCAGATTATCCAGTAGGGAAGCCAAAAAATGAGAAGATATCTGCAAATTATCGTGCCCATATTCTGTTTCCTCCAGAAAACTCAAACCCAAGACCATTTTGACTGCAACTAACACCAGAGGCTCATAGTCGAGCTAAATTCTTTTAAGGCGTTGATCCATTATGAAACGAAAGCTGGTTAGCCTATCCTTAGACTTTAGAGAAATGGGGGTGTCTGCCCCAAACTGAGCTACACCTACAACCGAAACCTCTATCAGAAATTTTGAGGACCCAGCCATTTGGCTCCCAACAGTAAGCACTTGAAAAAATGATATCTAGACTTCAACCACAAAACTGAACTAGAACAAATTCCCACGACATTCTGTGCAAGCCTTAAATGAGTACTTCTACCCACCGCCGCTAGCCTCGCCAACCTCCTTCTCCTACGTGCAAGTTGTCTGAATGAATGGATTTTAATATTTCCTATGCCTCGAGAAGATAGATGAGTTTTCTTCCCTGTGCATTCAGTTGATTGATAGGACAAGCCAACTCTCTCCTACCGCTATGGCTTTCCACCCATCACTATCTCCCCTGTATAGCTCCAACATGGCCATTCATGCCACCATCCTCCACCACCTTGGAGGGCACCCTCCCTATGTCCCACAATTCTTTCTTATAATTATTTTACATAATCATTTCATTTTAATTATATTTTATTTTATATAAAATAATTTTAAAAAATTATTATTTAAATTTAAATTATCTAATCTATAAATTATATTTAATATAATATAATAAATTTATTTCATATTATACATATTTTTATGTAACATAATTATTAGATAAATTTTATATTTATATAATTATTAATTTTTTCTTCTAACTATATTATACTATCATTTGATTTTGTTTGATATTTATAATATCTTTATAATATATAAATTTTTAATATATAATTGTTTTTATACAAGATACTTGTTTTTATATAAATGTAACTATAATATAATTGTGGTGTCACCGGATGAGAAAAAAGGGCAGAGTATGCAAGTAAAATATTAAGAAGTAAAACAAACAAACAAAAAAAGAGGGGAAAAAATGTGGCGATGAACAGATGAAATCACTTCAATCGTATTGCACTGTACGCAGTCGATATTAATCGTCGATGGTCAGTTTTAACTCATTCATCTAGGATACGCCTTCGGCGTAATTAGAAAAAACCTATAATTTGTAAAATGTAAGGAATAGTCATAAAATAATGAGAAACAAGAATTAGAAAAATAAGGAAAGAAGGAACAATAAATAGAAAAGGACAGACTCAAAGAGAAGAGACATAGGAAATAAAAAAGTAGAAGCAAAAACGAACCAAGCCAAAGCAAGAAGCAAGAAAAAATAAAAATTAACAAGAGAAAAAAGAGAGAAGGGAACATACAAGAGCGAGAAAAAGAGAGGACCAAGGGATAGTGTTGGTTGTTTTTACTATAACCAGGTTTATCTTCTAATCTACCTATGGAATTGCCAATTCCAATCAGGGGTAGCTCGAAGGACTTGGACCAACTGACAAGGACTTTAACAAAGCCTCCTACACTTTGGGCTCTGCAAGACCCTGGAGGGTGATCCCTTAATGTGTTTACAACCTCTACACCAATATTATAAACAACATTAACAACAACATTAACAACAATAGATAATCTCATTTAATAGCTCAACATAACAGGATAATACCGAAATGAATTCCCTGTTCATCAATTATATCAACTATTTGGAGCATGAGATAACTACAACAACACTTCACAACTTAAGATAGTCATTGATTTACAATTTGTAGCAAGCTCTAAGCAAAGACAAACAAATAATAAACCCCACAAATAAGCAAAACTTAGACCAGTGCCATATGCCATTGGAGGAGTCAAATTCATAAGCATCTAAGGATTCATGACAAATTTAACACATAACATATAAGATCTCTGACAATATTACCTTACAATACCATCAATTTTTATTCTAATTCAATACTACTTATCAAATCCTTATATAAACATATCCACCTATGACCCCATTCAAGCATTTTAATTAATTCCTTGAATTAAAGCTAAAATGAGAATCATACACACCAAAACAGTGAGATGAACGAAACAAACCTTGATTATTTTATTCAAGATTATGATATGCTTATACAATGGAGAGACATGAGTTCAAAATGAATCATTACCATTAAAATGCTAGTATTGTCATGAAACATCAAACTCCCATGAATTCAAAACCTACTAAACTAAAGAATGACACAAAACCTAACTTGCATTTTCAATGAACCAACAAGATTTTTACAATTTTCTCTGCAAATTTACTTAGACTTGACCCAAAATTGTCTAAATTTCTAACCCGTATTTATGGCCTTGAAATCCTTCTTATAGAGAATGAAGGAGAAAACAAGCATCAGGCCACAAATACACATGTCACCGATCACTTGGACCGCCCTATGACATTTCAAAAATTTGTTACAATAGCTGAGTCCCTAGAGAATCTTCTTGTTTATCCCATCCACTGAAAATGGTTGATACATTGGCCAAACTTCAAGAAACATGTGCCAAAACTACCATCAAAACATAACCGAAATCTGTTATAACTGCAACAACTGAGTTGTTATCCGCCAGTAGTCAACTCTGTCTTACTCTTCCTTGATTAAGTATTTATCCACCCATCTCTGATATTCTTCATCTATCGACCAATCAAAATTAACCACCTCATTCACCTTAGCACTATAAGGTGTGTATTTCACCACTACCTAATTTGCCTCTCTCTCAAAAGACTCCAAAAATGTGCTGGTGCTAATGATCTTGTCCATACAACTCCCCAGCAGGTCATAGTCTGAGCCATCACAAATCAATTTGATTTGTGCATTGATGACCTCATCTACTCTATCCTACCACTATTGCAGTGATTTAACATTTCCCTATGCAACAATTATCAAAGGTAAATATGTATCACTCCAATCATCAAAACTCTTTACCAATTCTCTGATTTTCCTACTCAAATCATCTGGTAAGGCTTGAAAACCCTACAATGACTTTACAAACAATTGAGTAGGCCTTAATGATTGGGGTCTATTATTTATATCAAATCTAGAGGCTTTATACATGATATCTAAATTATTGGCCCTAAGGATCCACTTCTCAACTAAGGGCAAAACTACTTCCTGATCCCTAGTAATTTTCTTTATTGCATCCAAAAATAAAGAATACAAAGAATATGCTGATGGAAATCTACCATCAACCTTTTCATTTATGTGCCTCAAAACTATGTCAACAACTTCACTCTTCTTTACAACTGCTCCCTCCTCACTTGCCTTTAAAGCTTCCTGTAACTCTACAATCTTATTTAGCAACTGCTTCTTAGTAACTTCCACAAAGTATTCAATCTCTTCTCCAACGGGCTCTAATGTAGGACTGAGAGAAGGAGTTTGGATGGGGGACCCCGGAGTAGAAACAATTGGAGAAGTAGGAGGTAATGATCCTGATGTGGAAGGAAGTGTCACGATACCAAGAGCACTTGAGGACTCCCCAACTTGCCTATACTTTAACCTAACCACCTCAGTTTGTAGTTCAACATTCCTTTGTTGCACCCTGCTCTATTCTCCATTTATAGTATTGTATTTCTCCATTAAGCTCTTCTTTTCAGCTTCTTCTCTTTCAGTAGTCTTCTGGGCCAATTTGGCCACATTCACAGTTAGGTTTGTAGCCTCTATAGTTGAAGTTTCAAAGGATCTCTTTATTATTAACCCTCCCCTTAGGTTTGCGCTAATGTCAGTAACATTAGGCTTTCTACCCTGAGGTGCCAATGCCCAAATTGCTAGGGTCTCATACTCCTCACTAAAGGAAAAATATTGTAGTGCTGCCTTGACCTCTTCCTCAGAATTTTGCATGGGATGCTTGGATTTTAAAATAACATTAAATTCTACTTCAGCTTCTATATCCCATTCAGGAAAAATTAGCACACCAGCCTGAGTTACTAATTTCCTCCCCTCCTCAGGAGTGATGCCCTTGAATTATTCCATCAATTAAGCCTTTACTTCATCATCATTCTCCTGGTTAGAACTATTAGGTTTCAACTCTCTTCTCCTTTTGCATTTGTCCTGATATTCTTCTAGTCTCATTCTCCAAACCATTTGTAATAAAACTAGAGTTTTAACGAATGCATCATCATCTAAAAATTCCTTGCATGCCTCCATCCTGGCATCTTGCACAGATTGTCCCTTCACATCCATATCAGACAAAACAAATTGAGTTGACCTGGGAGGGGAAGGAATACCAACCTACATGTCCTGATATGTGACAATGATTTCATCCATCTGAGTGTCTTGTGCCTCTTCAACTCTTTGCCTCTTAGGGCTTGGCTCTGACTATGGTAGTGCAGGATTATCTTTTGGTGATGAGTCCAAATCAATGATCTTTATTCCTCTAGGTGCTTTCATCTTCAGACCTAGTTTTTCTGATGCCTTCATGATTTTTTTTCCTTTGTTATCTTCCTCCTCCTCATCACTATTGTCACTCCTCTTTCTCTTATAAAGAGGCCAATTCACCATGGGTTGATATGTTGGCCTTGTTTTAGTAGGCCTCACATCTGGCTTTTGTACGCTGAAGTCCAACTCTAAGTTAACCTTCTTTGTCATCAAAACACCCATGATCTCCTTGAATTTTTCCATAAAGAAATCAATTTTCTTGTGGAATGGGGTGAATTCCATTAATGGATCATATTTGGGATCCATTTTATGCACAATGGACAATAACTTATCATATGCTATCCATTTTTCCTTGTTCAATTCCTACTTGTTCAAATCAAATTAATTCTTGATCAGATCCTCAGGAAAATTGAACTCATGTACAAACCTACCACCTTTTATTTGTTGTCTAAAAAGGGAAAAGAAGCCCTCAGGGTCATGTTGTCGCCTAGGACCACACCTTAAATGAAAATCATCAAAAAACCTCCCAAAGTGGACCCATCCTCCCTTTGAGAACACAAAATTAGACACAATGGTATAATCAAGGAAAAGAGTCCCTTTTCCTTTCCCTGTTAGGTTGTCTTCATGAATACAACCTATTTGCCACATAACCTCAAAAAACCGCACTCTTGCTAGCACATTGAATAGGAGGATATGCAGAGTTCCTTGGAAGCCATACACCCTTAAAACAGTGCTGACTGGGTACAAGATAATGTCACCCTAGTTGTGACAAACTTTTAAATATGGCTTCCTCCCCTTCGGTCTAAGAAAGTCATGTAACTCCTCGGGGATCCTAGGTACATTTACTGTCAATCGAGCCCTAAGTCTGGAAGCAAAGCAATTGTCAAATTGCACAAAAATGGCACTCTCCCTATTGTATGATGAATCTGTAGTCCAAGCCTGCACCGGTAATATTTCTCCATTTACCTCCTTCCTCAACTCCATCTTCTCTGAGACTAAGTCAGCATTCTTGTACAAGAACATGTACATCAACAGGGAATACCAAAAGAATGGAGTGCCTGCATCCCCTACATGCAACTTTAACAACCCTTCATGTACAGAGAAATTAGGGTGTTGTATTTGAACCCCCATAAACATATAGGCAATTGGCATTACTGTGTTAGGGTTAAAACCCAAAATTTGGCACAATGAATAAAAGATAGCTAAGAAATGGTTTGCAAAACAACTTACCCTTAAAGGCTCTTGGTCACTTGGACTGATATAAATCCTTGAACTACCTACCCTTGCTAGATGAGGAGGAAGCAACTTCAACCTGAAAAGTGACTTTGAATTTTCATACTCCTGCTTCATCTCCTCAAGATTTATTTGAATCAAGAACAAACTAGGTTCATTCAGGTCAAAAATTTGTTGAATTTAATCCTTGTTTATACTTAATAAAATCCCTCCATCATTATCTCTGATCACTCCTGTAATAGGGTCATAACATGATGCCACCACCCTAAGAAAATCCATATCAGGGAACACATTTGGCACCACCAACTTCCCCATGCCATATCTCCAACCATTTGAGAAAGGGTGAGGAAAATTCCGCTGTCCATACCACAACCTAAACATCTCTAGACCAGTCATGGGAACCCTAGCATCTGCAATGTTGAAATTCTTGCATACTAATCCTTCACCTAGGGTTCTTCCATGCATCAAAACCAAACCCCTCTTCCTATCATTTGTTGACAATGAGAGTTGATCTAGGAAATCATCATACAAATTCCTTTGTAAATAATCAACATGGCCAGAATGCTGCTTTGGCGGTGCCATCTCAAGTAAACTAGGGCTTCCTTAAAATTTCAAATCTTTTGAACAAACTAGGGTTATACAGAAAACAAAATTATAGAAAAACCCTGCAATTTCTTAGAATTCAACATACCAATAGCCCTAAAATAACTATCAAAAATATTTCTGACAAGCACACCACAATTCTTCTCAAAATCTCAATTAAATTTACCAGGAAGCACATAAAACAACTCACAGCGTTTATGTTTTGTAGAAGACCAAATCCTTGCTGTGACAGCTCATAACTTCGTCCTTGGATCTGAAAATTCTTTCACAAAGGTGCTTGAATACTTTGTGAGAAAATAGAGTGAAATAAAATCACTATATGTTGATCAAATCGAGCCAGTCGACGTCTCATCCGCCATTAAAGCTTACTTGCATGTCGCACCAACGACTCCAACCGCATTTGATGTGAATTTGAATTCCAATCGTCGATCATTCACTTTTGTTAGATCATCGAATGAGTGCCTTCAAAAAGGCTGACATAATCTCCATCTCAGCACCAAGGCCCAACCACATTATGCATCACCAAAGAAACACACGTTGCATGCGCCCGTGATATCGTGATCAGTAAACATTTTGCATCTTCTGATCACGTGATGGCAGGAAACTGTTGATCTCCACCATCAGCAATCGTGTTCACTCAAGACAGTCACCACTGTTGAACATAACTGTCGAGCAAATTTTTCATCAAGATTATAACATCTCCATTGATTTTGAGCACGTGCATCTAGTAGCCACTTTAGTAACCTTCCGTATAACACATTAAAACCCGACAGATATATGAAAGCACTTTGATTATCTTTTCGACATCACCAGATGAGACATGTGGTGCTCGTTAGTGATATCACAATCAGTTGAGAGTCTGTGGTGGGTCATCATGGGATTGCAGGGAATGGTTGAGATCAACCGATGGTTGATCAATGGTCATTTAAAATTGTTCCCTGCAAAAATAAAACATTTATTAAATGGACAAGGGGACACCGCCTAGGTTAATGACAAACAATAGCTTAAAGTTGTATATAAATGTGGGGCATGGGCCAAACTAGACTTAGGGAATAATAAAGTCAGGTAAAATATCTAAAACAATTTTTTAAAAGGGGCCCAACCTAGATGAAGCAATGGGGCATAAGTTGTTTTAAAACCCACTCCAAAAGGTAACGACCAAATAGATCCCACCCAAGGCATAACATAGAATATTAGGATTTTCATGAACGTAAAAAATAAAAACCCCAACCTTAGGTTTTTTCCCAAACAATATGATAGACCAGGACAAGGGCAAGACAAAATGGAATTCAAAGAGTAAAATTTTGAATTTCCATTAGATAGGAAGAGAGAAAGGGGAGAAGGGAAAGGAGAAGGAGGAGAATCCGAGAGGAAGAAAGGGAAACAAGGAACCAAAAAGACAAGGAAAGGAAGGGGGGTTTGAACCCAAGCAATAGAGGGAGACAAGGGAGAGGGACAAGAAAGGGGGAGGATAAAAAATAGAGGCAAAAAGGAAGATTCTGGGATCCTAAGTTGGAAAGAAATAGGTGCCAAGACAAGCTCAAACTCCAACCTTCATCATGATTAAAGTTCAGGGGATGATGGTTGATTTCAAAAGCTTCTTTAAGCTTTCTCCTGAAGAAATTATTTTCTTTGGATAAGATTTGGGCACTTTCTAGACAGATGTGGTACTTGGTGGAAGAGGAGTGGTCGACTAGGGCTGATTTGGAGGTGCATTCATGTCTAGTGTCAGCACTATGCTCCTTGATTCTAGTGGTAAAGGAACGTTCGGTTTCCCCAATATATGGAATGCCAAACGAACAAACAATATTATAGACTCCAGAGTCAAGAAAGATGTCCCTAGAGTATTTGAGGGAAGGAATACATTTTCTCAAGGTAGAGAAGGGTTTAAAAGCACAACAAAGGACTTTTTTAAGAAGGATCTTGGAGATTTTTTGGGAGATACCTTCAACATAAGGAAGAGAAACATTAGGAAGGACTGAGGAATATTTGGGGTTGGACCTAGAAAGGAAGCGAAATTTGGCTTGGAATTGGGGGTAGCTGAGAGGAAGTTAAACCAGGACTTAATTGATCAATTGCTCGGCTAAGGACCTATTATAATTGTAAGATTTTAAATTTTTTATGGCCGTCCATACTCATAAGTTTCCTAAGGAGTTCATACTACAAGTATAAAAAATTGCTTTACATAACATATTCACCCATGTTTAGGTCAATTTTTATCATATGGTCCCATAAAATTCACCTAACCCTGAGCATTTGAATGTATAAATCATATCGACATAAGATGATGCAGGTTTCTCTGATCCATAGATCATTTTATACCAACCCATATCTTTTTTAGTATATTGGCAAGAGGTTGGGAATGTCATATCGATGAAATCTCATTTGAGGATATATATCGGGAAAATACAATTCATAGTCTCTATCGGCCAGATAATGAGCATCAACGTGATGGTATGAAGTCATATCGATCTTACATATGTCTTACCGCTTGGAGCACAAGGAAATATATCGACCAGACTAGAGTCATCAGAGTAAGGTCCTGAAGTCATCCCGAGACATTCATCTTGTCTTGTCGATAAAACAATGGAGGATTCTATCGATAGGACAATGTTCCTGGGAAGAATTTGAGGAGTCCTGCTGACCTTCCATGATACGCCGATAGGATTGGACTTGGTGACATGTCTAGAGAGAATGATTATCAGAAGGACATGGTTCATGGTTTTGTCAATGAAGAAATTCATCAGTGAGACAAACTTCAGTGGGGATAGATAAGAAGGTCACAACGAGTGCAGTTCCATCGGCAAGAAAATCATTATGTCTCAGTGATCAAAATTTATGAAGGAAATATCTCAACGAGATACACATCTTCAAAGTAAGATGAGGATTGTTTGCCCGACTTGCTAAAGTCATAGCGATAGGTTTCTTCAATGGGAGTTGTAACGATATACTTAAGACCGAAAGGGTAACTGTCAGGAAGACTTAAGGTGTCAGGGAAACTATGAGATGTCCTAGCGGGTGTTTAATGAATGTTGGTGAAGGCTCGAACAAAAGGATCGCCCAAGATTTGAAAATGTTTGGCCTGAAAATTACATGATGTGACAGTGAGAGTTTCAAAAAAACTAGCTATGCTCGTGTTTTAGCTAAAACATTAATGGCACCACAGAGCATAAGTAATTTTAGGAATGAAGATGAACTCAATTGAAAAAATCATTGTAGAATTGATGGCAGAAGAAGTAGACGAGCGAGCGAAGGACCAGGGTATTCTCTTAGTTCAAAATCTTGGGCAAAAAATAGTAGTTTCTTCATACCTTAAATTTGCAATTTTGAAGAATGGAAGCCACTAGTTCAGGAAAATCAAAGGGTAGAAAGCATGGGAAAGTGGTCAGTCGAAAGGGTAAAAGCAAAAAACTGAAATTCACCCAGAGGTTATTGAGCGTAAGCTAAATCAAGATCTTATTGACCAACTACTTGGCTCTAGACCCAAAGCCAGACGCTCTACAAAACTTAGGGCAGAAGTGGATAAACTAGATGATAAATATAAGCTCATAGGAGATATTTGGACTCCAATAAGAGGTTATGAACTATTTAGCTTTCATTACTATCGAAGGAATCACTTTGAACCAGTACGTAACCTATGGAAGCTTAATCCGGGAAAGTTAGTTTGCCCTAATGTTTTTTTCAATGTTGAGCTGGTGAAATTGTTGGCCACTCATTATAATTCCACTTAAAGCTATCTGTGACCCGTTGAAACCATTGATACACATATCAGAGGATGCAATAGGCGAAGTATTTAAATTTGAAGGGGTATGCAATGAAAAGATTATATGTGAAGAGCTGGAAAAAGAATTCGGAAGGATGGACACCATTTACAAGGGTTGGAGATTTCCCTTGCACATAATTAGACATGGTGGTAAACCAATTCCGCTAGAAGATAGTGAAGGACCTCCATTCCATGTAGATATTTTTGAGCCCTATATGAAATACACTTATTTCTTGATGGGTCAAGTATTGGGAATGGAAGTTCCTAAGTATATGGTAATTGTGCCCATGGTAATTTCAGCAGATATTCAGTATCACAACTCTAGACCTTTTGATTATGCCTCATATATTTTTAAAGGGCTCGATTCTGGGTTGATGGCAATAAAAGGTGGAGCCTCTATCTTACACCTCAGGCATTACTCATTGTCGATGCACATAATGTTTTACTTCGGATATGAACTAGGGTTGTGGCCTTAGGAGATGATAATTTCATAGTTTGATATGGAAGGCATGTCATTACCTATTCAATCATGGACTATTTTTTGGGACAACAGGTTTTCTAACTCTAGTTTTGTATACTTTGAAGAAAATTTTGTGAAACCATTGTACAAGTTTAATAATCATCCATGTGCTTATTCTTTGTTTGATGAGATAAAGAGGTTTCTCAGGCCCAAATATTTTAATGGACCAATTAGCCACAATTGAGGGGATTGGTATTATTTGGAGAATGCTACCATGATTGGGGTTTATGGATTTTAAGATGCCCCATTCATCTTGCCTAAAACGGTTCCCGACAGGATTGCATACTTGGAAATTGTTAGGCAAATGAATTTTTCTAGTGTTATGAATTTAAATTCTTTTGGAAAATAGGATTTTATGCCCAATATACTATGCTTCGGTGATTTTACTATATTAGCAAAGGAAGGGTATAATATGATTCTAGATAAGTTACTACAATATAACATGAAAAGAGGACCACTGATAAAGAATTTTGATCTAGAAGGGTATATCAATTCTGCTAAACAAAGGATAAAATTTGGAGGGTATCACCATGTGCCCTACCAATTTGATGATATGATTAGGAACTTGGAGGCAGAGGAAGTAGAAATGGTGGTTGAGCAACATAATCAAGAGTTGCAAGATATAGAGTTGTTGTCTTCCAGACAAGAGACATCTAAGGCTAATGTACCATAGCATCTAACTAACAAGATGTCAAGGTTGAGAACTCAAGATTACGCCTGTCCTACTAGGGATTTGAATATTGAAGAAAGTATAGATATAGATGCAAGGCATGTAGAATATAAGTCCTTTGTAGCAGATGATGAATTTATAAAATCTCCAGAATTTAAGATATTCCTATGTAGACAAAAGGGAAAAGAGATAAGAGAACCGGTTGACAATGTCACACTAGGTAATGAAGAATAGTTGTTGAGTAATTTAAAAACTGATGTGGAAAGAGAGATGGTAGGTATGACCCCTGAAAAGGGAAGGGAAATGCTAGAAATTGCTAGTGTCGTGATTTTTCATGGATTATATCTCAATTCTGCACTAGTCTTTGACAATTTCCTGAAAAAAAGTAATGCTACACACAAGCTCATCCCGAAAAAGGTGACAAAGGTCTATGCAGGATCAAAGTACAATCCAGATGAAGAGTCATTAATGATTTGGACCTTGTATCCACCTCACATGAAGTAAGTTTTCATTGATACTAAGAAGGCATTCAGGCATGTTATGAACCTAAAAGTTGGGGAGGTTGATCCTATGGTGACAACAGAGATTGGGATCAATGTAGAAAAACTAAACAAAGCTTAAATACAGGCATTGATCAAGGAAAAGGAAATGTACAAAACTAACCATGAAAGAATGCTGAGAGAAAACAAGCGCCTAAAAGATTTATTAGGAGTTACAATGGGGTCAACCAAGCTGCTCACCCATAGTGAAAGTTCACATACAAAATATCATTGGAAAGGGTCGAGTGCATATTCTCAAGGAAAGTATGACACACTTTTTGCAGTGATTAAGAAGACACATGCCAATCTAACAACTTGGTTGAATAAGCTTTGGGGAATACACTCACAAAACTTTGATGCATTACAAGAGCACGCAAGAATGGATTGTAGGATCCTAGAGAAGCTCCGAGAAATGAACCAAAGGGATGCTCCTGATAAAGCTGCAATTGAGGCTACAGATCATCTTATGAATAAGCATAAAAACTTCTTTGAAGAATTACAAGGGGATGCGTAGGGATTAATCGATGCCATGAAAAAGGGATTGACTGCATTATTTGATGATAGAGGGAGATTAAAAGAAATGAATAGGTGGAAAGATGAAAGTGAGTCTGTACTGTAGGAGATTCTGAAGACAACTATCGAGAAAGATATAATATTAGATGAAGCATGCGAATAGAATGAGAAGATGGTTAAAATGGAGATCACGATCTGAAACGCATTGGGAGATGCAGATATGCATGGGCACTGAGACTATTTGGATCACTTATCGAAATTTCACTTATGGCTTAACATAGCCTAATTAATTTTTAATTTTATTGTTGTTTCAAGCACAAGACATTTCTAAAAGGACGTTTCCTCTCATATGGTTGATGTATAAATATCCATTTTTGGTAGAAATGAATAAGAGGGCAGTAGTAGAATAGAAGATAGATAGCAAGAAAAATAATATTTCAGAATTTTTATATCTAAAAGGACCATGTTGCATGTATAAGATTTTGAAGGAGATAATGAAAGATTTCTGATTTGGTGGTTCCATTTTGGTATCATTTGTTTGTTGAATTTCTGCAATTGTTTGATTGTCTCCAACCTCATGTTTCTTGATTATTTAAGTTGAAATATCAAGTATATGTTCAATTTATCAGTGCACATTTGTTGTATATATGTGATATGATTAATTGGGTTCTTTAAAGAAGAATTAATTTTCTTTATGTCAATTACTGCAATCAGGGAATATTAGGGAGATTAGGAAGGGGAGAAAACTAAACTCCTTCAAAATAGGGGTAGTTTTAGTTTTGTTGGTTTTCTTTGTATACTATATACTAGTTCGTTTAGGATAAATAAGTCACTGTAGAAATGAAAGATGTTTGATTATCTACCTAATATTGTTTTGTGTTTTTGAAATGGAAGAGATCTACAACTCTATAGAAATTATTATATGCTAATGGTAAAATTATTAGACTATTTAGATCATTTTAATTGACTACTACATAATAGTTTATGTGTTGAAAGAATTGTTTCCATTCTTTGTAGTTTTTACATTGGAATACAAATAATATTTAATTTCACACCAATATACTTCTTTCATAAAGATATTTGTTTGATTTTTCCTTGCTATTTTCATCTTAAAATTTAAATAAATGTATTCTATAATATAGAACTATTTTCAAATTGGGACAAAAAGGATTCTAAGAGATATATTTAATCATAAATTTTACAATCATAAATATCATTTTATTTGTATGTTGTAACTTCAGTACTTTTAGTTAAAATAAAAATAACTTAAAGTTATATATACATAATAGTTAAATTGGCAAAGTTGTTTGTCCATTTTATTTTTTACATCTGTTAGCTGAACATATTCTAATATTACACATACACTTTATTAGGATTATATCTGTTCACTGTAAGATTTCCATTGTGAATAGATTGTTGTAAAAAAAATCACATCACTTAAGTCTGCTTAGTTCGCAAAGGTAGACCCACCAAGGTTTGGCAACACTTGAAGAGAAGAAGGTTCAAATCATTTGGCCTTGTTTGTTACCCTAAAATGTATCAAGAGATTGGAAACCTCTTGAGGTATTATTATCTGTGTTTTGTAGAGCTAACAACCTCCAAACCTCCAAATCCACAAAAAGATTCCACTTGTACGACCAAATTCTTGCCAAACCCAAAAACCCTTGTTTTAGACCAAAATCATGAGGGTTTATTGAATATCCTACTTCCACAACCTCCCAGACCTCAAAACCAACTTAGAAACAACCAATTAGGTTTGTACATGGGTAAACATTCATAAAATCATATCACCTATACATATTTTGTTGAAACCTAGGCTTGAACCTTTCATTTCACATGCTTTTCTTCACAAAACTCTTGAGGAAAGCAACTATACCTTCTTTATTTCTCATCCCAATCCCTATTCATATATCCTACAATTAAAAAATTATCCATGGGGCCTCTTACACAAGCTAGAGTAATAAAAAAAAGTGTAAGATCCCTTTTATATCATGTTTGAACTACAAAACCCTCAAAAATAGGGTAACCGGGTTGTATGCAAATAAATCAAGCTTTCTAACTCAAATCAATGCCTTAAGCCCTCAAATCAGATTCAAATCAAAGCTAAAACATATATTCACGACATGGAATTAATTTCACATCAAAATATGGTTGTATGTGACCGTACAGTGCTGCAAAACAGGAAAAATATAGAAATTTTGAAGAAAAACACAGATTTTGGAATGTCCAGAGCTTGTATTTTAAATCCTCAACCATCAACAACCTTTACAATGATCACTTTATGAGGTGTAGGTGCTCTTGCACCACTACCCCATCCAAATTTTTCTCACATTACACAAAGCCACAATGTTAATCCAAGATAAGCCAATCAAATCCTACCTTATGTGTCCTAGTAATCAAATTGGAGATGATCCTAAAAATGACATTGCGAAGGGTGATTGGTCTAAAAAATATAAACAAATTTGCAATTATTTCACTATTACGATCAATGTGTCATCTTTCATGAAATTTCCCAAAACACTATTGATTATGATTATATGGAAATTTCTAGGAGAGCTACAATAGTTGTAACATCATGAATTAAAATTAAACGTTAAAAAGTGCATCATGAATTAATTATGTAATGGAATAAAAATTAAAAACATCATGAATTAATTATGTAACCACATAAGTCAAATATAATTCTATCAAGAAATTAATATCAAATAGATAATACAATCGCATAACTCATACATTTCAATGTCATTGATCTTCTTCTTCATCCAACTCTTTGTCCGTATCATCCGATCCAGATTCGACATTGTAAGGATTGGTCATATCATCATCATCATCATTGATATCAATTTCGATAATTTCATCATCCACACGGATATCATCTTCATGAACATTAGTTCCTACATCATCATGATCTAGTTCCTCCTCTTTGACATATTCATCAGGCACATCATCAACTAACTATTGATCCTAATCATCATCTACATCTTCTATTTCTTCGGTATCTTCTTCTTCCACCATATTATAATTTTCCAGCCTTCCTCTTGGATCATGTCTAACAACATATGACCAACCCAGTTTACCTAGAACCTTTGAGTAAAATACTTGCTCATATTGGCTTGGAAGAACATAGGGCTTATTTCCAGCTCACTCAAAATACCTTGTATTAACCATGGTAAATACATTATCATGTTCAATAAAAGTTCTCTTGGGATCATTTTCATTCAATCATAGCCTGTACCATAGGACGACGAACATAACTAATTTTAAGGACTTAAAGTCACACTCAAGTATATCATCCAAAATCCCATAGTATTGATTTTTTGAGATTTCTAGATGTATGTCGCTTCTAGATGAAACATTAGTCACCTAAAATACTGCAGTTATCCTAGAATCACAAGTGTTCTTTGTGTCATCCAACTTTTTGATTCAAAATTTATGGTCATTGCACATAGTCTTGTGGTGTTTAACCTGCAATATCGTCAATTGATAAACATATTTATTCTTGGCCGAATGTATGCAAAGAAAAAAATCTCAACATATACATACATCAATATAATTAAAAATAATTAAATAATATGGGTGATTAATATATTTATACATACCTGCTTATCTCTTAAACCATATGCTAAATCAATTTCCCTTGGTGTAAAATTGGAATCTCCATTACGATGAGCTTCTTTAACCAATGAAGCTACACCTTCCCATGTTAATGTGTGACCAGATTATTGACATCATTCAATCAATACCATCATCCAATCAAGATTGTTTATGATGTACAAATTTAGTGCATCCCACTCTCGACCAACTATATCAAAAAAATTTGAAATTCACAAACGACGTATAATTAGTTAATTACCATGGTATACGATCTTAATTTATAATTGATGTATATTAAAGATTAATAATTAAATAAGTACAATATACATAAAACCCAAATGTAAAATGTATTCTAATTAATCTCCATGACCATCTTATAATTACCTATCACTTTCCTCAATCTACCTTTCCCCATCAGGTACTCCCCTTCGAATTTGTTAATGGAGTTGGGATCCCAAATGTGATCTACATGTATCTTTGCTGCAAACTTAGGAAGATATTCAGTAATGTACATCATGATCTGGTATACCATATATCCCTCCACCATAGAACCCTCAAGATGTGCTCTTTGTCTAACCAAAGCCTTCAAAAATTTCAAGTGCCTCTCAACCATCCACATTGACCTTGTGTGTATAGGTCCACACAATTCAATCTCCCCAACTTGGTGTATGAGGTAGTGTTCTTGTGCATTGAAAAATGTTGAAGGTAGACACTTTTGCATTTGACACATTAGAGAAGGAATTTTTCTCTTCCAATAATTTATATCTTCTTTATGGATTGCTTTAGATGACAACCATCTACAAGTGATTCAAGGCACAAATATATTAACAAGATTTAACAAAAATATACAATGAATTGAACAAATATTGCTACTTACCTCATGTATTTTCCAAGATCATATATAACTTGCTTGACATTGTTGTCGAAGTTTTCTAGGAGAGATAGAGGTAGAACATACTGCAACAATTATAAAATGATCTTTTCATTATTTTTCCAAAAGTAGTAAACATAATACACTGAAAAGTACATTTAGTATACAAATATATATATATATATATAATATACCAGAATAATTACCTTAATGAAGGTATGCCAATCATGCATTTTCATCCCTAACCCAAATTAACCTTTCTTTGTTATGATATTGTTTATGTTCGCAACAAATCCTATAGGAAATTGATTTTTTTGTATGACTTCTTTTATAGCATTACTTTGTTGCTCCATTAATAACCAAGGAAGGGAACTTATATTAATTTGGTATCCTACACTATTTAATTGAATGACATTTTTCATTGCATGATTGGCTTCCTGAATGTCACTACAAATTTTGACAATTTTTTCTTTGTCATGCCTTCCATCCAATATTTTCCATAACGTTTATGTCATATTCTTTTCGATATGAATTGTATCAAACAAATGCACAATTTGTAGCTGCTCATAGTAGGGAAACCTACTAAATTGTTTGGGATAACTTTTAAGTCCCTGTGGAAGCTGACCATTAATGCCTTCACGACCTTCATGAAGCATATAAGTTAAACAAATTAACAATGACAATCATTGCCAATTATAACATGAGTAAACACAACACAATATAAAAATATAAATTCAAAAAATATCATATATGATAGATAAAAAATTTGATCTGATGTATAACCTTGATGATTAATTCTATTATATTCCAACTTCCATAGGCGAGGTGTCATTCTTCGTGGTTTTGATGTAGTCTCTTCTTTCCCATTGAAAAGATGTTTTTCAGTAGTTTGATACTTATGATTTTTGTGGAGGAAGTGCCTATACTCATCAAACACCTGCTTTCCTAAACTTGTTGAGCGACGAGATTTCATCTTTGGACCACAAATTGGACATTCAAAATTTCCCTTTGTTTGAAGACCTACAAATCATATATAATTGGATTAAATATGTCAATTTTTATAATTATATATAATGAATAGATTATTTTAAAAAAATACATGATATCTACTTCATAAAATTAAATATCGTTAAATTCATGCAGTCGAACATTATAACATACTAGAAAAATGTGTTAGCCCTAGGGCATCATGAATTTTCCATACAAGCATTGCATGGAATTGAAATTGTCTTTGTCATATTGGTCTAGATACGTCATACATAGTGACGCCATTCCATAACTTTACTAACTCATCAATAAGAGGCTGAATATATACATTCATATCTTTAACTTGGTACTTACCTAGTTGAATGAACATAAACACTACATAATTATTATAACCATTTTACTGCAATATATGTAAATTAATGTACATGACTATTAAATGAAAAAAATATGTCATTATGCAACAAATAAGACAAATGAGATGCTACTACGTTAAAGAAAATTGATGTAAATAAATACCTAGAACAATCATTGCCAACATTATGTGCTCCCTCTTTACTAACATCCATGGAGGAATGTTATTGTTGATAACAAAAATAGGCCACACCGAGTAAATAGATCTCAACTCTCCAAATGGATTGACACCATCCGCTGCTAATGAAAGCCTGAGATTACGAAGTTCTTCTTTAAAGTGTGGCCATTTTTCCTCCATGTACCTAAATGAAGAACCATTCGTAGGCATTCAACGAATGTCATCTCCACTTCTATTATGTGCATGGTATTCCATAAATTGCGCTAAGATTTCACACCTAAATAATTGTTGCATACGTGGAATAATGGGAATATAATGAAGAACCTTGCAAGACACCTTTTTGGTTAGTTGATCTATTCGATATCTATTGATATGACATTCTAGGCATTCTATTGCAAATTCATGTTGTTTATGATGTATAATATGATCATTGGGACATGCATCTATTGTTTGATACTCCATTCCAATATCTTTCATAATGCCAGATAAATCTCAGTATGAGCGAGGTAAAATATTTGATGGTGGTAACAAAAATTCACCAATCAATCTACAATAAAAAATAATTTGTTAATATAAATAATATTAATGGTAAATATTTCATCATTTATTTACTAGTGATGAACTAACAACAATTAAAATAGATGAAAAAAGATGACATATATGACATACCTTAAC
The DNA here is from genome assembly GCA_007115665.2 of Sequoiadendron giganteum. Lineage (NCBI taxonomy): Eukaryota > Viridiplantae > Streptophyta > Pinopsida > Cupressales > Cupressaceae > Sequoiadendron > Sequoiadendron giganteum. Next base: position 595,682,110 of record CM021100.1, read on the forward strand.
ATCTGTGAGATTTCTATGTTGGATAAACCATTCATAACCTTTAAGTTCACTAGCAACAATACAATAGAGAGAAGATTTTTTTGAGAGCCTTCATAAAGGGGCTCATATGCCTTCTCAAGTACAAGTAAATCATGAACATCATCAAAGTCATCTCGATCAACATGATCAGTTGTGCCACTAAATGTGCCATGGATCAATGTATTTGTACCATCATCTTCAATTGTGTTTTCTAGCGCATGATCATCTTCTTCCATAGGATCATTAACTTGAACTTCGATATTCACAACTCCATGTTCCCCCGCTTGCAAAACCATATTCTTCGGGTAGTGATAATCCATATCATGTGCCCTAGGGCGCCCCAACTTTCTAATAATGACATACATAAATAAACCATGATCATGATCAAGTGATTTTTTTTATATATATAAAATGTTAAAACAATATAAACATTTACAAATTCAATCAATATAAACACATATAATGAACAAATTACCAATGGATGATAATCATGCCCCCCTTCAACGTGACCATGCTGCCTACAATGTTTCTAAACTGTTATTATTAAAATTATTCTCATCTTTAAGAGCTTGCAATTATTGCAAGGACAATAACATTTCCCATCACCCTTTCTTTTCAATCTAGCCCACAATCTATCAAGTGACTCTTCATTTTGTTCTAGACTAATATTATCTGACATGATTTTTCTTTACCAAGCTTGAATATTTAGATCTTCAAAAAATATCAAACTCGCACTCCAATAATTTTTAATCATAGACAGGTAACAAAATCTAATAATTCTGATATTTTACACCCCAAAAAATCAGCATGCAACCACCCCTACAAAAGAGAAGATAGTCTAAAGCTAATGACCCCAAAAAACACTTTAAAATGCTGATTCCAGAAATTATTAAATTCTGATTTTACTATGATTTCCAACTATTAGACTCCTAAAATTAGAATATTGAACTTGCACAACAAAATATGGAAATGAAATTCTGAAAATGCACATTTCTAAAAATAAAATCTGATGAGATGTTGCTTTAAAATATGATTTTCAAACTTGGAAGTACAAATATGAATTCACAAATGAATTTTGGAAATAAAATAGTATGGCATAATAAAGTGTTTCATTTGAAGTGGACCACCCTATTATATGCCTTGATAAAGTTAAAAGATCTATGAATTTTATCTATAATACAACCTGCATAGTCATCAGTCTTATTCACATCCCTGCTTTGGATATCAATAGGCAACACGATTAGATGGCCTCCTTGAAAGTTCCATCCATTAAGGGAATAATGAAAGGGTCTTCCTTAATGATTGCATCCATCTGACAAAAAAAAGTGTATGGCTGAATAAGGATGATATAATTTCGAAAGACTAAAATGATTGTTGAGACCAATCCTAACATATTTATGTTGAATACAATACATACAAACAATCTTGTATAGACCTTCACTTCCACACTCTCGACAAAATTGTTTTGTAAGGACAACACTTCATTTGCCTAGTTTTGTACGTTAAAATAAATCTTGTTCTCACAAGCAACTTCAAATCTCATACACTTCCATATACTTATGAAGCAAGCCTCTATCTAAATTGACTTCACCATTACAATAGTGCTTCAAAATATCATAGGTCCATCCTCTAGTTTTATATGTCAAATCTATTGCCATTTGTATTGAATTTTCTTCCATCCATGTAATTCATGTCTTTGGTTACAATTTTTATTCTAGAGTCCATATACAACTTCATCCCTCCTATTGACATAGAATCAGTATGGAATACTATCTTGACTTTTAAGCTAAATATTAAAAATTGGTTAGAGCTTATACTATGCAAAGGAGAATAAGAATAAACCATAACCTTATCAACAATTGAAATAGATAAGGGGTCACTCTATTCCACATATTCACATAGACAATGAACATGATATTTGGGGTTCCTACTCTTACTATTTTTTTATTTTTTTATATAATAATAAGGTTACACTACAATATTTTTGTTCTCTTTTTATCTACTCTAACTCCTATTTCCTCTGATACATTCAATCATACTAGTATTGTGCTTCCTGTAAGAACTTTATATCATGGTTGAATGAAAACAATGTTCAATGCCATGAGGCCCAAATGATATTCAGGCATTGGTCTTGAAATGTCATCAAACTGAGACTAGTCATTGTTATATAGTATCAAAGTTTCATTGATACTATTGGTTAGTATGATTTCTCATGTGAATTGATTAAAGATTGATAACCTATATATTCATATGGTCCAATCATTATGTTTGACAGTGTATTGGCAAGTTTACTATACAATGCTATTTGCACAATAAAATATAGTAAAACATTAAACGGTGATCTTTTCTATCTACTCCAATATAAATAATAAAGACTGTAGAAATTTCCTTCCAATTTGAGTGTTGGAAGTCTTTATTATTTATAGTGGAGTAGATAGAAAAGATCAATGTTTTATATTTTAATATATTTTATTTTTCATTATATTTGATCAAGAAATATAGTTTGATGATGATTCTTTGACTAATGCTACAATATTAGTATCTCGAGGTATTATATATGTAGATATAAACTACATTTGTATGATGCTTGATGTTATACCCATGTCCACTAGTTATCACCATAATTGTTATTATTATCTATATGCAATATAGGGATACTATAGAGGTAAGGAGCAACGAGCAAAGAGAAAAGATTTAAGGAAATGGACCTCAAAGAAAGGTATGACACTTTACTATAGATTCCCAAAAGGAGATCACAGTCATGAATATTCAAATAAACAATGATTAGTCCATGTCATAACCATGAAGGGGGCATTTAAATTAATAATAACAATGATAGGGTAGTATGATGAACTTTAAAAGATACATAAAGAAAAGTAACTAAGCAGTCAAGAGGGATTTTAAAACATCATAAATCTTGTCAAGGGTTCATTTTCTTCATAGTAGTATGGTAAACTAATAAATATTTCCATATCACAAAGTTTCAAAAGAGGACAACCTACAAGTGTATGAAGGAGTGCATGGACAATATCTCAAGCAACTACCAAAATTAATTTCTTCAAGTGTTATGCAAGTACATTGAAATCAAATGAATAAACTCATGCATAACCTAAAAGACAAAGGATAGTTAAGTTTCTAGAGGGCAGGTATCACAAAGGATATGGGATCACTTTCAACAAAGATGTGATGCACTTTTACATTTTTTCCTTTATTTTTCCTAATAAGGTCAAATACTTTCTTTTAGTGTTTGAATCTACCACATAGAGATTAAATATGCTTACTCTCAAATAAATTTGAATTATATAAACAATAGTCAGATGCCTCCCTTAACATAAAGGACAATCTAAATTACTAAGGAATTTTATATCCTTAATAAGAGATTTCTTTTAACCAGTTAAAAACTTGAGAGGGTAATATACAGGTTGCAAGGAAATTTACAAATTTATCATAAGTAGCTCAATCCAAAAGGAAAAAATTAAGCATGGAAAAACATGAGTAGGTTGACTAGCTTCACTAAAAGCACAAGTTATTTTTTATAACATCTTACCTAGATATTACTTGATAAGGTAAGGAGTGCTCTTTTCCACTCATTTTCATATGGTGGCATATCTACACACAAATCACCAAATTGTCAAATAACTAAATAAATTGTATTACTTAATAAATTTGTTACAACATTCCATTCATGTCAAAATCAACTCTTCTTACCACAAAAATTTTGGTTTCCAATTTGATAGGTTCATCTTTTGATTCCTGTACCAACTTCTGAAGGAATTTGACAACTTATACTTCTATATGAGGAGACAATTTCATCTTGTAAACTGTTCCAAAGTACAAAACAAATAGAAATCATATAATCTACATGATAGTTATAGTTTGCTAGATGTTTGGTAGCATTTAAAATTTTTAAGTGAACTGAGAAAAATAGAGAGGCCTTGACCTTCATTTTTTTATTTTTTAGTTTGTTGCTCTAAATATCTCACAATATTTACAAATTGGTTGCTTTCTTTCTTTCTTGTTCAAATAAAAAATAGATACATTTTTATAGAGTCAAGATGAATTCAAGAAATTCAGGTAACAAATATACCATAACTGCTTTTATAAGACACTGGCATCTAAGGTCTAAAATCTATTTCTAAAAATTGGCAAAGGGAAAAATGCATCTTTATGAAGTATTATTCAAAAATATCATAGCTAAATGGCTCTAACTATCCACTATCAAACATTCCCAATTCTTTGTTCAACCCTTTAGGCCTGAATCTTGACAGCTATTTCACTTTATAGCTATCCCTATGCCTTTGATATTATCTAGTTATGGCTCCCAAATCTATTGAAAATTGATCATTAGGGTTAAAATTGAAACCTTGCAAATATAATCTTTATCCAAATCCATCAAGAATTTTCCATTAGTTATAAAAAATTTCCTTATAAAGAATTTGTGAAGTCAGGTCTAAAATCTGGAAATGAAATTCTGAAAATGCACAAGACTAAAAATGAAATCTGATGAGATGTTTCTTTAAAATATGATTTTCAAACCTGGAAGTACAAATCTAACTTCACAAATGAATTCTGGAAAAAGACAATGACTACCCTCAACTTGGCGATATCTTCTTGAGTTTTTTCTGATTTTCCCCAAGAAAATCGTCGAGCAAAACACTATCGCAATAAATAGTCAAGCTCATTTTTATTTATGTCGGCCACAATTTAACTTTGCAATTCCATCAAAATTTTGGCGAAAGATCTTCGTCGAAACATAGACGAAAAATAAGGTTCTTCAAAATTTTGACGAATTTCGGGGATAAAATTTTTTAAAAATGAAAATTTCGCACAAGTGCCCGATAATACATCTAATTATATAGCTTTTGTTGGAAATTTTCATCGAATTTTGCAATAAAATGAGTTAGTGTCTTCATCATGTATTACTTGGTCATCTTTCTCCTCTTGTGCTTCCTACTAAATAGTGTCATGTGGAGGATAATCTATAATTGTGGATACATGTGGATGCTCCTCACACTCAACATCCTTCTTCAAGGATTTTTTTTGTTACTTCCCCAGTTTCCTTTCATATTTTATCTATGTCTTCCTCTTCCATGCTTATAAGATTATCTACTCTATATTTTATTCTTAGTTCTTGAGCTTGCATTTGAGGTGTCTTATCCTTTTCTTCCCAAGAAATAGAGGATTCAACTTTGTCAATATCTTTCTTCTTTAGTTCTTCATCCATTTCAATGGCCTTTTCTCTTTTCTATCTTAGGGCCTGAGCTAGACTCTTCAGATATTTTTCAATGATTTCACTAAGATATGCATTATATTTAATCATGTACATGACTATTTCTGTCTCAATAGTCTTTTGATCCACATGAGGAACTTCTAGATTTAGTTCATTAGTCTCCTTTAGTAAGCCAAAATTCATAATTACATTGAAGATTGCCTCTAATTGAAGAGGCTCATGTGGAGGTACCACCAGAGGATTTTTCTTATTTCTCTTCCCTTTAATTTTCATTTGGAGGTGCCTTCCTCCCCTTTTTCTTCTTCAGTATCTTTTGTTTCAACCTTTTTCCTTTTAGCCTACTGCTTAGGCCTTACCTACCTTTTCTTAGTAGCTTTTGTTTGTCCCATGATTTCAAATGTAAATTCTCTTATTTGAGTGGATCTAGATAGCTATGGAGGAGTTGCAACTGCAGAGGTTGATCTACCAAACTTTCTTGACACTTTCTCTACAATGGTTTCCTTAAGGTCTGAGGGAATGTTTTGTGGAGCTTGGGTAGAGGTTTTAGGAGCCTTCTTAGATAACTATGCAATACCTATTTTGCAAAAAATATTTTCAATCCTTTTAGCATGAGATTATTCTACCTTTTTTGGATTATCTTTTCCATGATCTCCCTATAGGTGCCAAATCTCTTTGCAGATGGATCCTTAGGCTTTTTTAGGAAATTTTAACATAAGCCTTAACTTCAGTAGGTGAGACCTCATAAGGAACTTTTAGAATCCAAGAGGTTCTTGGTTCCACAACTTCAATGTAGCAAAAATCCTTATCAACAAGAAAGGTAATTTCATCTTTATGTTTTCTTACCAAATCAAAGGGAATTCTCTCCCTGTCCTGCATTTCTACTTGCAAATTCTTAATGAATCCCCAGTATGTAGAGTTGTGAGCTTGTCCATCATTAAACCCTCTCATATGGTTTCTAATTAGTGTGGAAACTAAAATGTGTTGTTTCCCAACATTTCCCTTAAAGGCAGTTAGTTCATTTAGCAAGTAAAATTCTAAGAAAATTATTAGGGATCCATACCTGAAGTTATATCCAATCTCCTTGGTTCTTTTGATATTGTCAATCAGTTGTTATCTCATCAATTCACACAGGTCAAAATCCTTTCCTTCCTTGACTATTTGGTATGCAGTGTGAATTGTAGTGCCAATTACAAAGACTTCTCTATCTATAAAATACACTTTATATACAATTCCCATGGAAGCATACTTGACCCCTAGATCAGTTATTTCATTTAATACTAGGGTTATCTTATCAAAATTTACACTTGTTAATTGTGTAACCCTTTCATGTTTAATTGTCTTCATCATCATAACTAGTCTAGTTGTACATAAACTAATGATAGCCCTAGTTGCATTCTTAGTGATCCTATAGGATTTTTCTAAGTAAATAAATTCATCATGGATTTTTCTCAGAATAATTCTTACCCAGTCAATATTGTCATAGAAGCCTAGGAAATTCTTTTATACATCCAACCCTTTTGTCATCACATTTGCAAACTTTGGTTTGTATCAAACATAATCATCATCCAACAAGGTATGTCTCAACTCTTCAAACTTCATGCAATAAATTTAATTTATGGGGGAATGAATGTAAATCCTCACATCCTTAGGGTGTTGCCACAATAATGGGTTACACTTTTTGGGACATCTTGATTTTTGTTGAAATTGCATATTTTTAGAAATTATAATGATTTAAGCCTTGAAAAGTTTCATTTAAAGGATTTTAATTAAAGAGGGTTTGATCAAACCCCATTAGATCAAACCCCCTTTGATAGAACCTCGGTAGTTTTAAACCATACCTATAAGTCTCCTCTACACCTATCAAAATGCTTATAAAAAACCACTTTTGATTTACCCTTTGGGGGATCAAATGAATTCATTTAAAATTTGTGTTTTGTAAGTATGTAGTCCTTATTTTAAGCTTCCCAAAAAGTATAATTTTAAATATATTTAATTTTATTATTATATTTATTTTTATTTCTTTTGAATGTAGGTTTTCATCAAAAATCAAACTCTATGTTCTGCACATGTGGAAAAATAGTAGATTACCAAAAAAAATTGAAAAATATCTATGATCTTCATATTGATGTCCTTAATCCAACAAAAAAACTTGAAGTTTGATACTTTGATACATACACGTTAAACCTATGTCTAAATTATAATTGGTTTGACTTCAAAAATTAATTAAGATAAAAAATATTAAATAAAACACTATGAAATCAAATGAAGGAGTTAGATATCATAGTTACAAATCTAAATTCAAAAAAAAAGAATTTTATCCTACATAGAAAAGAGTTGTGTTATGCAGCAAACATCACTCTTTAAAAATGTTGTTTACTATTAAAAACTAGTTATCGAAGGAGATGCAAAAAGAAATTCAATTTTATTCCCATTTTAAAAAAATATATATATTTATAATCTACACGCAAAATGTCACAAATCACTAGTTTGCATCATCTTCAAATTCTTCATGGTTTAGCAACTATAGGTGTCTAAAAGTGAAGATTTAGTTAAAAAAGTTCAGGTCAGTGTCAAGTTTGGCCAAAAAGTGTAACCCACTATTGTGGGATCACCCCTTTATATGCACAATATCAACATATACTTTTGAAAATGCACCATCTTTGTTCATCTCCATTAGTTTGAATGGATATTTCTTGTACTTTGGCCTTGGATTCTCAATGATATTAACTAATTGTCGAGTCACCATTACCATTTCCTTCAAACTTAAAAAGCTAGGGTTTATGAGAAATTTGAAAATACCTTTGTCTACTATCACTAGGGTTTTTCCTTCAATGCAATTCATCTTTAATTTGTAAGCACCTTTAATTGCCTTCTTCTCTTCTTAGGTCTAAATGAAACTTCTTTGGTTTCAAATGAGCTTAGGGAGTGTAAATGAATCATAAGTAACTTACATTTTCCTTAACTTTCCATAGTTAATATGTCTTGTCCTTGTTAGGTAAGTAGATATCAAAGTTCTCTATGTCTTCACAAAGATGCAAGTTCATTTTGTAGTCATCTGCAAACAATTTTTTTTTTCTATAAATTTTTTCTATAGATTCCATCTTACTCGTCAATCCAATTCTTTAGACCAACTATTTTAAATCATCTTTCATGTTGTATTGATCAACATCTTATTCTCTCTAGGGGGTTGAGATAATTTACAAATGATCTAGCTTCCCCTGAGTTGATGTTCTATCTCAATCATTCATGAGATCTTGTGCACAATGCACAAGAATAGTGGCATACTTCATTCCATTCCCTTTCCCTTGTTTCATTCTCCAAAATATTATGGTATCCTTCTTTTCCTTTGTCTTCTTTTGTTGAACTTGAGGTTTCATAAAACTTCTTTTGCAGAATCTTGCTTTGTGCCTAAAGTTATTGCAATTGTAACAAAAAACATTATATTTAAGAGCTAAACCATTTCTCCTTATTTTAGATTTACAATCAAGAAACTTATGACCAAACTTATTGCATACATAGTAGTAGCCATAAAATGAAATGTAAACCACAACATTATATTTTCAATGAACAAAAGAGTTCTTTCTGATATAATAATCTATTCTTGTCTTAGTTCTTCAATTACTAGCCTTATTACCAAACTTATTACAACAATAACACTAACCATGAAAGGGTTTAGAGAACCTAGAAGTAGTAGTCTATTTGGGAGAAGATATCTTGAAGCCCTTCTTTTGATTTTTGACCTTTACAATGCCATCATACAATTTTTTCCTTTCATCTTTAATCTTTTTGGAATCTTCAACAAAGTTCTTTGCCATTTTTATTTCAGGAATATATGCCTTTGAGTTCTGACCTTTTTTCAAATCAAAGACCAACCTTATCGTTTATAGATCTTTAAAAACTGATTATATCATAAAAAATGTTGGTTCTTTTCTTTATTTTCAAGCCTTTGTCTATTTGATCCTTTTCTTTCTCCAATTCTTTCCTCAATGAGACAATTTATTCTTCAATTTTGGAGCATTCAACTAATTTTTCATTTAGTTTATTGTTCAAACAATTTGCAACCCTTTTACCTTCTTCAACTTGAACTTTCAAATTGATGATGGTCTCTTTTGATTATTTGAGTTTCATCTTCAATTCTCCACTTCATTTTATTGTAGTATTCAAATCATCCAATTCTAAAAATTTAGTTCTCCTTCAAAGTCAACTTCACAATCTTCTTCATTAAAATCTGCCATATCTTCATGCTTATCAACCTTTAGAGGATTCTTCTCTTTTTTCAATGCTTCAATTCACATGTGTTCTAATCAGGATCTACCGAACTATTAGGCTATATCAAGGAACCTGGCTCTAATACCAATTATTGAACACACACAAGAATTGAGAGGGGGGTGAATCAATAATTCATCAAATTCTTTACATTCATCAATAATTAACCAAATAAATAATAACAAGCAAAAGGACACAAAAGCATGCAACCATAACACCAAATTTACATGGAAAACCCCACAAGGTAAAAACCATAATGATCAAGTTGCTTGGATCTATTGTCCAAATCTAGCCTCACAAATAAAATAGATTTTATAGCAATCTTTTATGGCATTTAATGAATGAAAGTTTACAACTCCCTAATCAATACAACTCACTTACAACAAAGGTTTACAACCTCAACCTAGAACTGGAATATATCAACACTTTTGTTAACTCTAGCTCATTTCCTTTAGTAAATTCACACATACGTATTATTAAAAAATCTCTGTTGCCTAAAAGTCACTGCCTTGAACACACTCTCCCATTTACATTCAAACATTACTTTTCACAATTTCTTATGCATTTACTACTGATCTCTCAAAATTGATCTTGGCCACATTTCATTATCAAGAGAGATTTCAAAGATTCTTATTCGCACATTATTTTCTCAAAATATTCATAATATGCACACACACTTTCTCACAAACTTTGATCTTGTATTTATACACTCTGCAAACTTCAAATTTTTTCTCCTTTTCAGCTACAAACATACAATATGAGATATACATTGGTCACAACAAGTCATCTTCAAAAACATTTGTAGTAGAAGGTAATCTCATGCAATTGAAGCTAAAAGTTGTTCAGGACGTATTTTCCATAGAACACATTTTCAAAATTAGCACACACATCCAATTGCTTAGCGCAAGAAACATAATCTGTCAAGTTGGCTTGAAAAGCATGTAAACTATCATGCATCAACTCTAGAACAAGGTGGGACCAGAGAGACCAAGAAACTTTGTGTGGATCATTGCAACATAATGATATGGCTTGTAACAACACGTCTCTAACCCCTTTTGTCATTTCAAGTCATTTTCTCTTGGTGCAAACACTTCATACCCAAAAACATTGATATTAGACATATTTTTGTATAGGGAGGATCACATACCAGCTTTTGGATCATTTAGAGAATGTAACACCCCTCCGTTTTGCTTTCTGGACTGGACAGTGTGTCCTTGTTTTGTTTTGAGTTATTTTTTGGATTTTCAGATACTATATCTTTTGTGTGTATTTGATCACTATTTATAGAGTGACGAACTATTATGTGATGTGATGTGGTTTATCTGATGCTTTAGTTTACATGCTTTAATTGGTGTAATGATGTTAGTTGATATAACATGTATTTGCTTATGAGATTATTAAGTAGGATGGAAGTGTCAGTGTTGATGAGTGTATTGGTGAAGGGGATGGGTTCGCATCACTCACTTGCGAGCGCCCTGCGATTCCATGATTTCCTCTTCACGGTGTATATTTTATGTTGTTTATATTATATGTTGTTGTTTACTTGGTTTTCAGGATTGCAGGTACATGACATTGACTCCATCTAGTTTCATAGGTTTGAGCGTGTCGATCCAACGGTTAAGTTGAATGAGAGATAGTAGCTAGGTAACTTGTGTCGTCAGTCGTGTGTGTTGAGTCATTGTTTGCCATGTTTTAATTTTATTTAATTCTGAAGGGATTTTTGATTTGGAAATAAATATTTAGAATTATTGCATTAAATTATGTTTATGGTTATTTAATTTAAAATTGAAGTTGTGGATATAAGTTTATATTTAAATTAATTAATTAAATTAAATTTATTTAATTAAATAAATTTAATCCATGGGGATGAATTTAGTTATTAAATAATTAAATTAATTAATTAATGTGATGTTAAGAAAATTAAAAGGAAGAAAATAATTAAAATTAATTTTGGAATTTTATTTCAATTAGTGGGAATTAAATTAGAATTTGGAATTAAATTTGTATTTGGAAATTAGTTTCAATTTTTAGAATTAATTTATTATTCGAAATTATTAAATGAAAACAATATTAGATTTGGTTGTTGAAGATATTTTCAATTATGCCAGCATGTGAGAGTTGAATTTCTTAAAGAGTTTTTTGCTAATTCATTTACGAGAGAGAATTTTGGGAAAATTGAAAAGAAAGAGGAAAGTTTATTCACGGGGGTGGGAGGATATTTTTGGAAAGAAAAAGATATTTTTTTTTAGAGGAAGATTTTTGAAAAAAAAGACATAGGGGTTTTGGTTTTGGGAAATTCTTGGCTGTAGAATTACATTGGAGTTATTCTAGAAAATTTTGTTGTGTTTGTGGATTGTTTTTTTGGTTGGAATCACTGTACTGTTGAAGAGAAGTTGTGGAAGCTTTGGAGGAGGCTCTGCATCAAATTTCCATTTCCTGAAGCTTCTTGACTCAGGTTTTCTTCTGTGTTTTTATTTGTTATTGGTTTGCTTATTTAAAATGGTAGTGATTAAAGAATTGCTTGTTTAAACTATTTAGGAAAAGAGTTTGATATTTGAGGAAATAAATAAATTAATTAAATTTTGAAGCTTTTGTTATTCTAGTGAAATTTCTTTAGGGAAATTGTGAAAACCTCTGTAGAAATTACATTGGAGAAACCTAGAGGATTTGAAAACTTCTGGTTATAAATTAGATTCCTTTTAGTTTTCTCATCCTTGTATTGTTTAAGAATTATAGAAAATGTATTAAAAGAATTAGTTTTTAAACCTCTGTGAATTTTGGATTGTCTCTAGAAAATTGCATAATTTCACTTGTAGGTGAACATTTTCACAAAATTTCCCCAATTTGTCTATTATGTGAAATCTGTTGTTATATATATATATATATTACAAATTATTGTTTTAAAATACTGGTTTTAATTTCATTCTCACCGCTGTCTGGCCGACATTTTTCTTTTTTGTGTTAATGGGATGTGAAATTCATTTTTTTTTTTAAAAGAATGTTGAAAGCGAATATTTTTATTCGCTGTATGTATTGGGGGTAGTAGTTTGGGTGGGGGTGCATTGCACACCCCACCGCCCCTCATAGGGAAGTTGTAGTTGCCTTATGAGGCAATGCCCTCCACTTAGTGGAGGTAGCGTTGTCTCATATGGTAGCGCAACCCCCTGTAGGTCGCGCCATGGAGGGAAGGGAGGGGGGTTCAACTACAGCCTACCCCTCCCCAAACTTTTAAAAATGTTTTTCTAAAATTTTATTTCCTGTAACCTGTGATCAATTCCACCTGCCTCCAAAATAATTTTGGAATTAAATATTAAATATATATATATACATTTATATATATAAGATGTAAAATATATATAATGTACATATGTATATTTATATATATATATTTTATGGAATATTAATAATAGAGATTTATTCATTTTGAAAACATCGAAGGGATATTATGTAAAAGATAGTGGATATTATAAAGAATGTATATACACAATAAATATATGGATATATACTTAATGAGTATATTGCATGAGCAGTTTCTATTGGGAGTGTATTCAATATTTATTTTATTTTATAAATTGCATGTAATCTAGTTTTGAATGTAGTTTTTAAAAGATAAGATTTGAATGCATGGTTTAATTGATAAGGAAAAAGATATTTTATAAATTGCATGTTTTATGTAGAAATTGAAAGAGATATGGAATCTGGTTAGAAAATTGAAAAGATTTAATTCATAGATTTATGTCGTTTTAAAAGTAAAGGAGTTTTATTGAAGAGGAAATTATTTATTGTGATTGGAACATGGAATAGATATGGATTTAGTATATCCAAAAATAGTAATTTCCTCGTGATTGCCTTAAATGTTTTATTTTCTCTGTATTTCGTAAAGGGAAGTGAGATTAATTTATTTAGATTTCCAATAATGGAAGAGGAAATAGGGTTATATGATTATTTGAGTTAACCCTGTCATCGTGCCTTTGATTTTGTCAATGTTACTTATTGATTGAGGATGGATTTAGGAAATCCTAATATTAGATTTGGTTAATGTCTTGAATGCTTTTGTAGCTATTTTGTCAAGTTGTGTTTTGGGAAGTGGATTAAGTGTTAGTCCAAAATTATAAGACTTCTAGAGGATTTTGGAGGATGAGGGTTGTCATTTCTTTATGTCAACCAGTTGTTTATCCCTTGAGTAGTGCATGGTGTCTTTTCAATAATTTACCCGATTTCCACGAACAAGGATGTTTTGTACCTCCTGTGAAAGGAGTGGACTATGTGTTTTGTTGCCTCCAAGATGGTTGGAGTGGGTTCTATTATTCATTTCCTCCTTGAGATGGAGTGGTTATGATGCCTAGGTTGTATGCACTTGTGATTCCCTTAGTGATTAGTTTGTTTGTGTTGTCAAGTCGAAGAGTGGCTTCCATTAGGGGCTAGAGCCCAAAGAGGTAAGATTGGGTAACCTTTGGAAGTAGTTTAATCAAGTGATAACTAAATTAATGTACTTAGATGATTAGGATGCATTTCACACTAATCAAGATAATTTAGCCTCACTCATAGACACAAGGGCTCGTTTAGACTTGGGATGAGTGGGAAGGCCTGAAATGGCATGGTCATCTATCTTGTCCTTACGAGAGGTATTTGATTCCACATGAGTGAGAATGAGGGCCGGGGTTCAGTTGAGGTCACCAAAATATCTGAAGCCTATGAAGAATTCCCAAAGGAGATCTCATGACTAACTATGCAATGACACTCTATCTAGGACAACAGTTGTTATATGTTTTATGTGTATGGTTCTCTGAACATACTCGATCTATTTTATGTCTGGAAGCAATGTGACCTATGTCAGCGATGTGTGAGTTGTACTTGTTTAGTTCTTTGGTTGCTTGTGTCAGTATGAGTAAGTATGAGTCTGCCTATGGTTTGCGGTTATAGATTTTTGTCCATGTTATGTTGTTACTATCTCCTAACATGGGGGGTGGGCCTTCGAGTACCACTTGGTTGGGTGGAACATGCACCATACACTATTGGGTCCCCCTTTTATCTTCAGTACTTGGTGGCGAGACATCCAGTTGACAGCACACGGGTTTCTTGTTTTTAATTCAAACATTGTTTTATTTCATTTGTATAAGTTATTTTACCCCTCTTATGTTTATGAGGTGGAATTCTGCAATTGTAACACATTTGTACTATTGCCTCATTCTGGGAATGAGAGATGTAACTATTGATTATGTTAATGATTATAAAAATTGTATCTTGGATGGTTATCTCATTATTTTATGTTATACATTTATGTTGATTTAATACTTATTGCTTAAAGTAATTTAATGCTATGGTTATATGTAATATGTATGTGTGGGTTTAAGTAATCCCAACCTTGTAGCCTTAGAGGTTGTTGTTAATTAGTAAGTGAATGTGTATGTTAATTACACTTTAAAAAAAAAATGGTTTGCTTAAGTCGTTAATTACAACTTCCCTTAGGGTTACTTGGCGGGGAATTATAGAGAACATAATGAGACTCTGGACCATACATCCCATAACTTCTTTACATGAATTTTAGCAAGTAATTTTTGACACAGATCATTTGAACACCAACAGACCAACCTAATAGGTTGTCAGAATATAAACAACACATTGTCATCTATAGAAACACTAGTGGTGCACCAAAACAAGTGAAACTTGGGCTGAGAAGACACACAACCTTCAAAATCATAAATCCAAAAACACAAGGAAAAATAGTATGATGTGGTTAAGTACAAAGCCATTCAGTTCTTCCTTAGCTATCATTAAAAGGAACTTAACATGTTCTTACTCTATTAATATTGGAACTCTCTATGATAAAACTTATGCATAGAAACTTGGAACATGCATACCTCGTATCTATGTAGAGATACATTCATAACCACAATACTATATCTTTATTTGTGGAGAAATGTGGAGCATTTGATAGACAATGAAGCCAATATTTATGCCTTTAATAGTTTGGAGACGTAAGGATTTCTCTTCATATCTCATGTGAAGACTCTCATCAAGAACATCACTCAAATCACTTTTTCATCAATCATAAACTTTAGAAGATAAGGTACGACTATGGGCCAATGTCCCCATTATAGCTCATCAATCACAATTCTTCAATAAGAACAATATAAGTGCATATGGTATTAATATAAGTTGACATCAATGAAAATACACTAACAACACATTTTCCAATAGGTTCTTCCTTTCTAAACTCAACTTTGGAACTTTGTTTATAGTTGATTAAATCCACTTTCCCTATTTGTTGAGGTAGGAGTCTTGAATACTTGATCTTGCAATTAGGTCTCAAATCCTTTCTCAAATTCACTTCAAATCTATCACCTACACACAAGAGAGGAGAGAAAGGGTTATGATGCATAGGGGCTTTGTAAGTCAAACCCCATTTTGGTGTTTCCACCTCCACAATGGCTATGATGATGCAAAGAGTGCTTACCCTTAGTCGAGCAGAGGAACATGAATAAAAAAGTGACAAATTGACAAGTGTTGTAACTTACCACTCATATCTACTTTCCTTGATGGATTGAATTCATTGTACTCATCACACACAAGGAGAATTGGTTGCTTTATCAAAAGTACTGAAAGTGATAGTACTCACAAAACAAATGATCATAAAACATGAATAAACTCACATATAGATTTGATGCCTTGAAAACATGACTGATAATAAGTGTTGTAACTCTAATTATTCTACTCTTGATTGATTTTTAAGATACTCAATTGTTCAATAGATTTTCTAGGATTTCAAATGGTGAAAAAGACTTGTTTTTAAATGCAATTATTCATTTTCTCAGAAAATTAATTATCAAAAGCTGACAAATGAATTTAAATTTATAGATGTTAAAATTTTGGCAATGACATATTTTCAATTGGGTCAAAATAGTCTAGACAATGGCGATGGCGCCCTAGTCCTAACCTATTTTGGGTCTTTTGGTGGAGATAAATAAATAATAAGTATTAATTTCTAATTTAATTATTATTTTTTGAAGATGGCCACAAAACGAGAGATTTAAGAGCACAATTAGGTCCCATCACATAGGGGGGACTAAACCTAGTGTGAAATTGTTAAGGGTGACAATTTATGATGCTACATTTGGAATATTTATATTATATGTGTATGCCCATCCATTTACTTTGTACCTCAAATTGATGTTGGATGGTCAAACCTAGTGATTTATATGTGTTAATACCAATTTTTTTAGAATGTAGGCAACATTCATTAGATAAATGAAAATTTTCTTTAGGATATCTCTCATATTCTTGTGGAAATGATAAAATTAAAAACTAATAATAAATAATGGTGAATGTAAGAAAATCATAAAAGATGCAATTTGAGATGTATATCTCTCTTGTATGATTGAATATTTAAACTTACACCACTGCTATCATTAAGATGGAATAATGTGTATGAAACATTTATATTATTTTTCTATATTTCTTACTCTCATTGGAAGGGAATAAATAATTAAATGATCGTGTATTAAATTATATTGGTTGATCTTGCAAAAATAATAAATCTATTGTCTCTTCCATACCTTGATGTCTTTGAATTAAAAGGTTAACTTAAATTGATGAATATACATATCTAGTTGAGTTAGTTAGAACTACTAAATTCATGTCCAATATGTCTTTTATTTTTTATGTTTTTTTTAATTTCTCATACAGGTTCTTTCTCTCCTCTTTTCTTATAGGATATCTAAGAAGCATCATCCTTAAGGGTATATTACGTAAAGGTGTGGTGGTGTAGTTTTTTGTTGCATAGGTTGTACCACATGATTACATGTGACCCCCATATCAACCTATTTCTCTTTTACCCTTACTTTCTTAATGATACATCAACATGTTCTTTGGTACATTTTAAAAATAGTTAGAATTAAATGTTTAAATAACACTTGTGTATCCATGCCATATTACAATTACAATCATTTCTATAAAAAGTAGGGCTGCATTTTTTTGTGTTTTATCCATGGTTGAAAGTTAAAATTAATTTTAATATTGGTGCATAGGTTACAACATTAGGAACTACAAGAGTTAATTCAAGGGTTTTTCTTATTACATGCGTATATGTGATCATTCATGATTATTCTGATGCTAATTATATTTTTCGTGATGATTTCTATATGGGTATGTGCATGGAGATGAGGGAACAAAAAGTGGTTAAACACGTATTCTACATAATTACATGTACAAAATCCTTAAAGCATGTACAAAACATAATTCTATAATCCTATAACATTATCATAGCATAACAAGATTAAAAAATTGTTGTACAAGCTTTTGAAAATGTATACATACTATAATGTGTTATATTTTAAGCTAGTGAAATATTCTATTAGGGTTGATTTTTTTTCAAATTTTCAAGCTTCAGGGTTGGGCATGCAATTTTTGTTCCAAAATATATATTTACAAGAAATTATCATGTTCAAACTTCATCCTCACCAAGTTTACATGTTTTAGAATAATATCACATAAAAATACCACGTTGAATTTCTATATTTTTTATAAATTAAGTTACTTATGTTGGATGTTGTGGTTGTGTTTCTGATATATTGTTGTCATTGATGTAAACACTATTAGCATTTTAATTTTCTTAAGGGTGTATATGTTGAGGATATTGATAAAATTGTAAAAAATATAGTACATGAAGCCAATGGAGCCGAGAAGGTTTGAATGTTGGAAAGCTCTGTGTGCTGAAGAACTGAAGGTGTGTTTCAAAGGATTTTTTGTTGAACATTTCTAGTATGTTGTCTAAAATTTTCAGAGGTGCGCATGAAGTTTTGTGGAATTTATGAAGATCTGTGTGCCTACAGTTATTCAATTTTTGTAGATGGTGTACTTCTTGGTTAAAGTGGATGAAATTATGGTAATCTCATGTGTTCCACATGTACCTATGATGTTCATGGATGAGCCTATATTGTACTCTATCCTTGATATATGTTCGCAGTGATTGGAGTATTCGTGATCAGAGATTTTTCTGATATGTGCCCAAGTGTTCATGGTCTTGGACGACATTGTGGTGTTAGCATGTTGCAAATCCATGAGGATTAATATTTTATTAGCATGTTTGCAGATGTTTGTTTGGGTCCTCACTATGTTGTGATCGACTTGTGTTGGTACGCATTGAAATTTATTCATGTATCAAGGCCGACACTTGTAATTTATTTTGTATTTGTGGCCGATTGAATAGTGGATGCAAATCCATGTAGAGGATATATATACAAGATTGTTTTCCTCATTTATAACAAGTGCTCAAGTGTACAAGTGATGTACAAGTGTGAATAATGGTCAGATCATTTAGAGCAAAGTGTGGAAGAGTTTGAAGAAGTTTTGTGTGCCTAACTGGAACTGTAATAAGGATTTTGCAGAAGCTATTTTCTCAGTTCAAATTCATTAGATGGATTTAATCTGATTACTATATGTAAGGCAGTGAGCCTTCCCTTTGAGCAGTGTGCTCTAGGAAATGTGCCTGAATGCAAGTGCATTCTCTTTTTATTCTCTATTATACTTATAATAGGGTATAATCTTGTGGACTAACATCCACCAAGGTTTTTCCTCTAATAGGGTTTCTACATATAAAATCTTGGTGTTCATGTGTCTCTGATGTGTTGTTATTATGCTTGCACAATTAATTATCAGATATGTGATATAAGGATTGGTTAATGTTGTATAATTTTGATTTTTGGTTACAACTAATTCACCCCCCCTCTCAGTTGTCTATCCTTGTTTTGCCAACAATTGGTATTAGAGCTAGTTCCTTTGAAAGAAGCTTAACAACTTGAGGTGATCTTAGATGGCATCATTTAAGAAGGATAGTCCTAGATTCAATCGTACAAACTAAACTCTATGGAAAGTTAGGATGGAATGTCATTTGAGGTGCATTCGTGAACCTTTCTTGCAGATGACACAAATTGCATATAATATTCCTCAGAATGGTCCCTCCTTTGAAGATGAGATCAAGCAAGCATAAATTATACTAGTTCAATAGAAACATTGGTGAGTGCTTTGATAGATTCAGAAATGACAAATGTAATAGGATTGAAGACTGCATACCAGATTTGGAAAAATATGGAAACATTGTATGAAGGAGATACACTAGTGAAAAGTGCTAAGCTACAAATTCTAAAATGAAAATGGGAGAGCTTGAAGATGAGTGAATATGAGAACATATTTTCCTTCTCACATAAGATAAATGAATTGGTGATGGACATTAGATGTGTCGGTGGAACTATGAATGATGATGAAATTGTGACTAAGGTACTTACATTTGTGCCCCCTTCCTACAAGACAAAAGCTCATGCTATTGATGAACTTAGAATAGTGACAAATATTATAAAAGACATGTTGATTGGAAAACTTTTTGAATTTGAATTAAGTGAATTTGGTGAGTCTTCTCCTAAGACTAAATTTGCTTTCAAGGCCACTGTATCTGGGAAAAAGAGATATGATTCAGGAGAGAGTTCCTAGAGAACATTCAGATATGAAGATGAGATGAAGCATATTGAAGATGAAGAAAGGGAATTGGAAGAACTGGAAGCATTGATTGTGAAAAGAGAATCAAGAGGTCAAGGTAAGTACAAAGGAAAGTTACCTATTAAATTATTTTCTTGCACTAAGATAGGTCATTTTGCTTCTAGATGTCCTGAAAGAGTTTCAAAATATAAGCCTAAGAATAATAGATTTCAAAGAGAGTGCTATTATGCCAAAGAAGGTGTAATTGATGAAGAATCTAATAAAGAAACTTGAAATGAAGATGAATGGATATTTATTTCTATCAAAGAAAAAGGTCAGGTGTCCATTGAATCTACTAGTAATGTAAATTTTGAGAAAGCTTTTGCAGCCAAAGTTGAAGAGAAAGATGAGTGGGTAATTGACAGCAGATGGTCACATCATATGACTGGTGACAAAATAAAATTTGTAAGCTTAGAAAACTATGATGGTGGTGTAGTGAGGTTCGGTGACAACACTTCTAGTGTGATTCATGGCAGAGGCACTATTTATTTTTGTTGTAAGTACAATACTAATGATGTTCTTTATGTAGAAGACCTAAAGCATAACTTGTTGAGTTTTGGACAAATGGTAGACAAAGGCTACAATCTGTAGTTCAAGAATGCTAAGTGCAGAATAATAGGAAGTTCAAGAAATATAATTGCTTCAGGAAAAAAGACAAAAGGTAATATCTTTCATTTAAGTACTGCTAGTCAAAGCTGTCTGATTGCTCAAATTGATGTAAGCTAGTTATGGCATAGGAGGTTATGTCATGTGAACTTTGATAATATTTTCAAGATAATTTCTACTCAAGCGGTCAAATATTTACCTAAGTTAGTGAAGCCTACTAACATTATGTGCAAGGAATGTCAGATGGGAAAGAAAATAAGAAATTCCTTCCAGAGAAAATAATACATCTCTAATGGAGTACTAGATTTGATACATACTGATCTATGTGGTCCTTCCAGAATCAGAAGCCTACAAGGTAAAAGGTAATTTATGTTACTCATTGATGATTATTCTAGAATGATATGGGTTGCTTTCTTGAGAGAAAAACATGAAGCATTAGAAAAGTTCAAAAGTTTTAAAGCTATGGTAGAGAATGAGACAGATCAAAAGATCAAATGTCTAAGGTTGGACAGAGGTGGTGAATTTACTTCACGAGAATTCAATTCTTTTTGTAAAGAGCATGGAATTCAGAGACAACTATATGCTCCTTGGACCCTCAACAAAATGGAGTTGTTGAAAGAAAGAACAAAAACGTTCTAGACACTGCTAGAATCATGATGCTAGAAGAAAATGTTCTTCATTTCTACTGGAGAGAAGTTGTAAGTACTATTGTGTATACAATTAACATGGTGAATGTCAACAATAATTCTGGTAAGACACCTTTTGAGCTATGGTTTGGTTATAAGCCTATTGTCAAATACTTCAAATTTTTTGGAAGCAAATGCTACATCAAGAGAGATGATGATATAAGTAAGTTTGATGCTAGAAGTAATGAAAGAATCTTCCTAGGATACTCTACTAAAATCAAAGCTTATCGATGCTTTAATAAAAGGTTGAAGAAAGTGGTTGAAAGTGAAAATGTTAAGGTTGATGAAGATATTGGTAAATCATCAAGAGTCAGTGATTATGATTTAGATGATCAACATGAGGATGCTGACAATGATTCCTAGACACAAAATCAACTTCAGATTGTTCTGGTGAATCAATGAAATCAAGAAGCAAAAGCACGCAAAAGTGCAGAAGAAATATCACAAGAACAAGAGGTAAGAGAAAACTTTAAAACTCCTAAGCATGTGAGAAGAAATCATTATGATAGTCAGATCATAAGAGACAAAACCAAAGGTGTGCAAACTAGAAGAAGAATTCTAGAAGAATATTGTCTGATTTCTAAAGTTGAACCTAGAAATATAAGTGAAGCATGCAAGGATGAACATTGGATGAAAGCAATGAAAGAAGAACTATTGCAGATACAAAAGAATAATACATGGGATCTTATTCCTAGACCTCAGAACAAAAATGTGATTGGAACCAAGTGGGTGCTCTGGAATAAGTTTAATGAACACGGTGATGTGGTTAGAAACAAAGAAAGATTGGTTTTCAAAGGTTACTCACAGATGGAAGGTATTGATTTTGAAGAAACTTTTTCTCTTGTTGCTAGAATTGAGGCTGTTAGACTATTTCTTGCTCATGCTAATTTCAAGAACTAAAAAGTTTATTAGATAGATGGGAAGTCAACATTTCTGAATGGTGAACTAGAAGAAGAAGTTTATGTTGAACAACCAAATGGATTTCAGTTGACTGATGAAAATGACATTGTATGTCGATTGAAGAAAGATCTTTATGGATTAAAGCAAGCCCCTAGAGCTTGGTATGTTAGATTGGACAAATACTTGTTTAAACTTGGATTCAATAAAGGTACTACTAACAACAATTTGTATTTCAAATTGGATCAGAGCAAAGAATTGATCATTGAAGTCTTGGTTGATGATATTATCTTTGAAGGTGATGATGATTTGTGTATAAAGTTTGTTTGTGAAATGAAAAGTGAATTTGAAATGTCAATGATAGGAGAGCTAAAATTCTTTTTGGGATTGCAAATTACTCAATTAGATGATGGAATCTTTGTATCTCAATCTAAGTATGTGAAAGAATTACTAAAAAAGTTTGGCATGGAAGATTCAAAACCAATTGGTACACCTATGGTGACCAGATGCAAACTTACAAAGAAAGATGATACTCCTAAAGAAAATCAAACAAGATACAAGTCAATGATTGGTGGACTACTCTACTTGAATCAGACTAGGCTAGACATAATGAATGTTGTGTGCATGGTTGCTATATTTTAAGTTGATCCTAAAGAGTCCCATGTGATTGTTGTGAAAAGAATATTCAGATATCTGAAAGGGACAACTGATCTTGGTCTCTAGTATCCTAAGAATGATGATCTTACTCTAAGTGATTTTACTGATTCTGATTGGGCAAGAGATGTATATGATAGGAAGAGTACTAGTGGTGGTGCATTCTTCTTAGGTAATAACTTGGTATCTTGGTTAAGCAAAAGAAAAACTCAGTTTCATTATCTACTGCTGAGGCAGAGTATATTGCTGCTACAAATAGTTGTACCCAAGTATTATGGATGAAGCAAATGTTGAGAGATGTCAGAATTGAGTATGAAGAACCCATTTCTATATTATGTGACAATTCAAGCACCATTAACATTTCTAAGAATCTAGTATTGCATTCAAAGACAACATATATCCATCAAGTATCACTTCTTGAGAAATAAAGTAAGTGACAAAGAAGTTAGACTGGAGTACATACCTACCAAAGAGAAAATTGTAGATATCTTTAAAAATTTGTTGCCTAAGAACACTTTTGAGTACCTCAGAGGAAAGTTAGGGGTAATTTCCCCTCCTAATCAGAACTAAGATGTAGGTATTTGCATCAATCCATGAATTCATTGCTATATCATATTCCGGATTGATGTTGTGGTGACTACTACTCAAGGGGAGTAATCAGATGTTTTCAAGATTGAAATTAGAGCTTATGTACCTTTGCCATTGATTTCAAAGGGGGAGAGAAGCAATGTGAAAAAAAGGGAAAGAAAGGCAATGAAGGAAACAAGAAAAATGTGCACAATCTCAGGGGTTGATTGTTGAAGAAGAGTTAGTTGGGTTGATGGTATTATTTTTCACATCATGTGTTGCCATCAATGCCAAAGGGGGATATTTTTGGATTTGGTGGTTGTGTTGATAATATATTGTTTTCATTGATGTCAACACTATTAGCATTTTAATCTACTTAAGGTTTTATATGTCAAGGAGATTGAGAAAATTGTAAAAAATATAGTATAGGCAACCAGTGGAGCTGAGAAGGTCAGAATATTGGAAAGCTCTATGTGTTGAAAATCTGAAGGTGCGCTTCAAAGGGTTTGTTGTCTAAAATTTTCAGAGGTGTGCATGAAGTTTTGTGGAAGTTATGAAGATCTGTGTTCCTACAGTTATTTAGTTTTTGTAGATGGTGTTCTTGGTTAAAATAGATGAAATTATGGTAATCTCATGTGTTACGCATGTACCTATGATGTTCATGGATGAATTTAGATCATACTCTATCATTTTTGTACATCCGTAGTGATTGGATTATTCGTGATTGAAGACTTTCTGATATGTGCCCGAGTGTTCATGTTCTTGGCCGACATTTTGGTGTTAGCCTGTTGCGGATCCATGAGGATTAATATTTTATTATTTGGCATGTTTGGAGATGTTTGTTTGGGTCATCACTATGTTGTGACTAAATTGTATTGGTACACATTGAAATTTATTCATGTATCAAGGCCGACATTTGTAATTGTAGACATGGAAAATATACTGACACACTTGATCCTGGTTACTAACATCACTTCGTCCTAAATCATACTCTCAGCTTATTATCACTTTTTCATCTCTTAATTAGATAAATCATTATTTATTTAATTAGGTCTTTCTCCCTTGTTGATTAAATTAATCAGTTTAATTTAATTAGTCCGCAATCCCTCTTTAATTGAATAATTCATCTTATTTGATTAAATCCCTAAAGTCCTCTAATTAAATTGAATAAATTAAACATTTATTTGATTTAATCTAACATTATCCCCTTTGGTTAAATAAATCAAAACATTTACTTAATTAAACCTTTCCTCTCAATTCTGATTTAAATCAAATTTAAGTCTAAATTGATACATCTCCTGATTCTTCATTAAATTAATAAAACTTTGATTAATTTAATCTTAATCCATGTCACATCCTCTAGAGAATGCAACTTGCACAATAAATCAATTACTTTGATTTATTAAATTGCCTATTTTCTCTCAACATGGAACAAAGGAGGAATATTCCTTCAAATTTGAATTCAAAATCCAAGTGGATTTGTCCTTCCAACAAAGCATTCACTCCTCTTACATGTCCTTGTGCATTGATTCAAGTGGCATTTATTTCATTATTTTTTCCCTCTCACATGTCATTTGCTCAATTTCAAATTCCACCTAAAAGCATTTATCATGCACATTGAACAAAATGTGCACAACCTTCAACCATTCACATCTTGACAAGTGGCACTTGGCCATTGGATGTTGAATGATTCCACATTGCTCAATTTCACTCTCTCTTCCAATTTGGAAATCTATAAATGGGAGACTCTTCCTCTCATTTTATCATCCACAATTTGAGCAAAGTTACTCTCTTCACATTGAGAGCTAATTTTTCCTATTTCATAGCAATTGTTATCATTTTCATGATTTCATAGCAAGGTTATGCCAAAATCTCATCAAGGAGATTCAATCATGCACAAATCATCAACATTGCAACAAAGGAGTTGGGAAAGGGCCAATTTTGACACACCAATTGGCACCAATTCCCCCATGGGATCAAGAGTTTGCTTGCTTAATTATGATTTCATTGATTTTTGTGTTTTATTTCTTCATTTTCCTATTTTGAGCATTGTAAATGGATTTCATGGGGAATCCTTGTTTTATCTTGCATATGAACCTAACTATGTGTTTGTTTGTTGTGTTTGTGCAGGAATAGGATTGGGGTTCACAATAATTTATTCTTTATTTGTGGCCAACTGAATAGTGGATGAAAATCCATGTAATGGATATATATACAAGATTGTTTTCCTCATTTATAACAAGTGCTCAAGTGTACAAGTGACGTACAAGTGTGAATAATGGTCAACTCATTCATAGCAGAGTGTGGAACACTTTGAAGAAGTTTTGTGTGCCTAACTGGAACTATAATCAGGCTTTTGCAAAAGCTATTTTCTCAGTTCAAATTCATCAAATGGATTTAATCTGACTATTGTATGTAAGGCAGTGAGCCTTCCCTTTGAGCAGTATTCTCTAGGCAGTGTGCCTAAATGCAAATGCATTCTCTTTTTATTCTTCATTATACTTCTAACAAGGTATAATCTTGTGGACTAACATCCACTGTGGTTTTTCCCCTAATAGGGTTTCCATATATAAAATCTTGGTGTTCATGTGTCTTTGATGTGTTGTTCTTATGCTTGCACTATTAATTATCAGATATTTGATATAAGGATTGGTTAATGCTATATAAGTTTGATTTTGGTTACAACTAATTCACCCTCCCCTCTTAGTTGTCTATCCTTTTTTTTCCAACAACTTATATTTTTATTTTATTTTAATGATACCTTCATATTCCTTAAATATATATCTTATTTTTTAATATTTTTTATATGCTCATCCAAATGAAGAAAGGAAATATGTGATTATTCAATAAAAGTCCACATATTCTACGATTGAGATGGATTGAGAGGATTTTTATAGAACATAACTTAGGCATAATGAATGGCTAAAATTCTGTTTATTTTCAATGGATAGTGAGGATAAAAAGAATTTAGAAGTATTATGGAAATTAAATATTTATTTGTAATCATATGGGGCTATAATTTAATACTTAATCTACAAGTTTCAAATTATACACTATAATAAGACTAAGAAACTAATATCAATCCATGAATTTTCATATGTATATTTCAATGTCTTCCACATCTACACTTAAATTTTTTATGATAAAATTTTATAAATATTTCATCTTAACAACTAATTTTAATCTATGTAAATTCTATCTAATCTCTCCTTTTTTAACTCTCTTGACACTATCCTCTCTTACAATAATTATCACTCCTCTAACAAATGCTTTGATATGATGAAGGGAACTTAGAGAATAGTTTTTAAAACTAAAAATCACACCAAATTTTTGGGCTAGAAGTTTATTTTATTTTATAATTGATAATATTGATAGGAAATGGTTTATACCCGCACATGAACACATTAAATTTTACATGTAAATGAAATTTATATAAAATTAACATATTCATGAAATATTTTATGTATTTTCATGGAGTGATGTTTAGTGTCTTGGTTGAAGTGGTGAATTGACATTGAACATTATCTTCTACTTGAATTCTCTTATCAATCACATTAAAATTTAAAATTATAATAAAATTAATCCGAAGGATCCTCTAAGAATATTTTAGGAATTCTATACAACTTCTAGAATGATATTATAACTTTCACTACTTTAAGACTCACTAAAAAATACTCCACTCTTCCAAATTTAATGAGATAAAATAATTTTATCTTTATATTATTTGGCATGATCCTAATAGGAGTTTTTAAAAGGACATTTGGGTCTCCTTTGACATTGTCAACTCTCTCATTGGCCTCATCATCAACCAAAGTTAATTCATTTCCCAAAATAGGAAGATAGAATCTATTGATTTTGGATACGTATAACTAGCACTTGCATCCATAGGAGGTTCAATGGGTATGATGATAAGAAAATAAAGGTAAAAATGAAATATATTTTAACATTATACAATTAGCTATATAACAATATAAATGTATATTTATGTATACAATTGACACTTGCATCAAAAGGAGATGCAAGGGTTACACTGATAGAAATTTATATATAAGATAATATGTTAGAGAGTAAAATTTGATACATGCATAGAAGATTACATTAATTTTATTTACAATATTTATTTATTGAACTTTTTTTTTTCTACAAATTTTGAAATAAAATCTTAAAATACATACAATATTATTTATGTAAATCTATTGATCATGAAATACAAGGGCTTTCAGAACCAATTATATGTTAACCTAATTTTTGATCCCATTTGGCAATCTTGAATCTATTTTCTCTTTCTTACCCTATTAACAAGGTGTGGGGCGAAGAAGTTTTCTAATTGAGCATATTTTTTTAATTCTAGTGACACATGAACTACTTACCCAGACCCTGAATGCAGTAAAGCACTAACTAAAGCCACTATTTTGTTCCAACATTTGTGCTATAGGTTAGAGATTCCTTAGAAATTTTTTGTTGCATTCAACACATTTTCCTCAAAATATGGAAGCTAAATATATCAGCCATAGAGCTATCAACCATAGAGTTTCCAAAGTTTTAGGGCCAATCACCCAAATCATATTCAGACATTGATATACCTTCCAAAAAAATCATATAACTTACTATTCTAGTATATGTTGCATTTCGACAACATTGTCGTACCTAGAGAACAATTGACTATTTTCTTTTTTTTTTAACCTTTAACTTTAAACATGACTATATTGAAAACAAAATCAATGAGATCCTTTGATTCTCATAAGATAAAAGATGCTACAAGAATCAATATTATTATAGATGGTAAAGTTGGTCCAGATTTTATTTTTAATAATAGAAGGGCATTAAAAAACATGATATTATCTTCAGTATCTTTGTTATAGTTACCCGTTCATTCTATCAAACTATGGATGGAACCCATTTTCATGTTTGGCCGAGATACCAAAAATTCATGGGCCAATAGGTATTGAAATAAAAGTTTGAATATATTGGGCTATGAAAAATTATTTCCCTTTCTTAAACTATCAAGATTTGAACAACTATATTAACAAGACCCACATGAAATAGACACTTGTAATTGCATGCCTCCCATGTTTAGCTCAGTAGAATGCTCCATGTTGATTATGATTTTCTTGTTCTCATCACCATATAGGATTTTGTCTGGAAGGCTGTAGAAATATTGCATTTTATTTTTGGGGCATTCAAATAAATTTTAACTCACAACCAACATCTTCATTTAAGTGGTTGCAAAAATCTTGTGTCAAACTCAATAATCTAGTAATTGAAAACCCTGATTTTTTGAGAGCTAATTTTTGTTTATTGTCAATAGATTGAAGTAGCAGATGTTGATCTTTTCATGGTTGAATAAAAGAGTTAGAATATTATTGTAGAAATTTTGTGTTTTTGCCTTTATCCTTCTAGCTAGTAAAATGTTGTGTTAAGAGTAGGCTATGACTGTAATACCCCTCCGTTTTCTCTTTTGATCGAACCGTGTTTTGTTTGGTTATGTCTTATTTTCTGTTAGTACCTTGACTATGGTACTCAGTTACTCTTTGATCTCTATCTTTATCGTGATTTGGTGATGTATTTTGATGTGATGATACTGTATTCATATGCTATCATTATGGCATGTTTTGAATAAGCATAAGTGGTTATTCGAATAATGATGTATTATGCTTTGGTTTAAATCATTATGTTAGATTCGTCAGTTAGTAATACTGTATTGGTGAAGGGGACGATATCGCATCACTTGCTTGACTTCCCTACGATTTCGTGATTCCCTCTTCACGGTGTGCTTTAATTATGACGTATATATGCATGTGGATATACTCTTTGTTCACAGGTTGACAGGTACAAGACATCGACTCCACCTGGTTTCACAGGTTTGAGTGCATCCATTGCCCAACGGTATTCAATTGGGAGATAGTAGCTAGGTTTTCCGTGCCAAGTTGTCACCCTAGTCATAATGTGTCATCGGGTCTTAGTCGAGTTAAGTTAATGTTGTTCTTTTGGTCTTGATTTCAGTTAAAATTGCAAGTTGGGAAAAGGTTAAAATATATGCTTGGTAGTTAAATTGTCGATTAACTTTATCTTGTTTATGTTGAAAGGAAATTTATTTTATTGTTAATTTAATTTAATTAATAAATAATTTAATCGTTGATTAAATCTATTTTATTAATTAATTAAATTTATGATGTTGAAATAAGTTAAGTTGTTCATTTTGAAGTTATTGCTTTATTGGTTGAAATTGAAAATTAAAAGAAATGTTTTAA
Source organism: Sequoiadendron giganteum (assembly GCA_007115665.2). Lineage (NCBI taxonomy): Eukaryota > Viridiplantae > Streptophyta > Pinopsida > Cupressales > Cupressaceae > Sequoiadendron > Sequoiadendron giganteum. The sequence goes on from CM021100.1 coordinate 595,711,815, forward strand.
ATTTCATTTTAGAAAATTTGAATTCAAAATTGAAATTAAAAGATATTTGTTATTCTGTTTTTTGAAATTAATGAGGGTTGGTGCATAGATATTTTTTGGGGGAATTTTCTTTGTTAATTGGATTTTGGAATGAATTTTCAACATGTATGAAAAATTGGAGAAAAGAGGGAGGAAGAATTTTGCATTTTTTTGTGGGTTTGTATTTAATCTGAGGAAATTGCTGATTTGAAGAGGGAATCCAAGCAAGGATCTGTGCACCCTTTGGATCTTCTCAAAATTTTGGAAACCAGGTTCATGTTATTAAATTGATTTGATTTTGAAAAAAAATCATAGTTTTGGATATGTTGTTTGCAACATCATTGTTTGGAAAACTCAAAATGATTTGATGAAGAAACTCATGTAAACCTTGGATCAAATTCTTAAACCTCTGTTTCCAATTAGTTTTTCTCAAAAGAAAATTGCATACTTTGCTGTAAATGATCATTTTAAGAATTATTTGCTCATTCAGTTTTGCAAATTTATTATGGGGGTAATTAAATGTATATATATATGTATATATATATACTGAGATATATATACATATGTACAAATATATACAAATATATATATATATGTATTATATATATGTTGGATTTGGGTTTATGCTATTAAAATTCTCTTTGTAAAATAAAAAAAATTAAGTACCCTTTTGAAGCGTAGATTTCAAAATCCATAGGGTTTCATTTAAAAAAAATATATATATATTAAAAGAGGGAGGCGCTGGGGGCTCACCTCCCACCGCACCCTCGACGAGAGGCATGTGGGAGGGAGCCGCACCCAGTGCGACCCCCATGGCCCGCTCACCACCGGTGGGGTGGTTGTTTACACAGCCACCACCACCATCGCCAGTGGTTGGTTGTGTTGTGCACAACGCCACCGGTGATGGTGTACACAACCACCACCGCGGCAGTGGCGCCCTTACCAGCAGCACCGATTGTGCTTAGCACAGTCGGCAGAAACCTATGCACATGACCCCAGCCCTAAAAAGTGCGCGACCCGAGGATAAAGCGTGCGGCCCGAGGGCAAGGTGTGCCCCAAAATTATGATGTCTTTTATTTTTATTTTTGAAAAATAAAATAAAATATGTTCTAATACGTTAATATTATATTTCTATAATATTAAATATTAATATATATTAAATGTTAAAATATATGTTAATATTTAATATTTTATTATATAATATTAAACGTTATTATATGAAAATTAAGTGATTAAATATGTATGTTTTAAAAAAAAATAATTCATATAATATAATATCGATCAAATGATGGTTTGATTTAAGTTTAATTGAGGAAATGAAAGTATGGTAATTTTAGGTGAACCATTGTTTTGATTTTAAAATATTATTTAAATGGAGAATAGTTTTGATTTAAAATAATACATTTCAAGTCAAGTTAATTTTAAATGACTACATTGAAACGAGGAACACTATATTTATTTTAAAGCAACGTATTTGATTTACATAATAAACTAATTGATTTTTTCACTATGCAAGTAGGGAAAGTAAATGATTAGTGTTAATTTCTCCCTTATCTGAAAAGAAGTATTTTTAATTCAATTTTATTGATGTAATAAATTACTGAATGTAATGAGGAAATGGATTTAGAATATCCAAAGGTAGTTTCTTTCAATTTCCTTCAGTGAACATTTCGTTCGTGTTCTTGTTTGGGAAATGGGTTAAGTGTCTTTAATATGTAAGTCTTCCAGAGGACCCTAGAGGTTGGGGGTTGTCGTTTTGTGATGTCAACCTATTATGAATTCCCTTGGGTAGTGCATGGTGTCTAGTCAGTGTTTACCTGGTTTCCATGAATGGGGATGTTTTGTGTCTCTTGTGAAAGGAGTGGATTATGGGATCTGCGTCTCCTTGAAAGGAGTGACCTTGTAATGTGATTTGTTGCCTCCAGTGTTGGAGTGAGTTTCATTTTATGTCACCTCCCGAGAAAAGAGTGGTCATGGTATCTTGTTTGTTTCACTTTGTACCCTTGTTGATTGGATGTTATGTGTGTTATCAAGTAGAAGAGTGGATTCCGTAGGGGCCAGAGCCCGGAAGAGGTAAGATTGGGTAACCTTCGAAAGTGGTTTAAACAAGTGTTAACTAAAACGATCCTTAGAAGATTAGGACTAACTTCTCACTAATCAAGATAAGTTGGCCTCACTCATAGACACAAGGGCTCGTTTAGACTTGGGATGAGTGGGAAGGCCTGGAATGGCACGGTCATCTATCCTATCTATACGTAAGGTATTTGATCCTGCATTACTAAGTATGAGGGCCAGGGGATCGGTAGAGGCCACCAAGTTATCCAGAGCCTATGAAGATCCGCTTGGGTAACTTATGACGAACTGTGTGATGACACTCTATCTAGGACAACAGTTGGTACTTTTTTATTATGGGTATGGTTTCCTTAACATACCTGATGTGACCACAGTTGGTATTCGACTATTATGTGTATGGTTCTCTTAACATACTTGATCTGTTTTATATCTGGAAGAAATGTAACCATGTTGAGTTGTACTTATGTTGTACTTGCATTGTACTTGTGTTATACTTGGGTGGTGCATGTGATTGGTGGTGTCAGTTTGGTTCAGTTACATGTAGCATGTGTCTAGAGGTAGATGCCCTTGGCTAGGATTCCTTGTTACTATCTCCTAGCATGGGGGGTAGGCCTTTGGGTTCCACTTGGTTGGGTGGTGTGCGCCTTACTCCGTTGGGATTTCTTCTTGTTCATGTGGACAAGATTTCGAGTTGGAGAGCTCGTGTGATCTAGTTACTTATTTTATGCTTTATTCATTTTAGTTGAATCTTGTAATTTATTACCCCTCTTTGTAATCAAGGTGGAAAGTTGTAATATGTAATCATGCTTTCAGATTTACCTCATTCGGGGAATGAGTGATGTAATATCCTTATTAAGTTATTGATATTTATATCATATAGTATTCCCTATTGTGATTATGTAGTTTATCTTGTATGGAATGTATGTGTTCTTAATTTCTTATGTGGATAAATGTCATAGATTCATTTATGTTGTTTGTGGGTTAATAAGTAATATCAATCTCGTAACCTTAGGGGATGTTTGCAATGGGTAGGGAACTTGTATATTAATTGTAATTAAACAAAAAATAAAATTAGTACGTTTAAGTAGTTAATTGCAACTTCCTCTAGGGTTGTGTGGTGGGGCGTTACAATGACCGCTTCAAATGGACTTTAATGTCCCCCCAAATCATCAGAGAAGGGTAAGAAAAAACTTAAATTTAATTAAGAATTTTAATAATTATGCTCTTTGTGAGATCCCATCCTCTTATATAATATGGATGTGTACGGTCAAGCACCTCTTTCCTTAAATCTGTTCTAATAAAAACACATGAATTTAACATTTCAAATTGAGGGTTATGGTAAGAATTGATTTATGAGTAAATGGTTGTGCTCTTCAACATTAAGAGCCTTCTTGTGGTTGCCAAAAGTTCACAAGATTTTGAAATATTAATCCTATAAAATGATAGCCTCTTTGGCATCATCATTGAAATCTAATGTGTTTGTTTTTTCTTTTGTAGGTATCAATAATGTTAATGTGGTCATGGATTGAACCAAAAATTGTACAAGAGTGGTCTTGGTTCATCTCATTTTAAAAAAAATAAATTCTTTAGTTGGTTTCATAATAATTTTCCTCCAAACTCTACCTATTTTTTCCTTATCAACATCCTTGACAGCAAAACACAATTTATGCAAAATCTTGAGGTAAGTCACTTACCATGGTTTCAATTACGTTTCTATGTACTTGATTGGATAAATTTATGTTTTTGTTTCATTCCATTCTAAAATAATTTTGTTGTGTTTTATTCCATTCTAAAACAATTTTTTTGTTATATGATAAACGAATGCACCAGGTCTTGTGGTTTTATCTAAGCCATTATTCTAATAACAAATTCAGTGGCTCTTAGATGCCTCTTTCAATTATCACTTATGATAGATGTTTAAAATAATTCAAGGGATCATGTGAGCCATAAGTTGGAGGATTTCTAAGACCAATATTCTTGCAATAGAGTGTTAAAAATCACATATTATGAGTTGGATAATAGTTAGGATAATTTTTCAACTACAAAAATTTGATACATATATTCCCCAGATAGAAGACAAATTAAACCAATATTGTGCAACAAAAAACAGTAAACAAGAAAAGAGTACCCTGGATTCTTCAAATTTCTATCACTAGAATGTCATTTGATAGAGTATTTTTTGAATTGTCTATTGTAACTCTTGTGTTTCTTATTCATGGTATTCATTATATTTGAGTGGTGATCAAAGGGTAGTGCATGAATGCAAACTACTATCTGCAACAAATAAGATTTATTTCATTTATTTTAGACATTTATCCAACCCAAGTAGATTGATATGGATTCACTGAAACCAAGATATTATAAATTGATATGCATTTATCACAGCCAATATATTTTAAATTGATATAAATTTTAAAATGTTTATCGGTGGTTGGGAACCTATTTAGCGATGACTGGGAACCTATTTAATTGGTTGATACAAGTTTTGGCTGAAAGTTCACACTATATATAGTCTATCAGCTAAAAATGATTTATATTAACTCAAATATTTTTGAATTGTTCACTTTTTTTGGACATGCTTCCATTCATCTAAGTTATCAATACCTTTTGACTATAGATATAAATTTTTATTTGTACAAATAATCATAGTAACATATAGTTATAATTTTTTGTTTAATTTATATAAGAATTGTATTCTTGTGAATAATCTAAATAGCCACATGTCATTATATGAATAATATGATAGATTGATTATACAAAAAATGTTTCTTCTCTTCAAATAAAAGTTATGACCATACCCATTTTGCATTGATCAAACTTACATAAGAGTGTACTTTTGTCTTTTTTATCTTCTCTTTCTGATGCAAAGCCAAAAGACCCAAAACCACTCCAACATGCAAAAGAGCATCAAAACTCCACAAGGCTTCTAAGAAGGTTATCAACATCCCAAGAAAGCACAAATGAAACAATTTTGCACAATCACCAAGACAAGCTTATTGAACTTCTCATATTCACCCCCATTTGCACAAGTTTCTTTGTAGCATTGGAAAACAGTTTTTTTTGTGACCTTTCACCGAAGTTCTCCAAAAAACTTAGAAAAATAAATATGGATTTAGATACCCATTTCAGGGTTAGATGACATACTGAAAAATCAAGTACCACTCCTTTGGACTGAACACCTAAAAGAAGGACTTTCCACTATTTAAGGCCTCTAATTAGGCCACTTTTCCAAAGAGACCACCCTTTAATCTCCTCACTAGACCCCCAAGCCCAAAAAAAGTCTTGAGGAATGATACAAAACAAGGGATTTCCTAGGTTTCATGACCCCACATGCTTATTTAAACCCTCAAACTTAAAACCCTCCTAAAACATGCAAAGACCAAGGGCTTTAGGAGAACTCCTAACTCCAGACCTTCCCCAATCCTTCCAGGGGTCTAAACACCATGCATTACCTCTGCCCTAACTCTAAAAACTCTCACAACCGCATTCCTCTCAGTAATTCTCGGAATCATCACTTGGGTTTCTCACTTCCATGGCCAAATTACCCCTGATCAACACTAAAACCTCACACCCTTGCAAAGTTCCTTCATTATCTCATCCTCCCAAGTACCTAATTATCTAACCAAGCATGGTACAAGCCAATCCACCAATCCACAGAGTCAGCACAGTAGGTGGATTGGCTAATGACTCATTGGAAGACCTTCAAACCCTCACCCAGAAATAGAACAGTCAACACAGTTTGTTGATCCCACATAGAGAACGATGGATTGTAGAACACCAAAGAAACTTTAAGGAAGGTTAACTACATATATTAACAAGAACTCATAGTCTTAGTACATCTCCAACATGTACGGGCCTGTGTAAGCAAGAAAAACTTAGAAAAACCAATGAAAATCAGTGTTCAACGTTTGCCAAAGTGTATTTTTTTATTAGAAAACCGAACTATCCTCCTTTTCACCAAGGATTACATTGTATTTGTAATATTTCAACATCCAACTATCTCTTAGAACTGAAAAACTACTTTAACCACCTTTAGTTAGACTCTAAAATGACAAATTTTCCAATTTTGCTCTTAATCACCACCCCTTTACAACTTGACTTTATAAATGCCTCTTAACTGACCTATTAAGCCTTTCAATAGATTTCACATGGTCATTGAGACCTTATTCATAAATAAAACATGAAACCCAACCTATTCTACTACCTAGATTTTATTGTCATCATGACATTACATGGACAACTCATGACATGCAACTTATTTCATCATATTTTGCAACTTCCTCGTTGCTTGACAATCACAAGACCTTCAAACTAAATTGATTTCATCAAAAGGTGTTGGTGCTCCTACACCAATTTCGAAGTATTGTCATTCCTATGCATTATAACATAATGTAATTATATGAAAGAATCGTGATTTATAACCATTCTCATGCATATGTGAATTTAGTAATTAAAAACTAAATTCTTGAGGAGGTTAAATCTTCTATTTTTCATATTTTCAATTAGTTTTTTTATATTTTAAAGAAGAGGATAATTACAAAAATTAACTTTGAGATATTGTGCAAATAATTGTACATATATGAATTTTCTATCATGAGAGAAATTGTAGGCAAGCTTCATCTTTCTTTCTCATAATGTTGTATGGATTTTTTTCATTTTGAAATAGTTATCAAAAGAGAATTTAGGGTCTATATGATAGTATTTTATGGATTTGATTCTAGACATTTTTATAAATTATACACTTAAAATTGTCCTAGTCCATATCACACATTTGATTTGATTTACTAATTTCATTTTCATCCTGATTTGATTATTTTTGTCTATTTAATTAAATAATCCTAATTGTTTAATTAAATTCATCATTTTCTTCTATTAATTGAATAATTAAATTTATTGGATTAATTCACCCCTTTCATGCTAATTTTAATCCTATTTGATTAAATACTACAAATTGTTTAATTAAATCCCTTAATTCCTCTCATTTGATTAAATAATCCTAATTGTTTAATTGAATGTCATAAGTCCTACTTTTTAATTAAATGATCTAATTATTTAATTAGAGTCTTAAATTCCTTCACCTCATACAATTAAATAATATCTTAATTATTTAATTGATTAATTCCTCCAACTTCTCCCACTTTCAAGAGAATATTTTCATGGAATATTCCTCTCATTCAAATTTAAATATTTCCCACCAAATGGAAATATCTTCCAACATTCTTCCTAAAATTAAGGGACTTGCACATTCTAATTCAATTAGATCCCTTGATTAAATTAAATGATCCATGTCATTCTTTAATCTCATCCATGGATTTGATCATTGATTCATGTCATTCTTTCACATTCATTTATATCCATTGATTAGCCAAATCAATCGTAGTCATTGATTCAATCAAAAATCCTATAAATAACCCTCATTTATATGAGTAGAATATCCACAAATCATTTTAGTAATCATACTATAGCCAATTTCATCCTCATTTTGAGAGAATTTGTCCATTTCTATCAATTTAGCCATTAGAGGTCATCCAAGCTTTGCTTCAACAATGGGATTAGGAAAGCGTTGAGTATTTCACATCAATTCAACACTAATCCCTCAATGGGATGAGGTTTTCTATATCAGTTAAACTTTATTTCATGTTTAATGGTTTCCTAGTTAGCATTTAAAACAATTTTGTTGGAAATATGATCTAATTAGTTTAATTTCTTGGTTTCTTAGTTGATTCTAATTACATTTGATTTGGTTATATTTCATGTTCACATTTTTGGCATGCCTGGTGGGACCCTTGTCCTTGATTTTCTATTTCTTTTGTGAAGTTTTATGGACTTTGTACGACCAAAGGCAGAGTGACACTTTCACAATCATCTAGTATGGTGCATTTGAAAATGATAGAACCTTTACATGTAGAGGCTCGTGGGCCTTCTACAAATATCCACACTCTTGTTTAATTCCTCTTTATTTTTTTGTAGGCTTTATAGGAAAATGCTTTTGAAAACATCCATGCTTCTTCTTTTCACCAGTGCAAGTGTGTAACTCATTAATAGAGCCGCACTTCTACATTTCACCAACACTTTTGCATGACAGTCCAACGCTTCTATATAGAACATTTATATGCTTTTGTAGTAAAACCATAGGCTTAATTTTAAGGTTTTAATCTGACTTTGATTCAATTTTCTACATAATCCTAACTTGTTTCTTGTTTGTTACTTTTTTTATGAGGCTAACTAATTTGGAGGAAAGCATGAAGTATGGAGCATGGATCAAACTTTGAAAGTGTTTCTAAATGCTATCTTATGGTTAATCAATTGAATTCCAAAGTATTTTAAACACTTATGTGAAGGATTTAATCTTTTGAGACTTTTCATTTACTGTGCTAGTTTAGAATCACAATTAGTTTGGTGCTTTAATGAATGAACCACAACTATCTCACATTTCCATTTTGGGTTTAATAAATGAACATACCTTGTCTTTTGCTAAAATGAACACATCTCATTTTGGTTATAAAATTAACAACTTGAACAAATAACATGCAGGCTTAAAATAATCACATTTCTTTTGGTGCAACTTAAAAAAAATTGTTTTCTTTTTTCAACATGCTTGGCAAGTCAGATGCGTATCCTCTCCCCTCATGTCTAGTGTGATCTTGGGTGAAGAGAAACATATTGGATTTGTGTATATTTTCATTTTTTACCCAAGGTTTTGCTGCATATCCTCTCCCCTCGCTCCTTGAGCAATCTTGGGTGAAGAGAAATAAAATTTCCTTATTCTTTTCTTTTGAGTAGGAAGCCTTCCTTGAGATACATATTGTAACATAGAACTCAAGGTGACCTCAAGCATGTTTAGGGGTGCACCATATAAATTGGATAAGAGTGAAATTTGTAGGTGAAATTGTGCATGTAGCACTCCAATTATCCATGGGATTTTTGATGGATCTACCGAGAGCTCTAAGGTGTTTACCTAATACCCACTAAAAACCTATGTTGTAGAAGCCTAAGAATTTCAAATGTTTTCTCAAAGTGGTGTAATGGAATAACACTATTCCATGAAGATATTGGTCATGTACTAAACATAGTTGAGGTGACAAACACCTTGTAAGGAACTTTTCCTTTCAAGGTAAGAGGTGTATTGTGTATGTGTGCATAATCTAGTTACTCACTCTATGGGTAGTATTATATCATTCATACCTACTTTGAGTTAAAAAAAACATGATCTAGCCACTAAATAGTTTGGACAATTCGATATGTTTTCAAGTTGAGACTAATTTACACCATTTAGTGAGTTCTTGTGGAAGAAAAACACATGCAAAACACTTGATTACCTTACTGAGTCATTTTACATGTTGAATATTATGTTTTCAAAATAAAAAATAAAAAAAATAGATAAAATGGACATTTTAAAGATCCCCTGAGTAGACCAACACATTTGATTGATAGTGTGACACTTTTTCACAAATCGACACTTCCATTTTTGTTAAAATGATGCTTCTATTTGCACATTGACACTTTTGCACATATCGACACATTTTCTAGGGAAACAAACATTTGAACATTAACGTTTTTTTTTTGGACAGCCATGTGCTTCTACCAAATACCAATGATTTTGTAGAACAATAGAGCAATGCTTTTGCATGATATTCTGACACTTTTTCTTAGTTTGACCAAAAAACAAACAATTTTCCAAAAAAATTGATTGTGTTATGGTTCTAGAACGTCAAGTGAATCTGCAACAAATTCAAACTAAGATAAAACTAATTATGGCTCACTTATAGCACTCATCAAACAACACACAAATTTCATGTTTTTCCAACATCTTGTTCTTACCAAAAACCCACTTGTGTTACTTGATTCAAAAACAAATAAGCAGGGAAATTTATGCTCATTATTATTTTTATTAAAAAAATATTTAGGTATCAAGCATTGACACATCATACAAGTGTTCTTTAGCAAAATCACTTGGTCCTGTCAAAAACATCTTTTAGGTTTTCAAATAGGATTAGCATCATACAATCGCATACCAACATCAAAATTGATATCAAATATCAACCATCCAAACATTACACGTCACAAACAACTTGAGATTTTTGGCAACAAACCCCTTAGACTATGTTTTCAAAACATCAACTAGTTTAGCCCCATGTTTAGAAATATTCTCTTTCTATACATTTAGTTGAATTAGTACACATATTTTTGGGCAAGTTTACCCTGAATTCATAATTCTACTCTCAAGGTTTACACATTCATAAACATCATCATCAAAAACACATCAATCAAACTTAAGTCTAGGTTATGGTCAAAAAATTTAAAGTTTCATATCATTCATCCCTTCACAACATCATACATCATTGGTCCAAAACCTATTAGAGGGTCTTTGTTAGAGAAATTTTAATCAACCAAGGAATTCCAAAAATATCATTCACAACACACAACTCCTAGGCTTGATACACATTTTATAGTTACAACAAGATCACAACACAAGAAAAACATGGAAGTAAACCCTAGTGGTTCAAAAATACCCATCACAGCTAGTGTTAGTGTACCTATCTTTGGGATCCCCGATTTGAATCATAGAGGATTTTTCAATCCACCACACAATCCACCACCATTTCAACCATGACAAGAAACAAGGGTTCAAAATAGATGATATTATGGACAAACCCCATGAATTTACCACTGAAGAGTTACTTGAAATACAATAAAATCCTAGGTTCCATCAAATCATAAACACAATGTTGAGCTTAAACCCTACTCAATACATGCTCACACTTGCACAAAGGAACAAAAATTCATTCTACTTTTGATGTGGACACACATAGGGAACAACCATTGTCAAATGTTGCATCCATGGGTCAACCTTCTCAAAATGTACATTTGGTACATAACATCATTTAATATTTGCCACAAAAATTTGCATCACATGTACCAAGTCAACCTACAATCACTAGGGTGGATGAACTAGTCTTACAAGTCACCATGTAAATCCTCAAACTCTAGGGAATTATACAAATGTGGGCATTCAAAATGTTAATGTTCCACCCACATTTCATGCTATTCCTAGTACACAAGGTTCATAACTCATATCACAACAACCTCAAGGGTATCAAACATCACAAACTCTTCAAAGTCAAAACCAACCACCACAAGGTTCACAACTCATTTCACACCAACCTCAAGGGTATCACACATCACAAGGTCTTCAAATTCAAAACCAACAACCTCAATGTTCTCAGAAAATAGTTCAACAACCACAAGGTTATAAATCACAATATCTAGGATCTCAAAACTAAGGTATTCAATATACATCACAACATCAACCAATGTACCATAATCAATTATCACAAAATCAATGAAATCTTCAACCAATGTCCCAACATCAATTGGTACGAAATCAAGGGTCACAAGAACTATCTCAATATCATGGGTCTTAAAATCAAATGGGTTCACAACATCATGTGATTCCCCCACAACATCAAATCTTGCAAGGTCTTATATCACAACAACATCAAACATCCCAACATCAAGGACAAGTTTCCCCTCATCAAAATAAAAATATCTCAAATCAAAATCTACAACATCATGTGTCACAAAATCGAAATTTAGTTCCATAGAAACATCAATACCAAAATTTTCAAGGTCAAAATTAAAATATTCCTCTAGCACAACATACTCATAGTACCATTCCACAAAATCAATACATCACATCAAATCAAAACATTCCACCTTCACAACACATTATTTCATCACCCCAAAGACAAAAAGCCTAGCAAGCCCAACAACAAGATATTATACAAAAACAAGCCTTTAAAGCACAACAAGCCTTACAAGCTCAACAACAATACACTAAAAAAAAATAACTGCTTGTACAACAACAAAAAGGTTTTCAATATAATCAACAACAACATCAATATGTTAGTTCTCAACAATATGTCATAAATAAACATTCATATGGAGAATATAACACAACACCACCCTCATCACCTCTAAATCCACAATATCAAACCAATCCATAATTCATGTGCACCATATATAAGATATAATGATACACCGTCATTTCAAAATACGGCTTACAATTCATCCACCATCCTAGAATTCAACACATATGCTTTGCCATTGAATAATCCTACAAATGACATATCTTCAAAAATAATGACACTCATGCAAAAAATCCAAGATATTCAAGTAGGTAAAACTAAAATTCTATACACTGTGCATATTTGTGTCCCTACCCATTTGATTATAATATTGCAATGATACCATTCCCTCCAAGGTTTGAAATACCAAAATTTGAAAAGTACAAGGGGCGTGATAATCCAGAGGACCACATTATGGAATTTTATGTGGCATGCATGGAAGTAGCATACAATGATTCATACTTGATGCATCTCTTCCCAAGAAGTTTTGGAGGCCAAGCTATATAATGGTTCTCACACCTACCTCTAGTAATCAAGACATTCCAAGAGATAATAGATCAGTTTGTAGCACATTTCTCCTACAATATTGATATAGATGTAAGCTTGTAAGAGCTATATACCCCTTAAAAAAACAAGGGAAAAACATTTTCATCATTCTTACAATGATGAAGACATAAATAAAGAAAATATAAATGGAAAATACCAGAGAAGGAACAAGTAGAGATCACTGTTGGAAATAAAGAAACTGATTTAGCCTTCCAATTGAAGATGCAATGTGTGTTGACATATGAGGAAGTAATATACAAGGGTATTAACATTGAAAGAGTCCTCATCACAAAAGGATCAAAATAAATATATAAAGATAATCGGCCATCATCTAGTTCTAGTGACAAACCTCGTATATGGGCAAAAAATAAGAATTTTACTAACAATGGAATAGCTGATGTGAAGGTTGTGATAAGTGCTCCACAAAAAGTGAATACACAACAATATAACACACAAACATCAAGAAGTCGACATAAAATCAACAATGGAAACCCCCAAGAGGACCACCTAGACAAAAAAAATTACCCAAAAAAATGTAAATATACACCCTTGGAGGAGTGGTGTTGTAAAAGTTGATTAAGTTGAATCTCATCACACTTCCAGATTAAAAAAACTAGAAGAGCCTCAAATAATACCTCCTTGGTATAAATATGAGGATCATTGTGAATTTCAAAAAACTAAGGGACATAAGACATCAAATTGCATGAAGCTGAAGAATGTTATCCAAGATCTCATTAAAAATAGAGAGTTAAGAATTGACCAATAACATGGGAATCAAGACCTTGGGATATACAAGACCCTGATGCTTGATCACAACAAGATAAATGATAAAAGAAAGGAAAAATATTGAAAACAATTCATTCATGTGTACAACAATTTCGTAGGAGCATGTGATAACCACATATATGTTATCACAATAAAATGTCCTACTATTGAGTGTGGAGTCGCCACAAAAAGAGGGAAGGTAACTATCCAAGGAGCCTCGTCATAACCTAGATCCCCATCAAATACAAATCCTACAGATTATAGTCTCTTGGATCAATTGAAGAAACCCCCCACTTATATTTTTATCTTGGAACTATTAAAAATCTCCCCAACACATAATAATATCTTAGAGAAAGCTATTTTGTCTTCATCCATACCCAATGGTATTGATACTAATCAGTTACAATCTATGGTCAAACATATCGCGTCATCCCATTTATTTACATTTTTTGAGAATGACCTCCCACCTCAACCATCTCATAACCATTCTTTACATATTAAGGTCTACATCCATAAGAACAAAGTTAAAATATCCTTGGTAGATGGAGTTGTTGGCCTAAACATCTACACCCTTCAATTGATAAAAAATATAGGCTACTCTGAAGATGTAATTGAAAAATAAAAATGTGTCACTATTAGAGCTTATGATAATTATGAGTGGAGTTCAAAAGATACCCATTCAAGTAGAACCCACTATTGTAGAAATAAATTTTCAAGTCCTCTATCTTGATTTACCATATAACATACTTCTTGGCCTGCCATGGATTCATGCCTCGCAAGTTGTAACCCTGACCTATCACCAATGCATCAAGTTTCCATATGAGAACAAAGAAATAACCATCCATGGTGATATCAGGCCTTTTTCTATTAAAAAATGTAGAGGAGAAGTATTATAAGGTGCCACAAGTTCCTATGAATGGTGCAATTCTAATACCCTCATCCTATTTCAACCCATATACCTTACCATCCATATCTAAGTCTAATGCATTGAAATTGAAGAACATCCATGAGATCAAGGTAGTTATCAAAGAAAATACTTGTGGAGATTACAACCTCAAGGAATATTTTGTTGTGGAAGAGCTTCCTCTTTCTCTTAGATCTTATGGAAAACCTTGACATATTGACAAAGTGACAAAGACAATCAAGATATCACCTACCACTTTTATGAAGTGGGGATATTTAAATAAGGAATTCATTTGCAAGGATAATACATTAGAGTTGTTATATCAAGATGAGAAAGAAGTACCTCCATTTCCCATGGATGAAAACAACAAAGGGCTTCAACTAATGAAAGGTATGGGATATAGCAAGAATGAAAAGCTTGGGCTAAACAATCATGGTTTGAGAGAACCTCTTCCTACTAAGAAAGGTCCTAAAAATATCGGTCTTGGATTTACCATGACCAGAGTGACCCTTCTCAGTAAGAGTGCTTTATTTAAGGAGGTTAAATATTTCTCTTGGTTAAACACATTGCATAATGATGACATTGATGACTTCCCCATTGACGTTACAAACCTTTTTGAGGATACTTGCATTTTCATGATTACCACCAAATCCTTTGAGTCTTCTCCAAATTACTGAACCGAGACTTTTTTACCCCCAACTCATAAGATAGGACCAACGAGGACCACCTATTCTTGTTTCTTTCAAAAATGATGAGCCTATTTTCAAATTTATGGGGCCCCGAGACCTAATGATACCATATGGAGATCATAAAGAAAGATTCAACATCGAGTTGGATGCCCAAGCATACTATGGTGAAATTATTGATTCCCTTAGTTACAAAATTGAAATATGAAAATCATAACTCGATCCCCAATTGAAAACCACACCATGACACTTTCTGATCACAAAATATTCAAAATAAAGGATATATTAGAGGGTGAAAAATTCTCTAAGGCATCCAAGGATGAGGGATTAAATCTACCAAGTATTGCAATAGAACATAAAAATTCAGCAGTATTGTTGAAGGCATCTAATGTAGTCAATGTAGGAACAAAGGAAGCACCACAAGTCACATTCTATGCTTCTTCCCTAGATGATGAAGAACAAAAAAATTAGCAAAATTCTTGAGAGAGCATAAGATCAAATTTGCTTCCAATCATATGCAGACATGCTAGGGATCAAAATATCATTAGTAGCTCATCATCTCACTATTCACCCTCAAGCAAAGCTGGTAAAGAAGAAGTTGAGAAAAATGCATCCAAAGATAGCATTGTTGGTAAATGTAGAATTGCAAAAGCTTCTTGACACAGAGTTCATCAGACTGATAGACTATCTTGAGTGGGTTTCCAACTTGGATCTAGTCTCCAAACCCATTGGGGGCATCATGATTTGCACAAACTTTAAATACTTGAATAAGGCATGTCTTAAGGATGATTTTCCTTTACCAAACATAGATATCATTGTGGACCTAACAGATAGGAATGAAATGATTTCTATAAAGGATAGATTCTCAAGATATAATTAGATAATGATAGCTAAGGAAGATCAACATTAAACAATATATATGTGCCTATGAGGAACATATTGTTGGAACACAATGCCTTTTGGTCTTAACAACAACCTCAAGGGTATCAAACATCACAAACTCTTCAAAGTCAAAACCAACCACCACAAGGTTCACAACTCATTTCACACCAACCTCAAGGGTATCACACATCACAAGGTCTTCAAATTCAAAACCAACAACCTCAATGTTCTCAGAAAATAGTTCAACAACCACAAGGTTATAAATCACAATATCTAGGATCTCAAAACTAAGGTATTCAATATACATCACAACATCAACCAATGTACCATAATCAATTATCACAAAATCAATGAAATCTTCAACCAATGTCCCAACATCAATTGGTACGAAATCAAGGGTCACAAGAACTATCTCAATATCATGGGTCTTAAAATCAAATGGGTTCACAACATCATGTGATTCCCCCACAACATCAAATCTTGCAAGGTCTTATATCACAACAACATCAAACATCCCAACATCAAGGACAAGTTTCCCCTCATCAAAATAAAAATATCTCAAATCAAAATCTACAACATCATGTGTCACAAAATCGAAATTTAGTTCCATAGAAACATCAATACCAAAATTTTCAAGGTCAAAATTAAAATATTCCTCTAGCACAACATACTCATAGTACCATTCCACAAAATCAATACATCACATCAAATCAAAACATTCCACCTTCACAACACATTATTTCATCACCCCAAAGACAAAAAGCCTAGCAAGCCCAACAACAAGATATTATACAAAAACAAGCCTTTAAAGCACAACAAGCCTTACAAGCTCAACAACAATACACTAAAAAAAAATAACTGCTTGTACAACAACAAAAAGGTTTTCAATATAATCAACAACAACATCAATATGTTAGTTCTCAACAATATGTCATAAATAAACATTCATATGGAGAATATAACACAACACCACCCTCATCACCTCTAAATCCACAATATCAAACCAATCCATAATTCATGTGCACCATATATAAGATATAATGATACACCGTCATTTCAAAATACGGCTTACAATTCATCCACCATCCTAGAATTCAACACATATGCTTTGCCATTGAATAATCCTACAAATGACATATCTTCAAAAATAATGACACTCATGCAAAAAATCCAAGATATTCAAGTAGGTAAAACTAAAATTCTATACACTGTGCATATTTGTGTCCCTACCCATTTGATTATAATATTGCAATGATACCATTCCCTCCAAGGTTTGAAATACCAAAATTTGAAAAGTACAAGGGGCGTGATAATCCAGAGGACCACATTATGGAATTTTATGTGGCATGCATGGAAGTAGCATACAATGATTCATACTTGATGCATCTCTTCCCAAGAAGTTTTGGAGGCCAAGCTATATAATGGTTCTCACACCTACCTCTAGTAATCAAGACATTCCAAGAGATAATAGATCAGTTTGTAGCACATTTCTCCTACAATATTGATATAGATGTAAGCTTGTAAGAGCTATATACCCCTTAAAAAAACAAGGGAAAAACATTTTCATCATTCTTACAATGATGAAGACATAAATAAAGAAAATATAAATGGAAAATACCAGAGAAGGAACAAGTAGAGATCACTGTTGGAAATAAAGAAACTGATTTAGCCTTCCAATTGAAGATGCAATGTGTGTTGACATATGAGGAAGTAATATACAAGGGTATTAACATTGAAAGAGTCCTCATCACAAAAGGATCAAAATAAATATATAAAGATAATCGGCCATCATCTAGTTCTAGTGACAAACCTCGTATATGGGCAAAAAATAAGAATTTTACTAACAATGGAATAGCTGATGTGAAGGTTGTGATAAGTGCTCCACAAAAAGTGAATACACAACAATATAACACACAAACATCAAGAAGTCGACATAAAATCAACAATGGAAACCCCCAAGAGGACCACCTAGACAAAAAAAATTACCCAAAAAAATGTAAATATACACCCTTGGAGGAGTGGTGTTGTAAAAGTTGATTAAGTTGAATCTCATCACACTTCCAGATTAAAAAAACTAGAAGAGCCTCAAATAATACCTCCTTGGTATAAATATGAGGATCATTGTGAATTTCAAAAAACTAAGGGACATAAGACATCAAATTGCATGAAGCTGAAGAATGTTATCCAAGATCTCATTAAAAATAGAGAGTTAAGAATTGACCAATAACATGGGAATCAAGACCTTGGGATATACAAGACCCTGATGCTTGATCACAACAAGATAAATGATAAAAGAAAGGAAAAATATTGAAAACAATTCATTCATGTGTACAACAATTTCGTAGGAGCATGTGATAACCACATATATGTTATCACAATAAAATGTCCTACTATTGAGTGTGGAGTCGCCACAAAAAGAGGGAAGGTAACTATCCAAGGAGCCTCGTCATAACCTAGATCCCCATCAAATACAAATCCTACAGATTATAGTCTCTTGGATCAATTGAAGAAACCCCCCACTTATATTTTTATCTTGGAACTATTAAAAATCTCCCCAACACATAATAATATCTTAGAGAAAGCTATTTTGTCTTCATCCATACCCAATGGTATTGATACTAATCAGTTACAATCTATGGTCAAACATATCGCGTCATCCCATTTATTTACATTTTTTGAGAATGACCTCCCACCTCAACCATCTCATAACCATTCTTTACATATTAAGGTCTACATCCATAAGAACAAAGTTAAAATATCCTTGGTAGATGGAGTTGTTGGCCTAAACATCTACACCCTTCAATTGATAAAAAATATAGGCTACTCTGAAGATGTAATTGAAAAATAAAAATGTGTCACTATTAGAGCTTATGATAATTATGAGTGGAGTTCAAAAGATACCCATTCAAGTAGAACCCACTATTGTAGAAATAAATTTTCAAGTCCTCTATCTTGATTTACCATATAACATACTTCTTGGCCTGCCATGGATTCATGCCTCGCAAGTTGTAACCCTGACCTATCACCAATGCATCAAGTTTCCATATGAGAACAAAGAAATAACCATCCATGGTGATATCAGGCCTTTTTCTATTAAAAAATGTAGAGGAGAAGTATTATAAGGTGCCACAAGTTCCTATGAATGGTGCAATTCTAATACCCTCATCCTATTTCAACCCATATACCTTACCATCCATATCTAAGTCTAATGCATTGAAATTGAAGAACATCCATGAGATCAAGGTAGTTATCAAAGAAAATACTTGTGGAGATTACAACCTCAAGGAATATTTTGTTGTGGAAGAGCTTCCTCTTTCTCTTAGATCTTATGGAAAACCTTGACATATTGACAAAGTGACAAAGACAATCAAGATATCACCTACCACTTTTATGAAGTGGGGATATTTAAATAAGGAATTCATTTGCAAGGATAATACATTAGAGTTGTTATATCAAGATGAGAAAGAAGTACCTCCATTTCCCATGGATGAAAACAACAAAGGGCTTCAACTAATGAAAGGTATGGGATATAGCAAGAATGAAAAGCTTGGGCTAAACAATCATGGTTTGAGAGAACCTCTTCCTACTAAGAAAGGTCCTAAAAATATCGGTCTTGGATTTACCATGACCAGAGTGACCCTTCTCAGTAAGAGTGCTTTATTTAAGGAGGTTAAATATTTCTCTTGGTTAAACACATTGCATAATGATGACATTGATGACTTCCCCATTGACGTTACAAACCTTTTTGAGGATACTTGCATTTTCATGATTACCACCAAATCCTTTGAGTCTTCTCCAAATTACTGAACCGAGACTTTTTTACCCCCAACTCATAAGATAGGACCAACGAGGACCACCTATTCTTGTTTCTTTCAAAAATGATGAGCCTATTTTCAAATTTATGGGGCCCCGAGACCTAATGATACCATATGGAGATCATAAAGAAAGATTCAACATCGAGTTGGATGCCCAAGCATACTATGGTGAAATTATTGATTCCCTTAGTTACAAAATTGAAATATGAAAATCATAACTCGATCCCCAATTGAAAACCACACCATGACACTTTCTGATCACAAAATATTCAAAATAAAGGATATATTAGAGGGTGAAAAATTCTCTAAGGCATCCAAGGATGAGGGATTAAATCTACCAAGTATTGCAATAGAACATAAAAATTCAGCAGTATTGTTGAAGGCATCTAATGTAGTCAATGTAGGAACAAAGGAAGCACCACAAGTCACATTCTATGCTTCTTCCCTAGATGATGAAGAACAAAAAAATTAGCAAAATTCTTGAGAGAGCATAAGATCAAATTTGCTTCCAATCATATGCAGACATGCTAGGGATCAAAATATCATTAGTAGCTCATCATCTCACTATTCACCCTCAAGCAAAGCTGGTAAAGAAGAAGTTGAGAAAAATGCATCCAAAGATAGCATTGTTGGTAAATGTAGAATTGCAAAAGCTTCTTGACACAGAGTTCATCAGACTGATAGACTATCTTGAGTGGGTTTCCAACTTGGATCTAGTCTCCAAACCCATTGGGGGCATCATGATTTGCACAAACTTTAAATACTTGAATAAGGCATGTCTTAAGGATGATTTTCCTTTACCAAACATAGATATCATTGTGGACCTAACAGATAGGAATGAAATGATTTCTATAAAGGATAGATTCTCAAGATATAATTAGATAATGATAGCTAAGGAAGATCAACATTAAACAATATATATGTGCCTATGAGGAACATATTGTTGGAACACAATGCCTTTTGGTCTTAAGAACACTAGAGTGACATATCAAAGAGCCATGACCATGATTTTTCATGACATGATCCATAAGACTCTGGATGACTATGTGGATGATATCTTGGCTAAGTATAAAACAAGGAAAGAACATCTAAATGTGTTAGCACCAATATTTGATAGACTTGAGAAGTATCAAGTATGATTGAACCCTGAGAAGTGCATCTTTGGTGTCACTACAGGAATTTTTTTGGGATAAATTATATTGCAAAGGGGAATCGAATTGGATTCAACTAAGGTCAAGGAAATCATGGATATACAACCACCACATACACTTAATAAACTTTGAGGCCTACAAGGTAGATTGCAATCTATCAAAAGTTTCATAGTGCAACTAACAAAAAATGTCACCTATTTAGTCATCTTCTTCAGAAAGGTTTAGCCTACAAGTGGGATCAACATTATGAGTAGGAATTTCAACAACTCAAGGATTATCTAGTGACACCACCCATCTTGTTGCCACTAATAGCAGGCAAGCCTTTGATACTCTACATCTTAGTTACTTTAGCAGCCCTAGGGATCTTTGGTTCAACATGATGAAACGAGAAAAGAGACAACTATATATTACATCAGAAAAACCTTGGTAGGATATGAGTTGAATTATTCATTTATTGAAAAATCTTGTTTAACAATGGTTTTTGCTTCCCAAAATTGTAGGCATTACATGCTCTACCATAAATTTAAACTCATCACCAAGGTAGATCCACTTAAGTACTTATTGTAAAAATCTACTCTCATAGGTCATATGACAAAATGGGTAATGATCCACACTAAGTTTGACATAGAGTATGTTGATTCAAAAGCCATCAAGGAACAAGTCATCACTGATCAACTAGTAGAACCCCAGTCTATGTAGAGAATCCTTTGTGTCAGAATTCCCTGATGAATCAACATTTTTCCTTAGCATGATAGAACAATGGAAGTTGTATTTTGATGGTTCTTACAGACAACATGGGTTCAACGAAAGAATTTTATTCATCACCCCACAAGGTGATTGCATCCCCAAATCATACATGTTGGATTTTTTGTGTATGAATAACATAACTAAGTATGAGGTCCTAATCACAGGGTTAAGAATTATGGTAAAATGACAAATCCAAGAGCTAAAATTCTATGGAGATTCTCGGCTAATCGTGAATTAGGTTAATGATGACTATCAGACCAAGGATGACAACTCGATGCCCTATAAGAAGATGATGGAAAGTTTCAAGGACTATTTCATTGACATAACATTTAAGAAGATACCTAGGATCAATAATCGAGTAGAAAATTCCATTGCTACCATTGGATCCTTGCTAGACAGGCCTCATAATAGTTTGAAATGTGAATTCATGATTGAATAATTTCTCGTACCAGTTTTCAAGGTACCAAAATTTGAATTTGTGTGAGAAATTTTTGGTCTTGTTTCATCATGGTATCATGACATATTCACTTACCTACATAGATATATCCTCCCATTCAACCTTACTTCGAACCTTAGAAAGAGTTTTATTAGAAGAGCATCCCAATTTTCCTTTTAGGCAATACCTTTTACCAATCAAGTCTCAAAGGAATGTTATTGTGATGTCTTAACCAAGAGGAAGCATTGGCTATTTTAAAATAAGTGCACAAAGGCATTTTTGGATCATATTCAGGTGGTGCAACCTTGGCCAATAAATTTTTAAGGATAAGATATTATTGGCCCACGATGGAACAAGAAGCAAATCAGTTTGTCAAGAAATGTCTTTGATACTGACATGGAGATCTCATTCATGCACTAGCCCAAGAGCTCAGGCCTATCACTACACCTTGGCCTTTTTCACAATGGGAAATCATACTCATAGGAAAGATCACCCCCACCTCATCCAATGGTCATAAGTTCATCATCATAGACACCAAGAACTTTACAAAGTGGATCAAATAAATAGCAATGCCCTACATAATATGAAAGAAGATATCCAATTTTATCCTAAATTACCTCATTTCTATTATGGTGTTCCTCAAGCTCTTATCACAAATAATGGAACACCTTTTAAGAACCAAAACCAAGATTTTTTTGAACTATGTCAACGATTCAATATCCAACATTTCTTTTTCACCCCTTACTACCCACAAGGAAATGGTCAAGATGAGGCTTCTAAAAAAAGTATTATTAAGATATTGAAGAAGACAATCAATGAAGCTAATCATGATTGGAATTTACAACTGAACCCCACCTTGTGGGCTTACCAAACTAGTATCTATGCACCCACAGGTGCACAACTTATTCCTTGTTCTATGGAACTGAAGCCATCCTACCTATTGAGTTCAAGCTCCCATCCTTGAGAGTATCATTGTACCATCTCATCACTGACGAAGAATACAAAGTATCCAGGCTAAATGAGCTAGAGCTATTGGATGAATGTTTCCTTGAAGAATTGAATCACCTACAAGCCTATTAGAAAAAACTTATAAGCAACTATGATAAAAATGTTAAAGATTGATGCTTTTAGGTAGGAGACCTTGTCCTAAAATAGAATCAGAAGAACATGCTAGATCAAGATAAAGAGGGTAAATTTGAGCCGAATTGGTTAGAGCCTTTCATTGTCACAACAAGTTATGGCTTGAGAGCTTATCAACTAGCCACCCCTAAAAGAGAATTGTTGCAGGAGCCCATCAACAACACGCATCTCAAAATGTTTTATGCCTAGCCCATGAGGGGTATAAATCCAAAAATTCAAAAAAATTCAAAGAAACAATAAAAATCCAAATAAAAAAAGAGAAAAAGGGTCAAAATAGTAAAGGGAAAATCATCCTCTAGTGAAAACCACTTTGGTGGTTCTTTAGGAAAGTACCTTGGTGAAAATGTAGAAAACAACACCTTGCATAAATAAACACCATCCCTCATCTACCATTGACTCTTCCACATCCTTCATCCATCACATTCCATCTTCCATCCTATTTATCCTATTTATTACATTCATCCATCTGTCTTTGTACCATAGCTTGGTGTTAGGCAAGTATCTATCCCCTTTTAGTACTACTTGGCACACTCCTAAGGTTAGTTTTTCCTACCTATATCAAGGTAGTCTATCATATCACACTGGGGGCATATTCATATACTTGCATTGGATCAGGTTCTTGTATAGTCCCTTAAGGTTATTCTCAAAAATCCAAAAAAATAAAAAAACATTTATAAAATTCTCAAAAATCCAAAAACATCAAAACATTTGTAAATTCTCAAAAATTCAAAAACATCAAAACATTTGTAAAGTCCAAAAATCTATAAACATCCAAAACATTTGTAAAATTCAAAAACCCAAAAAGATCCAAAACATTTGTAAAGTCCAAAAATTAAAAAATCCAAAACATTTGTAAAGTCCAAAAGTCTAAAAAAATTAAAATATTTGTAAAGTCTAAAAATCCAAAAACATCCATAACATTGTCAAATTATCAAAAACATTTGAAACAAACCAAAAATCCTAAAAAGGTCAAAAACGTCAAAATAAAAAACACTTATCGAACTACATTGCCTTTGCATGTGTATGTAGGAAAGGCCATCATTGATGTTCCTCTGAGGCTTAGGTTAGTCCTTTAGCAGTCCATCATAATAAATTGGCAACCCATCAATGTTCATATCTCATCAATAAATGACCATTTGTCAAGGTTTAGTCGAACTATGGCATCTATGTGTTTATGTAGGGAAGGTTATTATCGATGAACCCCAGAGGAATTAGTTCAATCCCTCTTAGGTCCTATTCTTGGTCTAAGCTTTGAAAACACAAAAACATTTGAAAAAATTGAAAATCAAAACATTTAGAAAGCGTTTATAAATCCAAAATAGCCTCAAATAACTTGAAAACTTAAACATTCACATAATTTCAAATTTTCAAAAACAACTTCAAAACATTTCAAAATGTCAAAAAACATTGAAATATTTGGAAAAGAAAATTATGCATCCCATTTCTGTTTCGCCTGCAATAAACTTTCATCCCTAATAAATCGATCACTATCTTCAACCTTTGGCAACACATAGAAATAGTTACAACAATCAATAAAATGCGAAATTTAAAGTGTAAAAAATCTTAAGCCTTGATCATGAGTAAAAAAATTTGGTTAACATTTATATCAAAAACCTATCAAACAATTAGATTTAGTTAAATATAGTATACCATGTCCTATGAATGCATCTTTACTACAATGGACATCATCATTGGAAATCACCTTAATCACATAAATTTGGTAAGAGGTAGGAATAACATTGACTGTTTGTTCATTTTGATATTTTCTTATGGTTTATCTCGTTGGTCCATTCTAATGGTCTCTCGATGATGTTTGCCAAAATTCTTTAGAGAGAAAGGAATGGGGCATTGATAATTACTTTTGCTGTTTGTGCTTGTTGGATATTTTTGTAATATGACCTTGGTGAATACTTGCCTTGTGTATGAAGGGATAGTCTCAAGTAAAACAATGGCTATGAAATATTAGGTTCTTCATACCTTTTGTGTGTTAGTCTCCTTACTCTGATGGATTATTCTTTCACATGATCAAATAAGGTTTTTGTATGTCAGGTATGAACAAACATACTCCTATCTTTTTGTAGAGTCAAATTCCATCACATTAGATACAATGCCATCCTATTTTTCAATACCTTGATGCATCGTGTCTATTTTCTATATCAAAAATAAGGAATTCTATGATGAATCTATCCTAATCTAAGAAGAAAAGTAGTATCATATATCCCATCTCATCACATATCTAATAAGGTCTCAAATAATCATAGATCTATTGGACTTCTGAATCAATCAAAAAAGTAAAGGCTAGTCAATATCCATCTCATTCTTCTACTTCTATCAATCTCGTTCTTCAATATCTACTAACATTTCTATCCAAGTATCAAATCTATGTGATATACATAAAAAATATACATGAGGTTATCCATAGTTGATGATTGTCTATGCATCATAAAATCTGTCCACAATGAACATCTAAGCTTTCGAAGAATTATTTTTCATCCTCTTTGCAACCGAACCAATCCTACATCTTTGTCATGATCTCAACTTGAAAGTCAATTTTTTCATTTGATCTCTCAATGGGGAAACATACCAACATTCTGCCATCTATTGGGGCATAGTGGGGTACCCAAAAAAGTAGAAAATTTTGAATTTTTTATTTGAGTAGCAATGTCAGTCTAAGCAACATTGATTCCTTAAAGTAACATAGTAGGTACCTCACTTCAAAGAGGGGGGAAATGTAGACACTTAAAATTTTCTTGGTCCATATCACACATTTTATTTGATTTACTAACTCCATTTTCATCCTTATTCAATCATTTTAATCTATTTAATTAAATAATCTTAACTGTTTAATTAAATTCATCATTTTCTTCTATTAATTAGATAATTAAAGTTATTGGATTAATTCACCCCTTTCATGCTAATTTTAATCCTATTTGATTAAATAATATAATTTTTTTAATTAAATCCCTTAATTCCTCTCATTTGATTAAATAATCTTAATTGTTTAATTGAATGTCATAAATCCTACTTTTTAATTAAATGATCTAATTTTTTAATTAAAGTCTTAAATTCCTTCACCTTGCACAATTAAATAATATATTAATTATTTAATTGACTAATTCCTCCAAGTTCTTCCACTTGCAAGAGAATATTCTCATGGAATATTCCTCTCATTCATATTTAAATATTTCCCACCAAATGGAAATATCTTTCAAAATTCTTCCTAAAATTAAGGGACTTGCACATTCTTATTCAATTAGAGCCTTTGATGAAATTAAATGATCCATGTCATTCTTTAATCCCATCCATGGATTTGGTCATCGATCCATGTCATTCTCTCACATTCATTTATATCCATTGATTAGCCAAATCAATCCTAACCATTGATTCAATTAAAAATCCTATAAATCTAGCCCTAATTTTTGTGAGTTGATCATCCACAAAGCATTTGAGCAATCATACGATAGCCAATTTCATCCTCATTTTGAGAGAATTTGTCCATTTCCATCAATTTTTCCATTAGAGGTCATCCAAGATTTGCTTCAGCAATGGGATTAGGAAAGGGCTAAGAATTTCACATCAATTCAACACAAATCCCCCAATGGGATGAGGTTTTCTTGTGTTCAATTAGGTTTTCTATATCAACTTAATGTTATTTCATGTTTAATGGTTTCCTAGTTAGCATTTGCAAGAATTTCATTGGGAATATGATCTAATTAAGTTAATTTCTTGGTTTCTTAGTTGATTCTAATTGCATTTTATTTGGTTATATTTCATGTTCACATAAATATAAGGCCTCTTCTTTCAATATTATCAATATTGACTATGGATTTATTTAGTGTAATTCCTTGTGAAAATTGTATAGTGATAGCATATAACATTGATAAAGGTATTTATCTATGATTTCCCCCTAGTATAGGTTGTATTGGTATATTTTTTGGGTTTGTTTCATCCCATGGTGGACCATTATAGTTCTCAAATTTGTTACTATAATAAATGTTGTTTATTCTAGTGGTTTAGATATGATGGGATATACATTATCCTTGACCTCTCCAAGAGATCCATTTATAAGTCCAGCTTGGATCCATTTTTTTGTAAGCATGACATATTAAAATTTTGTTAGTAATACCTCTTGGAGAAATTTTTCATCATTATTATCATTGCCTAATTTATGTTGTATATTTACTACAAAATTAAGTTCAACTAGTAGATTTAGTAGTTTTAAATTATTTATTGTGTAATGCTACCAACTCGTTTGTAGAAAATAAGTGTATTGATTGGTCAAAACCTTCTTGTTCAATTTTTTATAGCTTCTTGTTTGTGTGATTCATAAATAATTCCCAATCATGTTGTGTTGGTTCTTCATTACATATATTTTGTAATGTATGGAAAAATTGTATTTAAATTACATTTTCAACTTAGGCTAATTTTTTTTGTAATATATCAATTGTATTAAATTTGTGCCATATATTTCTTGTAATTGTGTGTGATACATAAATAGGTTTATCCATAACATGTGGTAGTTGTTCAAGGTATCCTATAAAAATTATAAAAATGCCACCAAAGAATATTTTTTGGGGGGTTTTCTTCACAAAGCCTACTATCAATTTTTAATAGTAGTTTTGGACCAAAGAAGATCATCTCATTGATGAGAATTTATTTTATGCTTTTCATGTCTTAAATTTTTATCAATGTTTCCATTTCTCTAATTGAAATATTTAGGTCTAAATGTATAGTCAAGGCTTGTATATTAAATGTTGAAATTCTTGTTGGGGCAAGAATAAGGAGTGGATTTACTCTTTCTGATGAATTTTTTTGAGGAGCATATCTTATTCAATTGATTAGATAGGATTTTGTAGTGCTCATACTTCCTTGTATGACCATATTTAGTGGTTGTTTTGAGAAATTATCTCTTGAGTGATTTGTAATTATAGTAAGTGCTAATTGTTTCTTTGGAAATAATGTATATTTTTGTTTGTAAAAAATTAGTGAACATATTATTGGGACATGTTGTTTGTGTTTATAAATTGAATTGAATCATCATAGAAATGCGCATGAACATTTTACTTTTCCCATTTTTTTATTGATTTTAAAATAATATTGACCTAGCATTTCAAGTTTATTTAAATTGATATTGTTAGCAAGGCCTAGTTGATATAATAACTCTCATTTGTTAACTTATATAGTAGATTATTTATCCATCTCTTCATCATAATAGTTTTCTTCTTTAAGGACATCTTCAATTTGAATTGTGTGATCAACATGCCATTTATTATACTGTTGTGTTTTCATGTGCTTCAAATTATTTATGATTTCTTCTTTGTTGAGGCCTATATCTCTATCTATTTTTAGAAAATGTTTATATATAAGTAACTCACTCCAATAGAAGGTTTCAAAATATTAAGTGTCATGTTTTGGAATGCTATAGAACTATGGGAATACTTATTGTATGAATGTATTCTTGTATGTATGTATGCTTGTATGTATGTATGTATGCATGTATGTATGTACGCTTGTATGTTTGTTTGTATGCTTGAATGTATGTATATGTATGTACATATGTATGAATGTATGTGTATTTGCATGTATAGATTTTAGGGTATTAGATTGAGGCTTTAGGTTATAGGGATGAGGGTTGAGGGTGTAGGGTTTAGGGTTTAGGATTGAGGGATAGTGTTTAGGGTTGAGGATATAGGGTTAATTGTATAGGCTATAGGATTAGGATTTAGGATATTCGGTATAGGGTTGAGGGTTTATAGTTTAGGGTAAATTAGGGTACAAGGTTAAATGTATGGTTTAGGGTTTAAGTACGGTGTTGAGGGCCGAGGGATTATAGTTGAGGGATAATATTTGAGGTTGAGGG
Organism: Sequoiadendron giganteum; assembly: GCA_007115665.2. NCBI lineage: Eukaryota > Viridiplantae > Streptophyta > Pinopsida > Cupressales > Cupressaceae > Sequoiadendron > Sequoiadendron giganteum. The sequence goes on from CM021100.1 coordinate 595,740,746, forward strand.
TATAAGGTTAATTTTATAGGCTATATATCGATTAGGGTTAAGGATATTAGATATAGGGTTTAGGGTATAGGTTAAGGGTATAAGGCATAAGTTTAAGGGTTGAGAGTGTAGGCTTTAGGGTTTAAGTATAGGGTTTAGGGTATAGGATTGAGGGACAATGTTCAAGGTTTAGGGTATAAGGTAGAGAGTATAGAGATAAGGGATAAGGGTTGAGGGTGTAAGGTTTAGGGTTTAAGGTATAGGGTTGAGGTTTGAGGGATAGTGTTTAGAGATGAGGGTATAGGGTTAAATGTATAGAGTATAGGGATTGAGGGTATAAGGAATAGGTTTAAGGGTTTAGAGTTTATGGTTTAGGGTGTAAGTATAGTTCTGAGGGAGAATTTCCATGGTTTAGCATATAAGGGTGAGGGTATAGGGTATACGGATAAGGGTTGAGGGCGTAGGTTTTAGTGTTTAAGGTATATGGTTGATGGTTGAGGTTGTAGGGTTGAGGGTTTAGGGTTTATAGTTGACAGATAATGTTCAGGGATTACTATATAATATTGTATGTTTAGGGTATACAGATTATGGTAAATACGATATTGGGTATAGGGTTTAGGGTATGGGTTTTTGGTATAAGGAATAAGGTTAAGGGTTTAGAGTGTAGGGTTTAGGTTTTAAGTATAGGGTTGAGATTCGAGGGTTGAGGGACAATGTTGAAGGTTTAGGGTATAAGGGTGAGGGTATAGGGTATTAGGTGTAGGGTTTAGGGTTGATGGTTGAGGTATTAGGGCTTAAGTATAGGGTTGAGGGTACAATGCATAGGGTTGAGGATTAAGAGTTTATGGTTGAGGGATAATGTTCAACCTATTGAGTGTATAACATTAAGTGTATAGGGTATAGGGATTAGGATTTAGGATATTAAATTTAGGGTTTAGGGTATGGGTTGAGGGAATAAGGCATAGGGTTAAGGATTGAGAGTGTATGTTTTAGGTTTTAAGTATAGGGTTGAGGGTCAATGTTCAAGGTTTAGGATATAGGGTATAGGGTAGAGGGTTGAGGGTTTATAGTTGAGGGATAATATTTTTGGTTTAGGGTATAAGGTTAAGGGTATAGGGTATAGGGATGAGGGTTGAGGTTGTAGGGTTTAGAGTTTAAGGTATAGGGGGTAGGGTTGAGGTATTAGGGCTTAAGTAATAGGTTGAGGGTATAGGGTAGAGGGTTGAGGGATAATGTTTAGCTCATTGACTGTATAAGATTGTGTATAAGGTATAGGGATTAGGGATTAGGATATTGGATATAGGGTTTACATTATGGATTAAGGGTATAAGACATAGGGTAAATGGTTGAGAGTGCATGGTTTAGGGTTTAAGTATAGGTTTGAGGGAAATTATTTAGGGTTTATGGTATAAGGGTGAGGTTATAGGGTATAGGGATGAGAGTTGAGGTTGTAGGGTTCAGGGTTTAAGGTATAGGGTTGAGGGTTGAGGGATTAGAGCTTAAGTATATGGTTGAGGGTTTATAGTTGAACGATAATGTTCAAGGTTGAGCGTCTAAGATATATGGTTCAGGGTTTAAGGTTGAGGATATAAGGAATAGGGATGAGGGTTGAGGGTTGAGGTCCAATGTTAAGTGTATAGGGTATAGGTCCATTAGGGTTTAAGATATTGGGTTAAAATATTAGGTCTTAAGAATAGGGTTGAGGTTTGAGGTTGTAAGGTGTAGGTTTTATGTTTTAATGTATAGGGTTGAGGGATTAAGGTTGATGGTTTAATGTATAGGGTAGAGGGTTTAGAGTTGAGGGTTTAGGGTTGAAGGTATAGGGTTGAGGGTTTATGGATTAGGGTTGAGGGTTGAGGGTTGAGAGATTAGGGTTGAGGGTTTAAGGTATAGTGTTGAGGGATTAGGGTTGATGGTATAATATATAGGGTAGAGGGTTTATAGTAGAGGTTTTAGGGCTGAGGGATTAGGATTGAGGTTTTAGGGTATAGGGTTGAGGGTTCACGGATTAGGGTTTAAGGGTTGAGAGTTGAGGGTTGAGGGTTGAGGGATTAGAATTTAAGGTATAGGGTTGAGGTTTTAAGGGTTGTTGAGGGTTGAGGGTTTAAGGGTTTAGGGTTTAGGGTTTAGAGTTTAAGGTTTTATGGTTTAAGGGTTGAGGGCTTAGGGTTTAAGGGTTGAGGGATTAGGGTTGATGATTTAAGGGTTTAGGGTTTAAGGGTTTATGGTTTAAGGTTTTAGGGTTTAATGGTTTAGGGTTGGGATTTGAGGGTTGAGAGTTGAGGGTTTAAGGGTTGAGGGTTGAGGGTTTAGGGTTTAAGGGATTAGGTTTTAAGGATTTAAGGTTAAGGGATTAGGGTTTAAAATACAAGTTTGATGGATTAGGATTGAGGGTTTTGTGTTTAAGGGTTGAGGGTTGAGAGATTAGGATTGAGGGTTTTGTGTTTAAGGGTTGAGGGTTGAGGTATTAGGGTTTAAGGGATAGGGTTGAGGAATTAGAGTTGAAGGTTTAATTTATAGGGTAGAGGGTAGAGGGTTGAGGGTTTAGGGATTAGGGTTTATGGTTTAGGGTTTAAGGTATAGGGTTGTGGGATTAGGTTTGAGAGTCTAATGTATAGGGTAGAGGGTTTCGGTTGAGGGATTAGGATTAAGGGTTTATAGTATAGGGTTGGGAGATTAGGGTTGATCATTTAATGTATATGATAGAGGGTTTATGGTTTGATACAAAGCAAGGGATATACAACTAAACATGCCATTCACTTGAAAAATTTCATAAAATTATTTATCTCAAACAATGATTAAGTGCATTCTAGATCACATTGGAAACATTCTCATGGTAGCCCACAATTCAATGCACCAAACTATAATTTATAACTTCCAAAAAAATAATAATAAATAAAATCTCATTGGTTAGATTGAAGAAAACATAATTATAGACTTCCCTTACAATTTTTATGAAGATCCAATTGTGGAATATAAATTTATTGCATTTTTCCCAAAACTAAAAACCCTAGGCAGTGTTCAAACCTGCCCTCACAAAAATGGTCATAAATTATTCACAAATTAATGAATTTTGATGAGAATTGAAGAAAATGAAATAATATTCACATAGAAAAAAAAAATACAATTGGTTTCAGATCCAAAATATAGACTTTACAATCCGTACCATCACATTTTTTAGATTGTAAAATATTGTTAAAATAGGCAGTCTCACCAAAATAGTCATATCTTCCACAAAAATCAATAAAATTTAATGAGACAAAAAGAATTGGAAACTAGAAATAGATATAGTTCCATCCATATATGATAATCCATTATTTGAGTCCACAATAGGCCATACAAATCACAACTTCATCCTGAAAACAATGTAAAAATCAGAAAATGCACACCAAACTTGAGGTTGTCATTCATCAAACTTCAAAAATAATGTCTCCCGCTTCCCAATTAGAGTTTTGGAGGTTGTAATTATACATTTACAACCAAAACCAACTATTTTCAACTACCTTTTAATTATTTTGTTGACAAAACACCTTAATGACACTTTTGACAAGTTGCTTGACAACTTTCTTGAGCAACTTTTACAATTTTTACAATATGGAACAACTTTAAACATTATTTGACAAATGACTTCAAATATGAATTGCAAAGACTCAAAAACCTACAAAATGGTTTGATAAACCTTATTATAAGACCCAATACATAAAATAGAGCAACTGTTTACAAATGGCCTCATGGAGGCTGGAAAGCAACTTGGTGCTCCTACACCATACACCCCTTGAAGAAAAAACTCAAGTCCCTTGAGTTAGCATAAAATAAAGTACCTACAAAACGAAATGAATCTTCACTATCAGCTGCAATCAAAAACATTTGTATCTTCATCTTAACCCATGGTTTTTTCTTCCTTGATATCATGAACACAATAAGAAAAATGTGTCTTCCTATCATCTTCTCAACATCTAGGCTCCAAAACGCCATTTCTTGTGTATAAAACTCAATAGCATCATCTATATATTCATTCTTATAATTAGAGTACCATATATAACCTACATCATACTCTTGAAAACCTTCATATACATCATTAGCAAATAAATCTGCAACATCTTCATTAACAACCTTATTATCAGCAACAACTTGATCATGAATATCAACATCAATATTATCAACAACTTTATCATCATCAAATTGAGTATCAATACAAGGGTTATCAGTAACATCAACAAGCTTCTCAACTTGTTCATCAACAACAATTTCATCAACTACTTGAGTACCGACAACAACCACATCATTAATCTCAACATCAACATGTTCATTAACCAGCAAAAAAGTGTGTTCATCTTCAAACACAATCGAAATATCATGCATCTCAACTTGTAGATTATCTTGCTCAACTTGAACAGTAGATTCAGACTTTACCTCTATCTCATTTGTTTCCTTCTTCTATTTTCTTTTCTTCTTCATAATCTTCTTTAGAGGCCATCTTAACCTCTTTGACATTGGTATATTCCAACTCCTTTGTGATTCTTAAGAAGTTGGTGTTCTTTGGCTAATCTTTCCAACCGTTGGCTTATCTCTTCCATGGATTTCTCAAAATCTATTTGTCTTGCCTTCTTTCTCATTTCATTTTCCTCTCTTTCCTTCTTCCTTTGTGAATCCTCAGCCTGCCAACATCTTCTCAAAAATTCCATTTTCACAAGTGAGTGTAGTGCCCTGCCACACAACCCTAGTGGAACATTCAATTCACAATAAAAACATACAAATTTATTTTTATTAAAGTGAATTAAACATACAATTTCACCTACAATTGACAACATTCTCTAAGGCTATGTAACCGAGATTACTTAAACCCACACATACATCAACATACAACCATAACATTTAATTACTTTATGAAATAAGTATTAAAACAACATAAAGATACAACCTATCATAATGAGATAAACATCCAAGATATAAATTCATTAAGTTAAACAAATAGTTACATCTCTCATTCCCAAAATAAGGCAATAGTAAAAATGTGTTATAATTACGTAAATCCACCTCGTAAACATAAGAGGGGCAAAACAACTTATTACAAATTGAAATATTACAATGCTTAAATTAAAATAAGAACTACGAGTTGTCCAACTGGATGTCTCGCCACCAAGTACTAAAGATAAAAGGGGACCCAATGGTGAATGGTGCATGTTCCACCCAACCAAGTGGTACCCAAAGGCTCACCCCCCATGCTAGGAGATAGTAACAATATAACATGGACAAAGACTACAACCTCTAACCATAGGTAGACTCATACTGACACATACTAACTCAACTAAACACATGTAGAATATAAGTCCAATTCTAACATGGTCACATTGCTTCCAAACATATAATTTGATCAAGTATGATAAGATAACATACACATAAAACAAATACCAATGTTGTCCTAGACATAGTGTCATTGCACAACTCGTCATGAGATATCCTTTGGGAATCTTCATAGGTTCTGGTAATCTTGGTGACCTCAACTATATCTCGACCCTCATACTCACTCATGCAGAATCAACTACCTCTCATAAGGACAAGATAGTTGACCTTGCCATTCCAGGCCTTCCCACTCATCCCAAGTCTAAATGAGCCCTTGTGTCTATGAGTGAGGCTAAATTATCTCGATTAGTGTGTAATAATTCCTAAACTACTAAGTACATTAATTTAGTTATCACTTGATTAAATCACCTCTGATGGTTACCCAGTTTACCTCTTTGGGCTCTAGCACCTAACAGAAGCCACTCTTCTAATTCACAACATACTATACAAAACTAAACTCCAAGGGTAACTCAAGTGCATACAAACTAGACAATACAATCGCTCCAACTCTAGGAGGCAACAAATAATGAAACTCACTCCATACACTTGGAGGAAACCAATCACATAACGCACTACCCAAGGGAAATACAAATGGTTGATATAAAAAATTGACAACCCTCAACCTCTGGAAGACTTACAAATTAAAAACCCAAATAACCCTTTTTCCCCAATCATGAATACAAGGGAAATAATTACAACAAGCAATGGCAAGGAAATAATCTATTTTTGGGTATATTAAATTCATTTCCCTTTCTAATACATTTCATAGTAAATAACCAATTGCCTTAACAAAATATTTAATTACCTCAATTAAATTGCCTCTTGGTAAAACCATTTTTTCATATACTTTTAAAAACAACATATTTCCTTCTAATTTCATTTCCTACCATTTTCCAATCAACATAATATAAAATAATTATTATTTTTAAATAAAAACTATTTAAATTAACAACATATATATTTAATATATACTCACAAAATATACATACACAATTATATTTTAATATATAATTATGTATGTATACTCATTAAATATATAACAAAAAAATATTGTTGTTAATTCCAATCAAAGAAACTCATATTAAAATAATATACATATAAACATATACAAATTACATATATATATATATATATATATATATATATATATCTAAAATATATATAAATATATACATAATGTATATACATTTATATCTTAATTCAATTAAAAAAAAATTTACGATGTAATACCCCTTCGTTTTGTCATTTTGATTGAATAGTGTTCTTCCCTTTTATGTTGTATTTTCTATTAGTAACTTGACTATGGTACTCAACTTCTATTTGATCACTATCTGTAAAGTGACGTGAATGTTATTTTTTGATGTGATGGTATTTTACTATGATGTTATCATTATGACATGTTTTGAATTAGCATAAGTGGATATTCGAATTAATGATGTTTTATGCTTTGGATTATATTAGTATGTTAGATTTGTCAATTAGTTACACTGTATCGGTGAAGGGGACGGTATCACATCACTCACTTGTGAGTGCCCTGCTATTCTGTGATTTCCTCTTCACGGTGTATTTTAATTATGATATATATATGCATGTGGATATACTCTTTGTTCGTAGGTTGATAGGTACAGGACATCGACTCCACCTTGTTTTATAGGTTTGAGCGTGTCCATTGCCCAACAGTATTCGATTGGGAGATAGTAGCTAGTTTTTCCATGCCAAGTCATCACCCTAGTCATAGTGTGTCGTTGGGTCTTAGTTGGGTTAATTGCTTTATATTTTTCACTCTTCGATTATTTAATTGCAAGTTGAAAAGCGTAATTAAATGGTTTTATGCATTTAATTTGTTGATTAAATTAATCTGGTAATAATGTTAGAAATGTTATTTGATTTATTAATTAATTTAATTTAATTGATAAAATTATTTAATCTTGGATTAGTATTATTTTATTGATTAATTAAATTAATTGTGTTAAATTAAATTAAGTCATGCATTTTGAAATTTTGGGGAAATTTTGTGTGAAAGTGGAAAATTGAAAACATGAAATTGAAAAATAAAGAAAAAAAGGATTTAAATTTCATTTTAGAAAAGTTTGAATTCAAAAATTGAAAAATTGAGATATTTGTTATTCTGTTTTTCAAAATTTATGAGGGTGGTTGCATAGATATTTTTAGAAATTTTCTTCATTATTGGGGGTTTTTGAAAATGAGTTTTCAACATGTTTTTTTTGGAGAAATTGGAAAAAAAGCAAGGAAAAAGAGATTGTTGCTTTGATTTTGGATTGGGAAGAAGCAAGTTGAATTCTTGGAGGAGCTGGAATCAAAAGAAAAATTCAAGCACCATTGTCAATCTCTCAAGCTTTTTGGAAGAACCAGGTTTTTTCTCCAATGAAATTATTTTCAATTTTAAAAGATTTCTCAAATTGGATGTTGTTGTTCGAATTTTTTTTAAACTCAGTTGTTTTGCAAAAATAGTAAACCCATGCTGAATCTGAGTTTGAATTTCAAAAACCCTCTTTAGAAATAAACTTCTTCAAAAAAAAGAAAAAGGGATTGAAATATGATTGTAAACAATTAGTTCTAGAAATTATTTGCTCAATTAAATCTCTGGTTTGATTGAATTTATAAAAATAGATATATACATGAATATATGTGTATATATGTATATATATGTATATATATATTGTGAAATATATATATACACATATTTATATATATATATACCTACATACATATGTTTTTCTTTACAATGTTGGAATTGAAAATATCCAATTGAAAATACTGGGCAGATTTATATATATACTCTCGTCGTGACCGCCTACCTGGCCACATCCTCGTCCTCTACCTCGTTCGCGTCTGGGAGGCATACTCATACACAGACACATAAAGGTATTAGACAAGGTACACTTGAAAACCTATGAAACTAAGCTTAATGGGTACAACATAATCCCAGAGCACCCAGTGTTTAAACCTAGGCTTTGATACCATGTGTAGTGCCCTGCCATGCGACCCTAGAGGAAGTTTCAATTCACTATAAAAGTGTACAATTTTTTTTTATTAAAGTAAATTAAACATACAATTTCACCTACAATTGACAACATCCTCTAAGGCTATGTAACCGAGATTACATAAACCCACACATACATCAACATACAACCATAACATTTAATTACTTTATGAAATAAGTATTAAAACAACATAAAGATACAACCTATCATAATGAGATAAACATCCAAGATATAAATTCATTAACTTTAACAAATGGTTACATATCTCATTCCCAGAATGAGGCAATAGTACAAATGTGTTACAATTACATAAATCCACCTCGTAAACAAAGAGGGGTAAAACAACTTATTACAAATTGAAATATTACAATGCTTAAATTAAAACAAGAACTGCGAGTTGTCCAACTGGATGTCTCACCACCAATTACTAAAGATAAAAGGGGACCCAATGGTGAATGGTGCACGTTCCACCCAACCAAGTGGTACCCAAAGGCCCACCCCCCATGCTAGGAGATAGTAACAACGTAACATGGACAAATACTACAACCTCTAACCATAGGGAGACTCATACTGACACATACTAACTCAACTAAACACATGTACAATATAAGTCCAATTCTAACATGGTCACATTTCTTCTAGACATATAATTTGATCAAGTATGATAAGAAATCCATACACATAAAACAAATACCAATGTTGTCCTAGATAGAGTGTCATCGCACAACTCGTCATGAGATCTCCTCTAGGAATCTTCATAGGTTCCGGTAATCCTAGCAACCTCAACCGAATTTCGACCCTCATACTCACTCAGATGGAATCGACTACCTCTCATAAGGACAAGATAGTTGACCTTGCCATTCCAGGCCTTCCCACTCATCCCAAGTCTAAATGAGCCCTTGTGTCTATGAGTGAGGCTAAATTATCTTGATTAGTGTGTAATACTTCCTAAACAACTAAGTACATTAATTTAGTTATCACTTGATTAAATCACCACTGAAGGTTACCCAGTTTACCTCTTTGGCCTCTGGCACCTAACAGAAGCCACTCTTCTAATTGAAAACATACTATACAAAACTAAACTCCAAGGGTAACTCAAGTGCATACTGTAAACACCAAAAATTGGTCTAGGCCTACGAACACCACTTTCGACATAATTTTCTATTATCCATGGTGAGTGATTAAATAATGTTAATTATTTAATTACCTTTCTAATACATATTTCCTCTATTAATTAAATACCCCTTTTAATTAATTGACTAATTCATTTATTCATTTATTCAACTTGATTAATTAAATAAATCATATTTGTTTAATTATGTTGCTGACTAATTAATTCTTCCTTCTTCATTAACTATTTATTATTTAATTAGCCCCTTTATCATATTTCAACTATAATTAAATATCTTTATTTAATTATTCAATTTAACCCCCTTTAACTATAATTAAATATTTATTATTTAATAATTCAATTCCACCTTTTCAACAGTCAAATTAAATAAATTATCTTTATTTATTTAATTAAATCTTTCATTTTCGAATGTTGAATTAAATTAACATTTAATTCATTTATTAATAATTTATGTCATATTCTTCTATCATTCAGTTATCTAAGTCATTCACTTACCTTCTGACTCAAGATCTATTTTTAAATCCTCTAGTTATCTCCGAGTTCGGTCTCTGATTGTTTCTGTGAGAGGACTCTCTATCACAATTAGTTAGTTAACTAGTTCTCACTCATGTGCATGAATGCATCTATTAATTAAATATATTTATTTAATTAATTAATTCATGTATGCATTCAAATTCTTCATCTTTGAGTTCTAACTTTGCCTTTGACATTCAAAGTCTATTTCTTCTATTTTTCAAGACTCTTAACTCAAGATTAAATTGTTTATTTAATCTGGAACTCTTGTTCTTTCTATTTTCGAACAATCTTGATACAAGATTAAGTTATCGTTCTAATTTAATCTTTATCTTTCAGTCTTTTCTAACTCACGTTCTATGTGACACAGAACTCACATTGCATGACTTTCATCAATCTCGTCCGTTGATCTCACTTTGAATCTGAGCTGATTGTTCGAAAACCCAAAATCTATAAACTGACTTGTCATTATCATTATTCCTCCTCCCGAAATCATACACTTTTGAGAAGAAACTTATCTTTGATATTTTGCATAGACATTCAACAAGGTTATTCTTGCATCAATACTGAAAATTTGAGGGTAAAAATATTGAAACAACAAAATGGAGAAGGAAAATTGAGATAATTCGAAGGAGTGAACGCATATTCGGTGAGAGCTTTCCAATTTAGTTGTTTAGTTTAATTATGTTTATTTGTTTCATTCTTTATTGTTTTGATTTAGATTATTTGTTAGATTAGACTTGATTGTTTTAATCTATGCAACTATTAGCATTAATCCATAAAATGTATGTCTTACATTTGGTGAACACGCTTCAAAATTCGCACATCTTTCTGTTTTTCCATTTTTTATTTTTTGCAGGAACCGTATGACACATCGCATCTGCTCAAATAAATGACACATCTGTCTTCGCGAACAACATCCACTACATTCTGTGACACATCTGACATTACACACCACATCTATGACACTCTACATTGCATCTTCCTATCAACAATTCATGCCGCGTCCGATTTTCAGCATGAACCGCATCCTCCTGTCAACATCGAGCCACATCTATGGCTCGAAAAGCCACATCTACCTGGTAATATTTTTCACTTTTTTTATTCACCTCCGTACATTCGCGTTTTCATTTTCGTTTTGTGTGTTATTTCATTTTTCACTAATGTTTGTTTACAGCTGTGTTAAGGTGGAATAATCTAGTTTTTGTAGGACGAAGCATATGAGGACAAAATAAAACCAAAAACCAATATTTTCTGCAGGACAAAAGCTGAAGACACCAAAACCCAACTATTGATCAGTTTGCATGTAGGACCTAATGAATTTGTTTTATTTAAAAAGATTTTTGTTTGGTAGATAAATCATTGTGATTTGGATTAAAAAGAATCAGTGTTTGCTTTGTTTGGTGCGAAAACACATTTATGTCACCCTTTATGATTCGGTATATCAAAGTATCCTCTCCCCTTGCATAGTCATGCAATCCTGGGTGTAAGAGAAATGGTTACTGACTCTAGAATTTGGGCTTGTCTTGGTGGGAAAAAGTACTCACCCCAAGATGACTCAGACCAGTAACATACTTTAGCCAGTGACTTCCACTCGGTATATAAAAATAGATTTTTGGGAGAAATCCCAAAAATCATGCTCACTCTTCCGATGAGAAGGGAAAAAATGGTCTATCGCCGAGCTGAATAGTGCCCCATGAATGGAACGCCCTTACTAAAAACCAAGTTGTATTTTTGCCAAAATCCTACCTATTTGCTGGTGCAGTAGGTTCGGACCTATGAAGCCATCTTACATATTTACGGTTCATGTGTGGAGATGAGATGTATGCCATGGGAGTTACATGGGTACAGTATCTTGGCTGCCCCATATAAGTGAGTATCGTGGAGGGGAGCCAGTGGGGTCAAGCTACTAGTCATCAGCCTTGAATATGCATAGTTGGAGAAATCCAAGTAAGAATTCAGTAAATATTGTCCAAAAATCCTAGCTTGTAAATGTTTTCGGGTCTTAACAATTCTATCACCGTAAACTGAAAATACATTGATTTTTGTGCTTGTTTTTGTTGTATTCATCAAAAAACTTGATCAACAAATGGAGTCAGTTGAAAAACAATCTTCAGAAAAATGCAATTGTCAAAAAAAGTCGCAACTGCCATTTTAAACACCGCATTTGTCGTAGCGAGTCACATTTGTTAGGGTAAACGCTGCATGTGTTTGTCAACAAAGTCTACTTTTACATAGTTTAGATCTTACAAGCTGCGACTATCAAATTTTGTGTCGCATGTGTATATGCAAGCTGCATCAGTCAACAGAAAAACTGCATGTGTTTGTCAACAAGTTTAGGTTCACAAGGTCTTTATTCTGAGTCGCAACTGTTACTGTGAGCCGCATCTGCCGAAAGTTAAACCGCATCTATCAAAAGTCAAAACAGTCTGTCAACATTCGAAACTAGTTTTACTCAAATCACCGCATGCATGTTGTAAACCACATCTGTCACAAATAAAACCACATCTAATAGGTGAACCACATTTGACTATCAACAGAAACTTAGAAAATTGCAAACCGAGTCCAAAAACATAACTATCATTTTCGCTTCTATTTCGTAAGATCAACCTTGGATAGAAACTGGAAAATTTTCTCAAAACCTTGCATCATTAGGTGTCATATACGTCTTATTCATAGTCAGCCTAAGTTGCATGCATATAGATACTTCCTAGGAAATTGCATATCGTTGAATAGATAACTTTCCTCGTCATTGGATATGTTCATGTTCTGGTTTGTCAAAATCATTGAGCCTAATCACTTTAGTCCTATTTGTGAATCTTTCCAGCTCAATAGTCTAGTTTGGGAAATTCATCTTGTCAGTGGTCTTTGTCCTACAATCAAGTTCCTTGGTCAAATTCAAATCCTTGCATGCATTTATTCCATAGGAGGTAGGTTATACCCATTTTAGAATCATTTACCATCATAGTCTACATGATATTTTGCATATTGTCCGTCCTACTATACGTCATCTTAGTATACGTATTTTTAGAAATCATTTTAGCAACATCCTTTATTGTTAGAAAATCCAAAAAGAAACATAGAAATAGGATATATCAGTTTTTTAGACATAGTCTGCATTACCCCATTTTGAGCAACTTTTCATGGTCGAAACAAGGTCTCAAAAGAAACAAAAAGAAATGTCGGACCCTAACAAATTTTTCAATCCTTTTAAAAATCAGCCATCAGGGAAAGAAAGACCACACAGACCTTTGCTTGAAAAACACGTCACTAGAGACACACATGGAAAAATTTCATTGAAGACATAGACGCAGCAATACAAGATCCTAAATTCACATCCTTTATGGATGAGTGTCTGGCAAATGATCCCCAATGATATCTAGCAAAGTTTCTAGCAGAAGGTGCCACACTACCAATAGGATTTGATATTCATACTTTGCAAACACCACCTATTCAACCAATGCAAATTGTGACATCAAGTGTTTCTATTCCCCAAATCACCGTAGAAATACCAAATGGCATACCAACTCAAACATCGTCAATTGTAAACACAACCCCTTTCAACATAACACAAGGTTTACAATTTACTGCGGGAGAAACTTCATCAAACCCCTTTGGCACCAACACAATTGGTAAGAGATCCAAAGTTGGCATGAATATTCCTATACCAAATCAGACCAGTCAGATAGGAAATATTCTTATACCAGATTAGACCATTCAGACAGAAAATAATCCTATACCAAATCAGAACATTCAAACAGGATATATTCCCAATCCAAATCAGAACATTTTGATAGGAAATATCCCCAATCCGAATCAAAACATTCTAATGGGATATATTCCCTCGCCAAATCATAACCCATCACAGAACATGGCATTTCAAAACACCTATATTGATCCAAACAATGCCAAAAACATGTCCTTGACACAAGTAGATCTCCTCCAAAACCAAATGCAAACTCTTCAACAACAAATGGACAACATGTCTATGAAGGCAAATGAACTATCTCAGTGCAAGACCTATATCCATGTCCATTTGACAAAGTGCTTTATATGAAACCCTTCCCTCATGGATACATTATACCAAATTTTCCTAAGTATAATGCGAGGAAGAATCCTTTGGAACACATCAGAGAATTCTCAATGGCATGCATGGACATATCATATGACCCCACATACTTGATGAGACTATTTCTGTGAACCCTTATCAGGATAGCACTGGAATGGTTTTATAAATTACCATATGGTATACGATCCTGGGGTGAATTAGCTGAGAAGTTTTTTGAACACTTTTCTTTTAACATAGACAATGAAGTAACAATAGCAACCTTGTGCTACATGACACAAGAAGACAGTGAAACTTTCACCACTCTCTTCGAGAGATGGAGAAGTCTAGCTAGCAGATGTCTAGTTGAAACACCAGAAAAACAGAAGGTCACGATATTCCTTGAAAACATCAATCCAAAACTGAGAGGTGACTTAAGGGTACATTGTTTTACTTCATTCCTAGACTTGGTACAAAAGGGCATCATCCTTGAAAAAGGCCTTATTGACAAAGGATAAATAAAAGTACCAGGCAGGAACCCCATTGTCCAACATCAAAACACACCTAATGATAGAAACAAATTATGGTCTAGAAACAAAAATGTTACAAATGATGGCATTATTGATGCTAAAACCATACATTTGGGACCAGTTATCACACTTAGAGGTTACAACCCCAATCAAGACATGACGAATAGTCCAGATCAAATAGCCAATTATGTCCAAAATTCATAACAACAATGACCACAAAGGAGATTTCCTACACATGAATTTACCCCTTTAGGGCAACCAATCGAGACAGTTTTCAAAGAGTTAATTAAACATAATCTCATTAAACCTTTGGAACCAAGAGAGTATGATCTTGGATAGTTTAAACCGTCATGGTGGGATGATAATGCCTATTGTGACTATCATCAAACAAAAGGACACAACCTACAACAATGTTGACAACTAAAGAATATTATCCAAGAATTTGTTGAAAATGGAACCATAGAGGTCAATAGGTAGAAAAATACCAAGAACAGTGATTATAAGGTCTTCAGAGACCCATTACATGACCACACGAAAGGAAAGGCCTCCAATTCGGGAACCAAGAATAATCCATTAGCCAATTATATGAATACCAAGTATGACAATGGTAAAGGAAGGATCATAAATCACCTCCGAGCTACAAATAAAAACATCAATACCATCATCATTAAGAAGCATCCGGAATGTGTTGTAAACAAATGCAGAACTAAGATAACTATTCCAGGTCCTTCTTCTAAGCCACTTACACAAGCTTCCAAGTTTAAGTGCAATCTCCTTGATCAATTGAGTAAAACCCCTGCACATATCTCTATTTTGGAACTATTGACTTTATCACCTGAGCATCGAGCTATTCTTGAGAAAGCTTTATAGAATATGACTGTTCCTATAGACTTAGATGTGAATCGTTTCAAAGAAATGGTGGGATATTTAACCAACTCACATCATACCACATTTTCCCAATAAGATTACTCAACCAAAAAGTCTGATCATAATGACCCATTACATCTTGAAGTCCTAGTCCATCAAACCAAAGTTAGATGAGTCTTGGTAGATGAAGGAGCAGGTTTGAACCTGTGTACCCTAAAATTGGTTAAGGCATTAAGATTCTCAAAAGAATGCGTAGACACCTCTAAAATTATAGTCATCAAGGCTTACGATGATGAGGAAAGATCATCCAAAGGAGTTGTCACACTCCCTATCAGAATTGGCCCAACAATTATGAACAGTAGCTTCCAAGTCTTGGATCTCACCCTTCTGTACAACCTATTGTTAGGTAGACCTTGGATACACGCAATGAAAGTCATACCTTCAACATATCACCAATGTCTTAAATTCTCATATAATGGCACTAAGATCACGATTGATGGTGATCCATATCCGTTTCAATATTGTACAAGCCTAAGGGAAATTCCATAATGACAGGTACCAGTTAACCAGGAAGCTTCATCATCCACTTTATCCCTATACATTGACCCATCACATCTTACTAAGTCCATTTCATTCAAACCATCATCATCCACTCCTAAGGTCGAGATCCAAGACAAGGGTTGTGGAGAATATTACATAAAGGCATCATACTGTGTCAGTCAACTGGTTCCACCTAAGGCATATGGCTTACCCATGGCAGATAGAAGATAGTCAGTAGTCACATTCTGAGTTCCCCCTACAATGACAATGACCAAATGGGGAGAGTTAAGTGAAGAAATTGTGGATCAAGGTGATATTACCTCCTAGTTGTATCAAGAAGACAATGAATACCCCTCACCATCTATTCAAATAGCTAAGGACCAATATGGAAAAGGCTTTAAGATAATGCAAAATGAAGGCTATGATGAGCATAGTGGGTTAGGACTACATAAAAATGGAAGGATGGAATCGATCACTGTCTCACCATGATCAAAATACCTAGGGCTAGGGTTTCAACTGCTTAGAATTGGGTTTCCTAGTACTTCGTCACCATTTCAAGAGGAAGTGAGTGCTTGTGTAGATATCGAGATATCTCATGAACCACTTCCCCCAGTTTACAATGAATCTCTCGACTCAAGTAATTGTGAGTGGGATTCTCTTTCTTCTACCAGTACCATGAACATAGATGCTCTATTTGGAGAATGGGACCTAAATATAAAATCTATATCGAAACCATCTAGTCCCCATCATAGGAAGCACTTGTCCAAAGAAGAATGGCATAAGCACTATTATTGGGAAACCCTTGATCATGCATCTTGGGCACCTGATAAACCATCTTCTGACAACTCGGCCCTTACAATAGTCCCACAACAGAATATACCTACCCATAGGAAAAAGAACAAGAAGGAGTTAGTCCAAAACTTTTGTGACCATGTCAACCACTCTATATTCACCTTGTTAGCTTCCACCTTTGATAACTCTGGTGATGACATGCCTCTCATATATTCCGAACTTATCAAATGGGATCAACAAGGTACACCCATTATAGACACATTCGAGAATGACAAAGCAATAGCCAAGTTCATGGGACTTCGAGAAGGCATACCAAGAGGGGATCATAAAGCTGGTTTTACCATAGACTTGGATGAAAAAGCATATTTTGGGGAGTCTATTTACACCTCTAGTCGTAAAAACGAAAATAAAAAGAAAAATGATGAAAATGAGAAAAAAGACAAGTCCCTAGGTGAAAACTAAAAGGCGCCTTTAGATGAAGAAACAGTCAAAATAAAGGATGTATCTGAGGGAAAAAATATCTCCAAGGCACCCAAGGATAGAGGTTTAAATATTCTCCCCGTTAAACAAGAAAAGTCACCAATGCTAGTAGAAGATTGTATTGAATTCAACATAGATAGAACAACCTGAGTTTAAGGACTTCTTCTCAAAGAGACAGATAAATTTTGCATGGTCATACGCTGACATGCCTGGGCTGGATCCAGACCTAATATTGCACTATCTACTATTGCAGCTAGGTATTAAGCCAATCAAGAAGAAGTTAAGGAAGATGCATCAACAAATTGCTCTACTGGTCAAGGCAGAACTTAAGAAACTCTTGGATGTTGGATTTATAAGAACTATAGACTATGCAGAGTGGATTTCAAATCTTGTACCAATGACTAAACCAACTAGGGGCATCCGCATTTGCACAAACTTTAGTGACATCAACAAGGCATGTCCTAAGGATGACTTCCCTTTGCCAAACATAGACATGATAGTAGATCTTACAATAGGATACGAGATGTTATCCCTCATGGATGGTTTCTCTGGATATAACCAAATCAAAATTGTAGCTGAAGACCAACACAAGATGGCTTTCACGTGTCCATGGGGCACATATTGTTGGAATGTTATGCATTTTGGGCTTAAGAATGTAGGAGCTACCTATCAACGGGAAATGACTATGATTTTCCATGAATTTATACATACTCTCATGGAATATTATGTAGATGACATTATATCTAAATAAGAAACAAGGGTAGATCATTTGAAGGTTCTAGATTTGATATTCCAGAGGCTAGAGAATTACAACGTCAGGTTGAATCCAAAGAAATGTGTCTTTGGAGTAAAATCAGGGAAACTTCTAGGGTATATCATCTCCAAAAGAGGCATTGAAGTAGATCCAGAGAAGGTAAGAGCTATCATAGAAATGCCTCCTCCATTCAGCATTGGTCAATTCAGAACACTATAGGGAAGATTACAGTCCATCAGGCGTTTCATTATACAATTGGCAGATAAAATACAGCCATTTCAATATTTACTCAAGAAAGGAGTACCATTTGTATGGACACCTAAATGTCAGGACACTTTCCAAAAAATCAAGGATTACTTGCTCACTCCACTAGTGTTAATGCCACCTACAGATGGAAAACCGTTGATACTATAAATTTCAGCAACCCAATCAACATTAGGAGCTCTTCTCGCACAAAACAATGATCAAGGTCACGAGAGAGCAGTCTACTACATTAGTTGTACCTTGGTGGGATATGAATTGAATTACAACAATATAGAATGTACCTGTCTTGCGGTAGTATTTTTTACCCAAAAACTTTGGCACTATATGCTCAATTGCCAAACAATGTTGGTCGCAAATATTGATCCCCTCAAAAATCTCCTAGGTAAGGCAACATTAAGAGGCTGATTGGCTAAATGGGTTATGATACTTGGCGAGTATGACATCCAATATGTGGAGAGGAAGGCTATACAAGGATAGGTGATTGCAGATCAGTTAGCAGATGCACCCATGAAGGCAGACCATCCTTTAGTGGTGGATTTTCCTGATGAATTTATTTTCAAAATTGACACTAGAACCGAATGGAAGTTATACTTTGATGGGTCACATACAAATTGAGGTTCAGGAGTAGGTATCCTATTTGCTACACCTCAAGGTGATACCATTCCTAAATCATTCAGGATTGCTTTCCCTAGTACCAACAACATAGCAAAGTATGAAGCCTTAGTGATAGGATTAAAAATGGCAGCTCAGTGGAAGATTACGAGTCTACATGTTTTTGGCGATTCTCAGCTTGTAGTTTGACAAGTAAATGATGATTATGAGACTAAGGATGATAAAATTTCCCCCTACAAGTGCATTGCCGACTATTTCAAGCAGTACTTTGATGACATTACCTTTCAACAAATAGCACATATTCAGAACAGGGCTACAGATGCTATGGCAACTGTGGGTTCCTTATTGAATATTCCGAGCAATCTACCTAAGTTTGAGTTTTTGGTTGAACAACTGTTGGACCCTGCCTATGATGTCCCCGATTCTGCGATGGTGTGTACAATTTTTGGTTCTACTTCCCCTTGGTATAAAGACATATTCGACTATCTAACTGACCAAACTGTACCTCTAGACCTGTCAAATAACCAACGTTGAACCTTCATCCGTAAGTCAGCTAAATACACCATCATCAAAGATACCCTGTATAGAAATCCATTAGATAACACCCTAATGAGATGTCTCGATGGTGAAGAAGCACAAACAACTTTGCGAGAGGTGTGCAAGGGTATATGTGGATCCCATTCAAGTGGTCTTACTTTAGCCCATAAGATTATGAGATTAGGTTATTATTGGCCTCCAATGGAGATAGACTCATATATCTTTGTAAAGAAATGTAGACAGTGTCAGATACATGGAGATTTGATAAGAGCCCCAGCACAGGAGCTTCATCCGATTACATCACCATGGCCCTTTTCCCAATGGGGACTTGACCTCATAGGTAAGATACACCCTCCATCATTCAATGGCAATAAATTCATCATAACCGCCACTGAATACTTCACCAAATGGATTGAAGCTATTCCCATGACCTACATCATCGACACACAAATATCCAAGTTTATCTTAGACTATATCATTTGTCGGTATGGTGTACCCCAATCCATTATCACAGACAATGGCTACCCATTCAAAAACCAATAAGTATGCCATCTATGTGAAGAGTTCCATATCAAACATCAATTTTTCACACCGTATTACCCACAAGGTAATGACCAAGCTGAGGCATCTAATAAAACCATTGTTAGAATCCTAAAGAAGACTGTCAATGATGTTGGTCGTGACTGGCACCTATAGCTAAATCCCACCTTATGGGCTTATCAAACAAGCATCTGTACTCCCACTAGCGCCACTCCATACTCCCTCGTATTCGGGTCCGAATCTATCTTACCTATTGAGGTTGAAATTCCTTCCCTAAGGGTATCCTTGAAAGGTCACATTCACGATGAAGAATACTGTGTATCCAGATTACAAGAGCTAGAATTACTAGATGAGTGAAGATAGAAAGCACTAGACCATTTGCAAGAATATCATAATCATCTTCATCGAAGATATAATAGGAAAGTTCTCAATAGACACTTTGACATTGGTGACCTGGTTTAAATGGAATCCCAAGAATCAAGCTGAATGAGAAAAGCCAGGAAAGTTTGAACCAAACTGGTTAGGGCCTTATATTGTCACAGAAGCTTTTGGGTCAGAAGCGTACCAATTCTCTACTGTTTAAGGAGAGCCACTTTTGTCAATAATCAACAACTTGCATCTAAAGAGGTTCTATGCATAGCTTCTGAGAATTTGTGTCTTAATCTAGAAAATACAAAAAAATGGAAAAAACAAAAAAATTGTTACCTTGATGAAAACTTGGCAAACAGGCATCTTTGTAACACCAAAAAAATAGAAAAATCAACAGAATAGTAAAGAGAAATAATTCGTCCAATAGTGAAAACTGCTTCGGTGGTGCTATGGATAAGTACCATGGTTAAAACTTGGCAAATAGGTGCCATGTGTAGTCAAAATCGCTCTTTCGTCTACCATAATTCCAATCAAAAAAATTCACCATCCCTCATAATAAATGGTTGTCCTATCCATTGCTTGGAATGATTGACATCTAACATCCATTCCGTCACATTCCCCACTCCATCTCACATGTCTTATTCCCAACTGGGGGAAAATCCTTGTTATATGCCATGACACCTTGTACATAACATTGCACCATCGAAAAATGTCTTGAAAAATCCAAAAATAGTAGAAAACTTCAATGAGACAAAAAAAAATCAAAACATGTCAGAAAATCCCAAAAACAGAGTCAAGTCAATCATGTTAAGTTAGTCATAGACATAGTCAAACTATGTTGCCTCTGCAACTGGACGTAGGCAAGGCCATCAGTCAATGTGCCCTCGAGGCATTAGGTCTATTTGTCTAGGTTTGGCATGTATCACACACATTTAAATCATAACTCTTTGTACATTCAAAATCATTGGTTGTGTCGAACTACGAGGTCTCTGCGTGTACAATTTAGGTAAGGCTAATCTATTGATGAGCTCCCGAGACTGCACTAGGTCTATCCAATAGGGTTCATTCACATTCGCTATCACACATGTTCCATATCATCAACTTAAGCACATATCTTTAGTTAGTTATGTTAGTTAAAGTTATGTCAAACTATGAGGTCTCTGCTTGTACAATGTAGGCAAGGCTAATCAATCGATGAGCCCGCGAGGCTACATTAGGTCAGTCCTTTAGGGTATCATCTCAACTCATACACTATCAATACACACACACACTTTTAATTAGTCAAGGAATCAAAACAAGTCATGCATCAACAAGGCAACATCTCAAAATAGTCATCAAGTCAATATCAAACACATTGTCAAAGCGATCAACCTATGTCTTAGCAAGATATGTCTTTCTTGTCAACAAACGTCGTCAAATTGTCATAGCCTCATGTAGCTTGTCACATCAGTGTCATCATGCTCCAATGTCTTATACGACACGTGTCTTTCTGAAACTAGGCTTTGTGATGCCTTACATAGATAGTCACCATGTTGAAACCAGACTGAACGTCTTATTGCGGTATGTGTCATCCCTCACATTACACTATGTCAAACATCAAACAATCAAACAATCCCACAAGATCAAGTTTTGCCGAATAATTTTATTTGGCTTTATGACTTTATGTCTTATTTTGTCTTATCATTCTATCGATTTATGAATTAGTCCAGTTACTAGCTTTCTCAAGGATGTCCCTTGAAGGATTTAGAGAACAAGAATGTCTCAAGACTCTTTTTCTTTGGATGTTGTTTGTCAACTGTCTTTTTAACATTGGTTTTTGAGTCATGTTACTAGTTTCCTCAAGGATTTCCTATCAAGGATTTAGAGGAGCAATGATGTCTCATGATCCGTCTTTTATTTGTTTGTTGTCTATGGTTTGTTAAGACAAAATGACTAGGGCAATCTTGTCCTTAGTATGAGTTAAGACACTCTTTGTCTACGACTGTCTTTTTTTCACAGATGGATGACTTTGTACACTATGGTCTATCTAATATCATAGTGTGTACTATCCATTTTTGTCATGTCCCGCCCAATGATGATAACGAGCAAGCATAGCATATTTGGAAAAATATCGAAGATCATATGTTTTTCAATCAATCAACCTTTGTTATTTCTTACTAACATTTTGAATTCATTCGTGTTAACATTTTTCCATTCTGAAATAATCATAAAGTCCTGTGACACAACAAAAAAAATTAGATAATCTATATTTGCATACATTCTATAAATATTTCATATAGTTACATTGCATTTCAAACATATAGGAACATATTTACGATATCTTTGCATAATAGGCATTTCATCATCATAAGGTACATAATGGAAACATTACATGCATTTCACCATCACATATAAATCACATCATATAGAACATTACATTCATTATCATAAGTAAATAAAGACATCCATAACATCATAGACTGCATAAGCTCATCATGTAGAAACATTCATTTATAACACATATACATACATCATCTAGGCAACATAATCATATAGAAGCAATGCATCACCATAAAATAGAACTGCATATCATATAGAAGCCACCAAAATCATATATATATATATCTCAAAATAATATGTCACAGTACAATGTCAGAATGTATCCATAAATAAAAATGAGCTCACAGGCTCTATGATAAAAATACAGTGTCTACATATATAACAGTATCAACATGTCCCACTCCCACTACTGTCACGTGGTGAAGGTGGTGGAAACTGCCTCGGAGGTACTCTCTATGAGGTGGAATTCCTGTCATACGGATCTGTCCTCGGTGGTTCTATCACACCCTCTGTACTCTATGTCCTAGTATGACTTCTGCTTTGTGATCTCTAGCTGCGAACCTCTGAAAATCTAGGAGCTCATCTCTTTGCTGGTACCACTGACCTATATAAATCCCTGAATATGATGCTCTCTCAATTGATCTAACTAGCTCACGAGAAAAACCATCAAATGAGGTGCCACTACAAAGGCATATGACCTCTATAAACTGATGCTCTATCTCCTATCATCGGGCTATGGCCTGATCCCTCTCCATAAGTGCATTGTCCCTCTCTGCATGGGCACTGTCTCTCTCTGCACAGGTGTTGTCTCTCTCTATCTACATGGTATCAAGCTCTATTGTCATCAATCTCAGTCTCTCCTCCATGGCCTCCCTATCACCATCCCTAGGGTCATCATCCTCCTGTCTCCCCTCCATAATCTGATCTCTGAGCTCTCTCTCCTGCTCCTCCATAGGTGCCTCCTCCTCAACCTCGTCCTCCCCATACCCTACCAAAATACCTAGAGGATCTATATCCATATCCATATCCTCATCCTTTGTGAAATCCTCTCCCCCAATATCCACATTAGCTAACTCCTCTACAACTGCCTCCTCAGCAGCATGCTCATCTCTGACCTGTGCATCAGCTCCACCTCTGATGTCCATCATCAGTACATCTTCCACCTCTACCTCTCGAATAGGTGAAATTCCACCTACCCGACCCCCTCTCCACCCTCTCTGTCCTCATCTAATGCCTCTACCACCACCCCCTCCTCTACCATCATCCCCACCACCCCTCCCTCCAACTCTCCCACCTCTACCTCTTCGCCGTCCTCTCAGCCCTATGCCTTATCTCTCAACTAGTGCTGGCTGATCCAGATCTATGTAAGGAATCAGGCGATGCTCCACCCACCATGCGTCATATGCAGCTGTCATCCCTAGATCTGCTACTCCATCTCTCCATCCCCATTGTAATGGTTATAAAGCCTGTATCTCTACCTCTACAGTAGCTACTAGAATCATGGGCCCCCAATATGGAACCTCTCTAGAAGATCAAGCAAACTCTACTCTACCTCGAGGCTCATCCTGAACCTCTCCGAACTATCTCAAAAATTGTTCTGGGAAGTGTCGCTCTATGATGTGCACACTCGAAATAGTCCTCCTAATAAGGTACTGTGTCTGTCTGCAATATGGTAAATGTCTATCCTCATCAAACCACTGCTCACAGTTCATGTATGGTCTCAGAGTGAACTAATCTAAGATGTCGAGTGCATGTCTCCAATATCCAGTATCTCCCACATGGCTCTGAGTGATGTTTCCCGTGTATTAGAAAACATACAGAGATCTAGCCCGTCGCTCCATAGCAACTAAAGGACGAAAAAACAACTATCCTCTCCCATGCCCAAACCATCAAAAGAGTGGTCCCACAACTCATTGACTATGTGTCTCTATATGCAATATCATGTAAATGGAAATATAGCATCCCTAATAGACATGGACCCCAGGCATACACAGTCTCTCTCTCTATAATACCCACCAACATCTCTCCCCATCCAATAGGAAAACCATGACCTTGTCAATCTGGTAATACTATCCCACCTATCAGTGTACATAGTATATAGTCAATCCTCTCATATCTGTCTACCAACACCAGCCATCTGATATCATAATGCTCAATGCTGAGCCTACTAATATCATCAACCTGATAAAATCTAGCTAGCTTAGTCGATCCACACTGGGTATCGTACATCACCCACTCTCCTCTGATAGGAAGTCTAAGTATCCTGTACACATCCTCCAATGTGACAGTTGCCTCCCCAGTCAGCATATGAAATGATGATGTCTCGGAGTGCCATCGCTCGCACAACGCAGTGAGCATCCCTCTGTTTGCCTGAATAGTGGGCATCGAAAGACAATGACGAAGACCAAGTCTCCACAAAATCTGTATCTCTGCACTACTCAGACGATCTCTTAAATTGAAGGTGTCTGAACGTGTCTCCCATGTGTAAAAAAGATGTAATATAACCCGCATTTCAACCATGATGTCAAGTTTTTCAAAGGTTTTTCCTTAGATTTTTTTTTTCAAAACTTTGCTAGCCACATGCGGCTCACTTTACCAGATGTGGTGCATTCATACAAATGTGTTGCAAGACCAAGAATTTGTGTCGTATATTCCATATGCATTTTACATTACCAATCCAATTTCTACCTACTATAAATGCGATGCAGAAAAGAAAATGTGGTGCATTTCCTATAACCTATCTACCTGATACATATGTGTTTCACTAATGCAAATGTAGTTAACTAACCTACATGCATACATCCTAAATGCAGATGCATTCCACACATACATATGCGAAGCATTTTCTTATAAATGTGTTTAATGCCTAAAATTCCTATCCTAGCCTAGGTGTGTTTTAGCATATGCATCATTTTGCACGCAAATGCGGTGCATACGACAGCATATGTGTCGATCCCGAAAGATCGCATATGATTATTAAGTTTTCGAGGCCTAAAACTACATGCAGATATAACTTTCAAGAGTTTTTTTTCGGGTACATACCGGTGGTCCTGCGTCGATTGTCCGCCTGAAGGTCCGGATCTGATATCCTTGATGCGCAGCGTATGGAATGGGAGCCATCTTTGTCCAATAGTCAGAGAAAAATATCAGTTCTTCAAACTCTTCCAGGTGCAAATGAATTGGTTTTCAACCTAATTCTTATTCATAACTAGGATTTGGGTGGCATTTCTTCTGACCTTGTCTATTGGCTGCTTAACCTTTCAACTTCTACTGACCCATACATGTCCATATCACATCCAAATTCAATTCCATCAACTCCATAGCATTTCTGACCGTCAAATTGACTTATCGGGAATATTTCTTGATTTTTTTGAAATTTTTCAAAAAATTGTCAATTTTTCCAAGGGAGCATACCCTAACCTATTTCATGCTGGGGCACGATTGGGGCATATTTTATTTGACACACCACCGAAACAACATTGTATAAAAGAGGAGCAAACTGTAGACATCGAAAATTGGTCTAGGCCTGCGAACACCACTTTTGACATAGTTTTCTATTATCCATGGTCAGTGATTAAATAATGTTAATTATTTAATTACCTTTCTAATACATATTTCCTCTATTAATCAAATACCCCTTTTAATTAATTCACTAATTCATTTATTCATTTATTCAACTTGATTAATCAAATAAATCATATTTGTTTAATTATGTCGCTAACTAATTAATTCTTCCTTCTTAATTAAATATTTATTATTTAATTACCCCCTTTATCATATTTCAACTATAATTAAATATATTTATTTAATTATTCAATTTAACCCCCTTTAACTATAATTAAATATTTATTATTTAATAATTCAATTCCACCTTTTCAACAGTCAAATTAAATAAATTATCTTTATTTATTTAATTAACTCTTTCATTTTCAAATATTGAATTAAATTAACATTTAATTCATTTATTAATAATTTATGTCATATTCTTCTATCATTCAGTTATCTAAGTCATTCACTTACCTTCTGTCTCAAGATCTATTTTTAAATCCGCTAGTTATCTCCGGGTTCAGTATCTGATCATTTCTGCGAGAGGACTCTATGTCACAACTAGTCAGTTAACTAGTTCTAACTCATGTGCATGAATGCATCTATTAATTAAATATCTTTATTTAATTAATTAATTCATGTATGCATTTGAATTCTTCATCTTCAAGTTCTGACTTTGCCTTTGACATTCAAAGTCTATTTCTTCTATTTTCGAAGACTCTTAACTCAAGATTAAATTGTTTATTTAATTTGGAACTCTTGTTCTTTCTATTTTTGAATAGTCTTGACACAAGATTACATTATCCTTCTAATTTAATATTTATCTTTCAGTCTTTTCTAACTCACGTTCTATCTGACACATAACTCACATTGCATGACATTCATCAATCTCGTCTGTCAATCTCTCTTTGAATCTGAGCCGATCGTTCGAAAACCCAAAATCTATAAAATGACCTGTCATTATCATTATTCCTCCTCCTGAAACCATACACTATTGAGAAGAAACTTATCTTCGATATTTTTCTTAGACATTCAACAAGGTTATGCTTGCATCAATATTGAAAATTTGAGGGAAAGAATACTGAAACAACAAAATGGTGAAGGACAATCGAGATAATTCGAAGGAGTGAACGCATATTCAGTGAGGAGCTTTCCAATTGATTTTTTTAGTTTAATTATGTTTACTTGTTCCATTCTTTGTTGTTTTGATTTAGATTATTTGTTAGATTAGACTTGATCGTTCTAATCTATGCAACTATTAGCATTAATCCAGAAAATCTACGTCTTACACATACAAACTAGACAATATAATCGCTCCAACTCTAAGAGGCAACAGATAATGAAACTCACTCCATACACTTGGAGGAAACCAATCACATAATGCAATACCCGGAAATACAAATGCTTGACATAACAAATCGACAACCCTCAACCTCTAGAAGACTTACAAATTAAAAACCCAAATAACCCTTTTTCCCCAATCATGAATACAAGGGAAATAATTACAACAAGCAATGGCAAGGAAATAATCTATTTTTGGATATATTAAATTCATTTCCCTTTCTAATACATTTTGGAGTAAATAACCAATTGCCTTAACAAAATATTTAATTACCTGAACTAAATTGCCTCTTGGTAAAACCATTTTTTCAAATACTTTTAAAAACAACATATTTCCTTCTAATTTCATTTCCTACCATTTTCACATCAACATAATATAAAATAATATTTATTTTTTAAATAAAAAACTATTTAAATTAAGAACATATATATTTAAAATATACTCATAAAATATACATACACAATTATATTTTAATATATAATTATGTATATATACTCATGATATATACTCATTAAATATATAACAAAAAAATATTGCTATTAATTCCAATCAAAGAAACTCATATTAAAATAATATACATATAAACATACACACACACACACACACACACACACACACACACACATATATATATATATCTAAAATATATATATAAATATATCTAATATATATATATAAATATATGCATAATGTATATACATTTATATCTTAATTCAATTAAAAAAAAAATTACGAACCCACATGTTATTCACAATTTCTAAAAAACGGAAATTAAATAGAATGAACTGCAATTCTGATTTTTTTTTTTTGAATAAACAAAACATAAACTATCTGAGGTTCGCCGGACTGTAGATAGTACAATCGGCCTTGATGCCTTGGGCGCCGGACTGTACATAGTACAACCGGCCACCCCAAGTGTTGGGCGCTGGTCTGTACTATGTATAGCTAGTCCCAATGGTTGGGGGTAGCGCTACTGCCATGGCAGCGCTCCCTCCACTAAGTGGAGGGCATTGCCATGGGAGCAGTGCACTCCCATGTGAAAGAAGTACGGTGGGTGGTGGGGTTTGACCTCCCCACCAACCACATTTACAAAACACTTTATAACCTTTAAAAAAATTTAACAATAACAAGCGAAATTTGAAAATTCCGAAAACGTATTCCCAGAATACGAATCATTAAATTCGTCTTATGGCGATTTCGTTACTTTAAAATAAAATTAAATGTTTATATACATATATATTATATGTATGTATATATATAATATAATCATATATATATATATATATATATATATATATATATATAGATAAACCAAATCTTCAACATAATAGACAAATTGGAGGAATTTTTCTAAAATATACACCTACAGGTGAAATTATAAAAAAATTCAGAGATCACAAATTTTTCTACAAAGGATTTTAAAAATGAATCTTTTAAATAAATTCCACAAATTTAAATCTAGGCAAAGAGACTACCAATTTCAATCAAAGGTTTACAATATACAAACTAAAATCCTCTGGCTTTCTCCACCACAAAATGCACATAGGTTTTCAAAGAAAATTCATTTTTTCTATAGAGGTTTAATTTTCTAAAAACAAATCTAGATGTTGTTTTCCTCTAAGTTTGATTTACAGTTGGATCTATCAAATTTTTCAAATATATTAAATCCTAATCAGAGGTTTAATATTTTTCCTAAATATCTTCACGGCAACAACAAAAGCTTTAAAAAATTTCTTTCTCTAAAATCAAATCCTTTCCTAAATGGATCTAACAATACAATTCATTGAACAATAAAATATCACAAGTAAAGAACCTGTATCAAGAAGCTTCAGACAAGATGAATATTTGATGTCCAGCCTCCTTCAAAGCTTCCACGGCTTCTATCCAGCAATCCCAGTAATTCCAACACCAAAAATTGTATCCAATAATCACAGCAAATGCAAAAGAATAATTCCTCAACAATTCCTACAACCAAGAAACTCTGCAATCCTCTGTGTATTTTTCAATTTTTCATTCTTCCCCAAAAAATATCTTTTTTTTAAAAATATCCTCACACTCCCGTGAAGAAGCTTTCCTCTTCTTCCCAAATCCAAAATTCGCTTTGTGAATAAACTTTCAACAACCTCTTAATTAATTTAACTCTAACATGCTGGTAAAATTAAAATATCTTCTAACAACCAAATCTAATTTCGATTTAATTTAATAATTCCAAATACTAATTTAATTCCAAATTGAAATTAATTACCACCAATTAAAATTAAATTCCAAAATGAAATTAAATTCTCTTTTTCTTTTAATTTTCTCAACATCTAATTTAATTAATTAATTTTCATTAATTAATAAATAAATTCAACCCATTGGATTAAATTTAATTAATTAAATAAATTAACTTTAATTAATTAATTTAAATATAAACTTCTATCCACAATATAAAATTTAAATAAATACATATCAACATTATTTAATGCAATAATTCTAAATATTTATTTCCATAATCAAGAACCCCTCAGAATAAAATAACATTAAAACATGGAAATCAACGACTCAACAAATAGGAATAATGACACACTATGGCTAGGGTGTAGACTTGACACAAGTTACCTAGCTACTATCTCCCGTTCAACTTAATCGTTGGATCGACATGCTCAAACCTGTGAAACCAGATGGAGTCATTGTCATGTACCTGCAACCCTAAAAATAAAGTAACCAACATCATATATATATAAGCAGCATAAAATACACACCGTGAAGAGGAAATCACATAATCATAGGGCACTCACAAGCGAGTGATGTGATCCCATCCCCTTCACCAATACACTCATCATAACTGAAATTTTCATAATACTTCAAATATCTCAAGTACAATAACATGCTAAAACAACAAGTAAGTTAACACCACTTAAAACATATCAAATCAAGCATTAGATAAACCACATCACATCACACCAAAAGTCCATTGCTCTATAAATAGAGATCAAATAACACACATGATAATGTATGCAAAGTATCATGGTAGATGAAACCAAAAAAAAACATGAAAAACTATCTGATCAGGAAGCAAAACGGAGGGGTATTATAGCAAGTCTCTCCTTGCTTCCACTTCACCTTGCCTCACCTAGGCAATTAGGTTCCTTCCTCAACCTACAAACAACCACAAAAAACTTTCCCAGAGCATCTTCAGGATCTGATACCAAATTGATTTAGAGCAAGGGATTCACAACACAACATTCCATTCACTTGACAAATTTCATAAAATTATTCATCTCAAACAATGATTAAGTGCATTCTATATCACATTGGAAACATTCTCATGGTAGCCCACAATTCAATGCACCAAACTACCATTTATAACTTCCACAAAAATAATAATAATCTCTTCAGTGAGATTGAAGATAACATAATTATAGAATTCCCTTCAAATTTTTATGAAGATCCAACGGTGGAAAATAAATTTATTGCATTTTTCCCAAAACTGCAAACCCTAGGCAGTGTTCAAAACTGCCCTCACAAAAATGGTCATAACTTATTCACACCTTAATGAATTTTGATGAGACTTGAAGAAATGGAAATTATATTCAAATAGAAACAAAATCCAATTGGTTTTAGATCCAAAATATAGACTTTACAATCTGTACCATCACATTTTTTAGACTGTAAATTCTGCAAAATATTTTTAGAATAGGCAGTCTCACCAAAATAGTCATATATTCCACAAAAGTCAATAAAATTTAATGAGACAAAAATAATTGGAAACTAGAAACAAATATATTTCCATCCATATATGATACTCTATTATTTGAGTCCATACAAGGCTGTACAAATGACAACTTCAGCCTGAAAATAATGAAAAAATCAGAAAATGCACACCAAACTTGAGGTTGTCATTCATCAAACTTCAAAAATAATGTCTCCCACCCCCCAATTCGAGTTTTGGAGGTTGTAATTATACATATACAACCAAAAAAAACTATTTTCAACCACATTTTAATTAGTTTGTTGACAAAACACCTTAATGACACTTTTGACAAGTTGCTTGACAACTTTCTTGAGCAACTTTTACAATTTTTACAATATGGAACAAATTTAAACATTATTTGACAAATGACTTCAAATATGAATTGCAAAGAATCAAACACCTACAAAATGGTTTGATAAACCTTATTATAAGACCCAATACATAAAATAG
The DNA here is from genome assembly GCA_007115665.2 of Sequoiadendron giganteum. Taxonomy (NCBI): domain Eukaryota; kingdom Viridiplantae; phylum Streptophyta; class Pinopsida; order Cupressales; family Cupressaceae; genus Sequoiadendron; species Sequoiadendron giganteum. Next base: position 595,772,441 of record CM021100.1, read on the forward strand.
AGCAACTATTTACAAATGGCCTCATGGAGGCTGGAAAGCAACTTGGTGCTCCTACACCATACACCCCTTGAAGAAAAAACTCAAGTCCCCTGAGTTAGCATAATATAAAGCACCTGCAAAAAGAAATGAATCTTCACTATCAGCTGCAATAAAAAACACTTGTATCTTCATCTTAACCCATGGTCTTTTCTTCCTTGATATCATGAACACAATAAGAAAAATGTGTCTTCCTATCATCTTCTCAACATCTAGGCTCTAAAACTCCATTTCTTGTGTGTAAACTTCAGTAGCATCATCTATATATTCATTCTTATAATTAGAGTACCATATATAACCTGCATCATACTCTTGAAAACCTTCATATACATCATTAGAAAATAGATCTGAAACATCTTTATTAACAACCTTATTATCAGCAACAACTTGATCATGAATATCAACATCAATATTATGAACAACTTTATCATCATCAATTTGAGTATCAATACAAGGGTTATCAGTAACATCAACAAGCTTCTCAACTTGTTCATCAACAAAAATTTCATTAACTACATGAGTACCAAAAACAACCACATCATTAATCTCAACATCAACATGCTCATTAACCAACAAAAAAGTGTGTTCATCTTCAAACACAATCGAAATATCATGCACCTCGAATTGTAACTTATCTTGCTCAACTTGAATAGTAGATTCAAACTTTACCTCTGTCTCATTTGTTTCCTTCTTCTATTTTCTTTTCTTCTTCATAATATTCTTTAAAGGCCATCTTAACCTCTTTGACATTGGTATATTCCGAATCCTTTGTGATTCCTTAAGAAATTGGTGTTCTTTGGCTAATCTTTCCAACCATTGGCTTATCTCTTCCATGGCTTTCTCAAACTCTATTTGTCTTGCCTTCTTTCTTTCCTTCTTTCTCATTTCCTTTTCCTCTCTTTCCTTCTTCCTTTGTGAATCCTCAGCTTACCAACATCTTCTCAAAAATTCCATCTTCACAAGCAAGTCTCTCCTTGCTTCCACTTCACCTTGCCTCACCTAGGCAATCAGGTTCCTTCCTCAACCTACAAACAACCACACACACAAACCACAAAAAAATTTCCCAGAGCATCTTAAGGATCTGATACCAAACTGATGCAGAGCAAGGGATTCACAACTTAACATTCCATTCACTTGAAAAATTTCATAAAATTATTCATCTCAAAAAATGATTAAGTGCATTCTAGATCACATTGGAAACATTCTCATGGTAGCTCCCAATTCAATGCACCAAACTACCATTTATAACTTCCAAAAAAATAATAATAAATACAATCTCTTCAGTGATATTGAATAAAAAATAATTATAGACTTCCCTTCAAATTTTTATGAAGATCCAATGGTGGAAAATAAATTTATTGCATTTTTCCCAAAACTACAAACCCTAGGCAGTGTTCAAACCTGTCCTCACAAAAATGATCATAACTTATTCAAAACTTAATGAATTTTGATGAGACTTGAAGAAAATTAAATTATATTCTTATATAAACAAAATCCACTTGGTTTCAGATCCAAAATATAGACTTTACAATCTGTACCATCACATTTTTTAGATTGTAAACTCTGCAAAATATTGTTAGAATAGGCAGTCTCACCAAAATTGTCATATCTTCCACAAAAATCAATAAAATTTAATGAGACAAAAATAATTGGAAACTAGAAATAGATATATTTTCATACATATATGATACTCCATTATTTGATTCCATATCAAGTCGTAAAAATCACAACTTCAGCCTGAAAACAATGTAAAAATCAGAAAATGCACTCCAAACTTGAGGTTGTCATTCATCAAACGTCAAAAATAATATCTCCCACCCCCCAATTCGAGTTTTGGAGGTTATAATTTTACATTTACAACCAAAACCAACTATTTTCAACCACCTTTTAATTATTTTGTTGACAAAACACCTTAATGACACTTTTGACAAGTTGCATGACAACTTTCTTGAGCAACTTTTACAATTTTTACAATGTGGAACAACTTTAAACATTATTTGACAAATGACTTCAAATATGACTTCCTAAGACTAAAACACCTATAAAATGGTTTTATAAACCTTATTATAAGACCCAATACATAAAATAGAGAAACTATTTACAAATGGTGTCATGGAGGCTTGAAAGCAACTTGGTGCTCTTGCACCATGGTTGAGGGTTGAGGGATTAAGGGTTTAAGTGTTGGGGGTTTAAGGGTTGAGGGATGATGGATTATGGGTTGGAGTGTTGAGGGTTTAAGTGTTGAGATTTGAGGGATTAGGGTTTAATGTATAGGTTTGAGGGTTGAGGGCTTAGGGATAGAGATTAAGCTTGAGGGTTGAGGGATTAGTGTTTAAGGGTTGAGGGTTGAGGGATTAGGGTTTAAGGTACAGGGTTGAGGGATTAGGTTTGAGGGTTTAATGTATAGGGTATAGGGTTGATGGTTTAAGGATTTAGGGTTGAGGGTTGAGGGTTGAAGGTTGAGTGTTTAAGGGTTGAGATTTAAGGTTTGAGGGATTAGGGTTTAGGGTTTAAGGTTTAAAGTATATGATTGAGGGATTAGGGTTGAGGGTCTAATGTATAGGTTAGAGGGTTTAGGGTTGATTGATTAGGGTTGAGGGATTAGGTTTCAGGTTTTAATGTATATGGTAGAGGGTTGAGGGTTGAGGGTTGAGGGTTGAGGGAATAAGGGTTTAAGGTTTGAGGGTTAAATTATTGAGGATTGAGGGATTAGGGTTTATGGTATAGGGTTGGGGGATTAGGGTTGAGGGTTGAGGGATCAGGGTTTAAGGTTTGAGGATTTAGGTAATAGTGTTTAAGGTATAGGGTTGAGGGATTATGATTGAGGGTTTAATGTATAGGGTTGAGGGTTGAGGATTGAGGGTTTAAGGGTTGAGTGTTGAGGGATTAGGGTTTAAGGTATAGGGTTGAGGTATTAGGGTTGAGGGTTTAATGCATAGGGTAGAGGGTTGAGGGTTGAGGGTTGAGGGTTAAGGTTTGAAGTTTTAAGGGTTAAGGGTTGAGGGATTAAGGTTTTAAGGGTTGAGAGTTTAATGAATAGGGTATAGGTTTTAGGGTTGAGGGGTGAGGGTTGAGGTTTGAGAGATTATGGTTTAGGGTCTAACATATAGGGTAGAGGGTTTACAGTTGAAGGTTCATGGTTGAGGGTTTAGAGTTTAAATTATAGGTTTGAGGGATTATGGTTGAGGGTCTAATGTATAGGGTAGAGGGTTTACAATTGAGGGTTTATGGTTGAGGGATTAGGGTTAAAGTTATAGGGTATATGGATTAGGATAAAGGGTTTGAGGGTTGAGGGTTGAGGGTTGAGGGTTGAGGGATTAGGGTTTAGGGTTTAGGGTTTAAAGTATAGGGTTGAGGGGTTAAGGTTTAGGGTCTAATGTATAGGGTAAAGGATTTAAAATTGAGGGTTCGAGGTTTATGGAATATGGTATAGGGTTGAGGGTTTAGAGGGTTAAAGGGTTGAGGGTTGAGAATTTAGGATTGAGGGTTGAGTATTTATGGTTGAGTGTGTAGGGTGTAGGTTTGAGGATCTAGGATATTGGGTTTAGGGTTTACAATATGGATTGAGGATATAAGGCATAGGGTGAAGGGTGAAGGGTGAAGGGTGAAGGGTTGAGAGTGCATGGTTTAGGGTTTAAGTATAGGGTTTAGGGATGTAATATTCATGATTTAGGGTATAAGGGTGAGGTTATAGGGTATAGGGATGAGGGTTGAGGTTGTAGGGTTTAGGATTTATGGTATAGGGTTGAGGGTTGAGGGATTATACTTTAAGTATTGGGCTAAGGGTATAGGACTGAGGGTTGAGGGATTGAGGGTATAAGGCATAAGGTGAAGGGTTGAGACTATATAGTTAAGTGTATATGGTATAGGGATGTTGCATTAAATGGAAAATAACCCATAAAGGGTCATGCCATGTATAATGACACATATGACATATAACAAGGGAATTATGGTGAAATTTCATATCACACACAATACAACACATAAATAGCACACACAAGGTGTCATAATTTCTTGAGGAAAGGTCTCATAGATATACCTCAACCTAACCCCCTACACAGACATGATAATGTTCAACAAACCTTAACAAATTCATCAAATCCAAAATGCGAGTGTGCTTTGAAAAAGTTGGGATTTTTCCCCATTTAGTGCAAGCCAAAGCGCACTCACGTTATAACATAAGAATATTTTGTAACTTTCTAAAATGGTTAAAAGAGAATCACACTCATGATCCAAGCCCACATGCTCTATTATTCTCCTCCTTCTACACGTTATCTGAAAAAAATGCTTTTGCATTTTGGGGAAAGAAAATACAGTTTTTAAGCATTCCACCACTTTTGCACCACCTTTTTATTGTTTTCCAACTTATCAAGGAGGAAATAATAGATTTTTTACATAAAATATTATTATATGAGTTCAATTTTTCATGTTTGTAGTGTTGCAATGTTAATTATGATTTTATTGTTATAATTTCATATTATAGATTGGTTAATTCTATAGTTTTTTGTAATTCTATTAGAGTTATAGAATTGAACGTTGAAAAGGAAAAAACTTCATGAAAAGCTCAAATTCTTGACCCAAGTTTGATGCACAAAGAAAAACAACTACATATAATTGGGTAGTTTCTCAAATCGAATCTTAGATTTTAAGGTATGTCAAGTCTTTATACATGTGCTTTACATTTTCTTTCATTAGCTTATGTTTCTTTATCACTTCTTATCATACATGCTTAATATAATGCTTTTATTTTTTTATCATGTTGATTTTGGGATTAGATTTTGCTAAGTATTCAAAATTATGAGTGCTCACCATACATACCCTTAATCGAATGCATTAGATTTTGCTAAGGGAATAGATTAGATTTTATTAATATAATAAACTGTATCATATTAATCATCCTTATCTTTATACTACTCAACATACCCTTAGAAGATAAATTTTCATCCTTTCTTATCTAAAGGTCATTTTAATGTATTTAAATGAAACAAATTTTGACAAAAGAAACTCATTGTATATTATATTTATGGTATTTTAACTCTAATTAACTCATTGATAAAATATATTGTTGGTTAGTGTGCCAAAATCACCACATCAAATTGCTTATCTCTTGTCAAATTGACTCTGTGATGTCATCCCACATTCAATTTTCATAGTGTCATTCTTGAATATGTCGTGTCACACTACCTCCAATTCCATAATGCATAATATTCTATACCAAGTTTATATGGTGTCATGTGTGCACATGTTGGGCCACACAAGTACTAACTCATTGATTTCCTTATGTCTCATGATTCTATCTATATCAAAATGATAAGGTGTTCATCCATACACATTGTGGTAGCCACACTAGTTCCAAATACATTATTCCCATACATGTCATAATCCCTTCAACTATAACATCATATTACAAGTTTTGCTTCACACATATTGAATGAAATGATTGATGATTATGGTTATTTATGTACTTGCCCTGCATGCCCTTTGTTGCCCTCTTCATGCCTTGTTTCCCCTCTTCATACCCTTTTATGCTCTCTTCATGACCTTTATTTCCCCTTGACATTCCCTTTTCTTCTCTCTTCATGCCCTATCATAACATACCATCAAGTAAACTACAATTTTAATATTGCCAAATGTCTCATCAAAAAGGAATTAACTAAATCCTATGACTTGGACATACTAAAAGGCATTAAGTAAATTACTAGTTGATGATATTCGATTCCTCCTTATGACAAAATCCTATGGCTTAGACATTCTAAAAGGCATTAACCAAAATGTTGGGACACTAACTCCCTCATTATGCTTCACTTCATTCTCATTCACAAATATCTTCTAGATTTGTTTACTCCCACTCCCAATCCCCCTAGTCTATACTCATACACCCACTTATTCCCTTCCCCATAGTCACTTTAGTAGCTCTTACCCTTTGTACATCATACACTCCTCTAGTCCTAAATATACCAATAGTTACCCATTACATGGAAAACATTGATGGCCTATCCCTTGAACATTGGATGAATCTAAATTCATGCCTAAAGTGTAGCAGATCCTTAAGATCACTTGGTAGATTCTTACTTAGAAACATAAGGATATAATTCATTGTGTAAGAGACAAGTTCTTAATAGGGTAGTTCTTAATCTTTATCTCTTTTTCATGATATAGATACAATTATTTATCATGTTGAAGAAACAATCAAGAAAACATCATCTAACATTGGATGAGAAGGAAGCACAAAATGCAAAGAAAAGAGAAGAAACGAGGAAATTTCATGAAAGAAGTAAATTGAAAATGATAGTAGAATACATGCCAATGCAAGAGGAACATGAACCACTGATGAGAGATATGGTATTGGTGGCACAAAGGAAACAAATGAAAAACCTTCATGCAGTGAGATATTTGAACACCATAGTTGGAGACATATCCTCTACCACATTTCAACTTGAAAGTACATCATCACTCACTTGTGAAGAAGGAGGCATTCCATCTTTCCCATCTCAACTTCAAGGTACATCATATAGTCCATCTCCAATTGAAGGTACCCCATCTATCCCATCTCATTTAAATATTGATAGAATTCCTAATGTTGAGGAAAGTGTACCTTTGAGAACACCTTATAGAATTTTATATAGAAAGCCCAAGATTTTTATTGATATTGATGAGAATATTTTGCAGGTGATGGATGATAAGATTCCAAAATGTACTTTTAAGAGATATGTTAATAGGATTTGGAGATCATTCTTTGAGAAATTAAATGAAACTATAAGATGTCAACTATTTGTTAAAATGATGAGAAATCTAAAGTATAGGTTCATTATGAAGACTCTTGGGCTGAGAACATCAGAAGCTTCAAGTAACAAATCTATTGTGAAGAATCTAATGAGTGCATATGAGAGTGTGGGTACCACCTCACACACCAAAGGTAATAATGTCACATGAAATGTCATTATATCAACAATAGTAAGTAATCAAATGAAGGAAGCTCATCTCATTATATTTATACAAGTCAAGCATTGAGAATAAATAGAAAAACTTTATTGAGATCGATTGGAAGGTGCCAGAGAATTGAGGACACTGATGTCAATGAATTATGGGAATTATAGGGGAGACTAGCACAAAATATAAACCAATTGTTAAAGCATTAAGATGCTTTAAAGACTTTTGGAAGAGTAACACAAGGATACATCTAAATCAAAGAGATGTGGTAAGAAGGAGAATTGGTAGTCGAAACTGTGAGCCACATCCAAAGCATTTTTTGGATACAACTCAAACATAAATTTTTGGTAAATTTCTAGAGATGCATCCTCAAGTTAAAATTATCAAAGATTTTTTGAAATGCTAAAGCCTTTCTATGTCAAAATAAACCATGCAAACACTACTTATTGTTGTAGAGTACATATTAAGCTTTCTAACCATTTTTATGTTTATCAAGCTATATATTTAGATTTGCATACTAACACTGTTTTGTAGGACTATGACATACATGCCCCACCTACATCTTCAAGAGATTTTATATCAACAATTTTATGTGAAAGAGAGGAGGGAATATTATTCTACAATAAATTATGCTTGGATGACACATGCCAGCATTATGGTGACTTGCAATGTATTCCAATATGTGAAAATATGGAAATCACACATGTGGTTGGAAATGAACCCATTGAATTCGACAAGTATATGAAAAATGACTTACAATAAAAAAAATGATAAAGAAGCAAAAAAGTGTGATTTGGTTATTGAAAAGATACTAGTGTATCAGGTTACATGTCTATATTTTATGATAGTATAGTGTATAAGTATTCAAGGAATACCCATAGAGCTCGATGGTTGGACTTGAAATTTAAGTTATGAAAGGACATGTTTCCACTTGGTAGCATTGTTTCAGTCATTGACTTCACAAAGAACTAATGTCTATAGCCACAGTGCGAGGTGCAATCAGAACATTATAACTCCACATAGGGAACTATATTTGTGCACATAGAATTCATTCATTCCAATGATAGTATAGAGGATAACAAAAATATCATAAGGGAGTATCATTTTTATATCAATCATGATCACATGCATTATACAGAGTTCGTGCTAGGTTTCTTTTAGGTGTTTTACTATGATTTGGCTAGAAGAGGCATATCATTATGTCAACATATCATATGGTCAGATAATTTTGCATCACAATTCAAGAACTCACAGATGTTATACTAGTTGAGTAGAATGCATAATATTATAGGTGTTCAACATATGTGGAACTTTTGTGAGGCTGGGCATGGAAAGGGGGATCATGTATCAAAAGAGCTATAGAATGAGAAGAGTTAAAATATAAAGACAATGCAAAGTTGACAGATGTGAAATCAATCTTCAAGTGGTGTAATGCTTCGATGGGTCTAGGTAATGAAGGTAATTCTTTAGTTCATAGAATTTTTTGGTTGATAGATGATACGAACATTACAAAATATGAGGATTGGTGTACATTAACTAGATCAAGTGAGATACACTCTTTCAGAAGCTCTAATGCAGGTTCATGGAGTATCAATGCATGGAACATGGTATAATTTTATTCTTCATGTATAGTTCAAGCTTGGAATGATTGTGAGTCAAAGGAGTGGATTGATGAATGGTGGTTAAGATATCTAAGCTCACTTGACACATATCAGCTCTCGATGACACTAAAACTAACACAGATGGAATCATCAGCTGAATTTGATCACATATCAAATCTAGTTGAACCAAATAATATATCTACATGCATATTTTTTTAAATTCCTAATGTTATCTTACTTTGTAGTGTTTTTTAAATGATGACTAAATTCCTATAATTTGATGAACATATCAATGTAGGGCATGTTTATGTAGTTATTACAAATGGAAACAATGAAGAGGGAATACATTATTACTTGTGTCATTGTGTTCAGGCAAAAAATAAATTGGAGGCCCTAGTTATAGATGGAGAAAACATCAAATACCCTAGAAGATCGATGGTTGTTATTGGGACATGGCTTATAAGGTACCCAATTAAGAGTAATTTTTTGGCCATTTCAGGACTTTGACATGCATCAGAATATTTTTCATTACTCAAACCTTATCATAACATCCAATGATAATTTGATAAAATATGGGGTAGACCTTTGAACAAGAACTTGAGGAAGGTGCATGAGTCTGACCATGAGGCAATACTTGACACACTAAAGAGTAGAGTAGACCTGAATGGTTCTTTGGATTAATTTATAAGTATGTATAATGAATTTGTAATTTCATGTTATTGATCACTTTTTTGAGGCATTATTTCATAGATTTAACACAATCCATATGTTTCATTTTTTACATTAATCATGAATAAAATATAAAACTATTTATGTTTCTATATTTTTAACATTTATTTTGATATTAATGAATTGCAATTGATAATTAGTCCTTTCGCTATCACATTTCAACTTTACTTATGTTATGGTTCTAAATTTCATATGGCATAGGAAGGACTTACTGCCCCTCTTTAACTTAAAGTTTCTCATTTTCTTGCTACTACATTTTTACACATATACAGTGAATAGAGGGTAGATTATATGCATATTTATGGTAGGTCTATCTAAAATGGTACATATTGAACTTTGTTGTGATAAAAACTGCATTCATTTTCTTTTGTTGTGTTTCACTATCAATTCAAAATGAGAACAAAATGAACTATCAATACCCCTATGGAAAAACTCTTCATACAATTCAGTTCAAAAAACATAGTAGAACGGTTAAATGATGGAGATAAATTCCATGACATTGAGAGAAATAAAGAAAAATATGACCTACATATGCCACTATACAACCAAAAGGTCAATATAATAGAGTAGGGCATTATAAGGAAGTCATTAGTAGTAGATTTATAAGGAGAAAAGTATAAGGTTTGAATGATAGTTATGAGAGGGAAGATATATTATAGTTCAAAATAAAAATATTGAAGATAAAGAGATTTCCTAAAGAGGAAAAACACTTTCATAATATACCTCTCCAATTATCTTTCCTTCACTCTTGCATTCCTTGAAAAAAAAGGGATATGTATAGGATATTGGAGATTTAGACATTTTGGAAACATAGATTTCAATGCACCCTCTATCTCTAGGATGACTATTATTAATAGGTGCTTGATATGATTTGAATTTTATTGTGCTTGCACTGTGCTTGAAAGTTGACTATTCATTATCATTATGGATCATTGTATGGACTATCCTCATGAATGGATTGTGCTCTACCCTTTGTGTTTGACCCATGACTACTTTTCTTTTATTGTTTTCCCTTGCTCTTAGCTTAGTAAATCTGCCCATATCTACTACCATATCCACCCTTTCCATTACACTTTGAACAAACTATTATCAACTACAATATTAATGTATCCATTATAAATTTCCCCTTCATTCACTTTGAATGGACTCTTATCTTGCAAGATTGATGTATCCATGTCAAGATTCACATTTTTTGAAAAATATGAATCATTTGCAATAATTGTATTATTTTTTGTCTTCATTTTATTCTTGATATTTTAAATATTTTTCTCTAAGATAGGGTTATCATGTGCTTCTATTTATTCAGTTTCAATTTTAAAGTGTGCATTCTCTCTCACATTAACAACTTATTCCTTAATAATTGAAAGGTTCACATTTATTTTTTGGCCAAGTTGATCAGTAGTAGTAGCACCTAGCACTTTGGAATGACTCTATTCTCCTTCTTGTGTAATGATAGACCCTTTTTATGCCCCTTAAGATGCCTTTGTGCATGTAGTGTAAAGTTGCAAGGTGGCATATTTTTATTGTGTTCATCATGCAACAAAACTGATAGTTTCAAAATATCTAAATGGGTAGGTTTATGCTAGGGAAGGTCTTTTTAACACTCCAACATGTCAGAATGTTGTAGGCTACATTGCACCAGTGATTTCTCTTAAGAGACCAAAGTGAAAAAAATAACAAAATTTGATGAGCTCTTTATCAGAAACCATTATACTTACAACCATTCTATCTAAATTTATAGGGTCATGTAGGGCCCCTCTACAATAAAATCTTAGTTTTTCATATCTCCGATCTATTTGCCCATGGTGACGAGTTTTTCAGTTGATAGAAAAAGCGTCAGATGCATGCAATGTAAAGTTGCAAGGTGGTGTATTTTTTGTTATATTCATCATGCAACCAAACCAACAATTCCAACACACCAAAAAGGCTAGGCTTACACTAGGCATGGTCTTGTTTCACACCCCAACATGTCAGAACATTCCAGGCTACATTGCACTAATGATTTCTCTTAAGAGACCAAAGTGCGAAAAAAAAAGAAAAATTTGACGAGCTATTTATTGAAAACCATGACACTTAGAAAAATTTAATCTAAAGGTATAGGATCACATAGGATCTCTCTACAATAACCTCTCTCAGTTTTTCATATATCTAACCCATTTTCCTGTGGTGACAAGTTTTTAGTTGATGGAAAAAGCATCAAATGCATGTAGTGTAAAGTTGCAAGGTGTTGTAATTTTTGTTATGTTTATTATGCAACTAAACTGATAGTTCCAACACATATGAATGGGTAGGTTTATCCTAGGCAAGGTCCTATTTCACATCCTAGCATGTCAAAACATTTCATGCTACAATGCACCGTTGATTTCTCGTAAGAGACCAAAGTGCAAAAGGGAAGAAATATTTGATGAGCTGATACTTGGAAATCATGGCACTTAGAAAATTTTTTTTGAAGCTACAAGATCATTTATGGTCTTTCTATAATTAACTCACTTAGTTTTTCATATCTCCAATCCATTTTCCCGTGGTGACAAGTTTTTAGCTAATGGAAAAACTGTCAGATGCATGTAATGTAAAGTTGCAAGGTGTTGTAATTTTCATTCTATTCATCATGTAACCAAAATGATAATTACAACACATCTATATGGGTAGGATTATGCTAGGAAAGGTCTTGTTTTGCACCCCAGTATGTGGGAACATTCCAAGCTACATTGCACCAATGATTTCTCTTAAGAGACCAAAGTGCAAAAGGGTAGAAAACTTTGATGAGTTGTTACTTAGAAACCTTGGAACTTACAACCTTTTTTTCCAAAGGAACAAGATCATGTATGGTCCCTCTATAATAACCTCTTTCAATTTTTCATATCTCCAATTGATTTTCCCATGGTGACAAATTTTTAGTTGATGGAAAAAGAAAGATCACGTATGGTCCCTCTACAATAACCTCTTTCAATTTTTCATATCTCCAATTCATTTTCCCGTGGTGACAAATTTTTAGTTGATGGAAAAAGTGTCAATTGCATTCCAAAGAAAGTTGCAAGATAGCCTAATTTTCATTATGTGGCCAAATAAAAAGTTCCAACACGTCAAGGTGGGTGGGTTTATGGAAGGAAACATCCTATTTCACACCCAACATGCCAAACCATTCCAGGCTACATTGTACCAATACTTTCTCTTAAGATCCCTAAGTTCCAAAAAGTGGAAAAATTTGATAAGTTGTTACTCGGAAATAATGGCTCTTAGAAACATTTTGTATGAAGGTATAAGGTTATGTAGGGTATTTCTACAATAACCTCTCTTAGTTTTTCATATATCCAAGTTTCTCCACTATGGAAACAATGTTTCAAATGTTCCAAAAAGTATCAGTTGCATTTAGTAAAAAAAATTCAAGAGGCATTTGTTTACATTCTTCATCTCCTGGGGGTAAACCGACAATTTAAACACATTGGGGTGGCTACAGAATAAGACCACTTTATGATTTTTGGTCAACATAGGTTTCTTTAAAATCTTATTATTGAATGATCTACACCAAAGAACTAGTCTTCTCTATTGATTGAACTCAATGCACTCATAAACATTCTGGTCAATATAGGAGTATATTTTTTGAGATGAAGGAAAGTGTGGTCATGAAGAATACATTTATAAATTTAAAGTAGTGATCAGCCAACTAGAGGATGGGTACTTGAATAAAATTATTAGAAACATAGTGTAAATTGTTTGTACTTTGTCTTGAATAAAACTTGATTCCATAACTGTATGCCAAAAATATGTCATCTAAGACCACAAACACATACTAGTGTAGGAAATATAATACTTAACCCACAAATATAGGTGAAATGAGTGTGAAATAAGTAATTAAGCATGGAATACACTTGGATTTTAGATATTTGAAGTAAACCATCTACAAATATCCATTTAAGCTTGTCATTCTATAATGGAGGCAACATATTATTATCAAAAACTTGAAATCTAAAAATATAATCCTTAATTAGCTCTTTTCCCTTATTTTTTAATTACATGCTTGAGAGATAAGAATCTTAGCATATTTTGAAGCACTTCGTTTATTGCAAGGAAATACTATAGGAACATTTTTGTAGGAACATATTAGAATAAAATTTTAATCATTTATAGTTATGTTAAATAATTATTTATTTATTTAAATAATCATTTATAATGCAAATATGGACACCATCAATAAAAATGATATGTATTAACCAAATAGCCATATAGGCTTACAATAATGTCATATGGGCATACAATTTCACGTATATGTAATACAAAATATATGTCCAAAAAAGCCATATAGGCATACAACAAAGGACCCTAATAAATAGTCATTTCCCTCTAGGTGAAGAAAAATATATCATGAGTGGCCTTTGATCAATGAGGGGATGGAGATTCCTATGATGGTGGTCTACTTTGAATTTGAGGGCTAGACCTCCTATTTAATTCTTCATGGAGCCGCACCTATTACAATAAAATGTATAGATAATAATATACATAAATTACATGATACAAAATGAAATATTTATCAAAATAATCATCTACCACCTCCAAATGATCTCTCTCCTCATCCACAACTATGGAACACTCATGTTGTGGCATTTTGAAGCCTTGTAGAAACCATCTAGTTAGAAATTAAACTATAAATCAACAATCATTTTATTTTTCAATAATAGGTAGCTAAAACAATGAGTGTAATTTGAAATTTACTAATCTGCCTCATACCCCTATATCAAAGGCATCGAGCTCTCTATTTTTTTAGCAAAACCATTCTCCATTGTCCTATCAATATTGAGAGGATTCTCTACTTTCTTCATCTAAAAATAAAAAAATATTATTCAATTACCAAAACTAGAAGAGTGATGCAGGTCATGACTTATAATATATGACATAGTCAACAAAATTTTGAGTATTTATTGAACTATATATTGCTTAATATTTTAATAGTTGGTTACTAGAATATTATGGTCCTTGAGATATTTTAATGCATCCAATTCTATTTCAAATTTTATTTTATGATCCTTGAAGGAGACATTGTCTTGAAGTCCCATGAAGGTGATGATAGAACCGTCATTATGGAGGATGTAAAATGTTGTGTTATTTTATTGATCTAGGGTGATGAATTTAGGAGATAGATGATTAAGGTTAGTCATGGGGTCAATGAAAGGGTTGGTGATAAGGGTGATGGGATTAAGAAAGGGGTTTATGATGGGGGTGATGGAAGGATCAGTGATAGGGATGTTAGAAATATTGTTTATGGGGTGATGGGTTCAATGAAAGGATTTGTAGTAGAAAGTTCCTTGGTGGAGCAATGATATGGAATCATTTGATGTTAGGATAGTTTAACCTACTGTTCATAGGTGTAGCATACTTATCATTCTTATCAAGAATGTTATATTTGATGCCTTGGAAACCTTGGTTTGAATAAATAAAAATGTTTTTGAGGAATAATTATTTGTGAATGGTAGATAGTCTAACTTGATATTTCATGATCTTCTATATACTATTTGTGATGATCTTTTGCATAATATATTTATTATTTTATAGTGACAGAAAAACCAATGAAAACAAGAAGTCAAAGTTTTGTGATTTCTGTATAAGTGATAGGTTTGTATTGATAGTGCTAGGGACAATTAGGAATAGGGAAGGAAACTTTTAAGATACTAAGATCTAAGACCAATTCAACATAGAAGAGAATAATAAAAAATGAAAAAGGAGAAAAAATGTGTAGTGCTATGAATGATAAGATCCATGTAAGGAACAAAAGAAAAATCATGATAATTGTCTTCATAAGATATGCACATAGTAGAAATGAATCATTTAAAGGACAAGAATTTCTAGAATAGTAAATAAAAAAGTTCATGAAGTGACCAAATAAATGGTTTAAAGAGAGAAAAAAAGAGGATAAGGCAATATGATGACAAGGCCCTTATCAAAACCCTTCATGAACAACATGGTGTGTAATTCCCCGCCAAGTAACCCTAAAGGAAGTTGCAATTAACGTCTTAAGCAAACCAATTTTTTTTAATTAAAGTGTAATTAACATACACATTCACTTACTAATTAACAACAACCTCTAAGGTTACAAGATTGGGATTACTTAAAACCCACACATACATACATACATCCATAACATTTAATTACAAAAAGAGCCAAGTACTCATTCATTCCACACATAATAAAGATAATTCATAACATAAAGAAATATACATCCAAACTCCATATTCATTAACTTAATCAAAGGTTACATCACTCATTCCCAGAATGAGGCAATAGTGAAAATGTGTTACAATTACATAGATCCACCTCGTAAACATAAGAGGGGTAAAATAACATGTTACAAATTGAAATATTACAATGCTTGAATTAAAGCAAGAACTGTGAGCTGTCCAACTGGATGTCTCGCCACCAAGTACTGAAGATAAAAGGGGACCAAACAGTGTATGGTGCATGTTCGACCCAACTAAGTGGTACCCAAAGGCCCACCCCCATGCTAGGAGATAGTAACAACATAAAATGGACAATCTCTACAACCTCTAACCACAGGCTAAGTCATACTGATAGAACCAAATAAATGAACTAAATAAGTACAACTCTAACATCACTGACATAGGTCACATTGCTTCTAGATATAGAATTGATCAAGTATGTTAAGAAAACCATACACATAAAATAAATACCATTGTTGAACTAGATAGAGTGTCATTACACAACTCATAATGAGTTACCCTCAGCGGATCTTCATAGGCCTCGGTATTCCCAGAGACCTCAACTGACCCTCAGCCCTCATACTTACTAATGCGGAATCAAATACCTCTCATATTGACAAGATAGATGACCTTGCCATTCCAAACCTTCCCACTCACTCCAAGCCTAAACAAGCACTTGCGACTATGAGTGAGGCTAGAACTTATCTTTTTAGTGTGAAGTACTTCCTAGCCTTCTAAGTACATTGTTTAGTTATCACTTGATTAAACTACTTCCAAAGGTTACCCAGTCTTACCTCTTATGGGCTCTGGTCCCTAATGGAAGCCACTCTTCTATTTGACAGCGCATAAAAAAACTAATCACCAAGGAAATCCCAAGTGCATACCAACTAGATAACATATTCACTCCATCACTAGGAGGAAACAAATAATGGAACTCACTCCAAACAATTGGAGGCAACAAAACACATAGTCAACTCCTTCCAAAGGAAGCACAAAACATCCCTGTTCATGGAAACTGAGTAAATCATTGAAAAGACACCATGCACTACCCAAGGGAAATACAAATGGTTGACATAATAAATCGACAACCCCCATCCTCTAGGATCCTTTGGAAGACTTACAATTTTGGACTAACACTTAACCCATTTCTCCAAAATGTAACTTGATGAAATAGTTACAGAATAATTCAAGTCATAATTCAAATCTAATATTAGGATTTCCTAAATCCATCCTCAATCAGTGGATAACATTATGAAAAACAATTACAAAGAAATAAATTAATTTTGGATTCACTAAATCCATTTCCCTTTCATATTCTATTCATAGTAAAAATAACAGTTACCCTTTCAATAAAGTTGAAATAACTAATTAATTATCTTTTTTTCCATTTACAGAGAAAGGAAAGACTAGTTTAAATACTTAAATCAAATTCATTGTTTACTTTTAAAACCAACATAAATCCTTCTGCAAATTAATTTCTTTCATTTTCCAACTAAATCACATAATTAGATCAATATATTTAAATATTTGCTTAAATATATACACATGCTATATATCCATCAAATATATCTTCTATTATTTGCAAAATACCAAAATGTTGAATTCAAAATAAAAATACCCTTTATTAACAATTTTCCAAAATATATTCATACATATAAAAATTATATATATATATATATATATATATATATTAAATATAATACATATACATATATACAATATTTACATATATTATATATATATTTAAAAAAAACAATAAATAAACTCATAAATAAAAATCGAATCTCAAAAAGGAAAAAGAAGACAAAATTTTTGAACGAAGATTTATAAAAATAAAAATAAAGGAAACTAAGGGATCGGGGAGGGGTTGGCCACAGCCAAATCCCCGCCCCACCTCATATACCGGCGGCCTCCAATGGGGGTTGCACTACCTCAAAGGCAACACTTCTGCCACTTAGTGGAGGGCACTGCCCCTGGGACAGTCACACCCTCCTTGGTATGGAGGCGATGGGGTGTGATTTGCACCCCCACCAACATTCAGCAAAACAAAACTGTGAATTAAGATTCGCCCAGCTCAAAAACTCTTCCGCCAAACTCCATAAGTATGGATGGCAATTTTTCAATCTCATTTTTTATAAAATGAAATAAACATATATATTGTTGTCTATATGTATACATTTGTATATATCAGTATATATATATTTTTATGTATGTATATAATATATACACAAAGATCTCAATAATATTAACAAATTGGGAAAAATATTTAAAAAAATATTCATCTATAGGAGAAATAATAAAATTTCCAGAGAATACCCGAAATTTTACAGAGGGTTTTAAATTAAATCTTTCAACTAGCTTTCTCAAATTCATACACAAAGAAAAGAAAAAGGTAACTACAGGAAGATCTTGATTTCTTTCCAAAAGCTTTCAATAGACATATCCTCTAGGTTTCTCCACCACAAAATACACAGAGGTTTCAAAGAAAATCCTTTTTTTTTTTTAAACTATAGAGGTTTAATTTTCTAAAACAAAACAAGATATTGTTTTCCTCTAAGTTTGATTTATAGTTTGGATCTGTTAAAATTCTCAAATATACTAATTCCTATTCAAAGGTATTTACTGTAAAAAAAAATTCCTGAATTCTTCATGGCAACAACAGAAGCTTTAAAAATTTCCTTTCTCTAAAATCAAATCATTTTCCTTAATGGATCTAACAATACAATTTCTAATCTAGATTTTAAACAAACTAATTTCACAAGTAAAGAACCTATATCAAGAAGCTTCAGAAAAAATTGAATATTTGATGCCGAGCCTCCTCCAAAGCTTCCACAGCTTCTATCCAGCATTTCCAGTAATTCCAACCAAAATAGTTTCCAATAATCACAAGAAGAACACAAGAATAATTCCAATCCAATCCTACAGCCAAGAATTATACAATCCTCTGTGTATTTCCAATTTCTTCTTCTTTCCCCAAAAAAATATCTTTAAAAATAAATATATCCTCACACCTGTGAAGAAGCTTTCCTCTTTTTTTTTCCAATTCAAAATTCTCTCCATGAATAAACTTTCCACAACCTCTTAATAAATTTAACTCTAACATGGTGGCAAAATTAAAATATCTTCTAACAACCAAATCTAATTTCCTTTTAATTTAATAATTCTAAATAATAATTTAATTCCAAATTGAAATTAGTTACCACCAAATAAAATTAAATTCCAAAATGAAATTAAATTCTTTTCTTTCTTTTAATTTTCTCAACATAAATTTAATTAATTAATTTTAATCATTTAATAAATAAATTCAACCCATTGGATTAAATTTAATTAATTAAATAAATTAAATGTAATTAGTTAATTTAAATATAAACTTCAATCAACAATAACAACTTAAATTAAATAAATAACAACATTAAACAATGCAATAATTCTAAATATTTATTTCCTTAATCAAGAACCCCTCAAAATAAAATAACATTAAAACATGGCAATCAACGACTCAACAAACATGACTAACAGCACACTATGGCTAGGGTTTAGACTTGACACAAGTTACCTAGATACTATCTCTCGTTCAACTTAATCGTTGGATCGACACGCTCAAACATGTGAAACCAGGTGGAGTCAATGTCATGTACCTGCAAACCTGAAAACAAAGTAACCAACATCATATATATATATATAGAGGAAATCGTAGAATCGCAGGGCGCTCACAAGCGAGTGATGTGATCTCATCCCCTTCACCAATACACACGTCATAACTGAAATTTCCATCATAATCCAATAATCACATATGCAATAAACATGTTATATTAACTAACATCATTACACCAATTAAAGCATGTGAAATAAAGCATCAAATAAGATACACCATATTACACAAATAGTCTATCGCTCTATAAATAGCGATCAATAACACAGACACAAGATATAGTATATGAATATCGAGCTTGCAAATCAAAATGCAAAACAAGGGACACATTGTCTAGTCCGCCAAAATAGGAGGATATTACGTTCTCCCCAAGGTTAGGCTTATACGAAGCCCTGCACAAATATTGATATAACTCCCTCAAACAAATTTGCATCGATCAAAATCTCGACCATGAGGATGGGTATCTGCATTGCATGATAACCAAAGTCTCGCTACAACCTTACGATAGCGGTGCGTGGCTATCAACCACAACATGAAGCTCGATGGAATCTGCTTGCATCTCCTCTTTGGCCAAACTCTAAAATTGCGGTCCGCGACCAGATCCGAGTGTTCCCTGTCTGACCGGTTCCTGATAAGATGGCCTTGTTGACCACAGAGTAACGCGATGTTATGATCAAACCCTCTACACTAGTGGTGCTGAGTATACTATTGCACTCTAAAGTGGAAGCTCTGATGGAGGGTTGCTTTCGAGTTAAATTATTCATCGCCTCCAATTTTGGCTAACGCTTTCTGCAGGAGAACCTTTTGTTTCCCCACCGGATGCCCTCTTCTTGTTGCCACGAATAATCCCTGCCCTGTCTTAGGAAGCCCCAGCTCACTGTATCTATCCTAAATGGAACTAGTTCGGCTCTGAATATGCCAATAAATTACACCTAGCTCTGGCCTCAATTTCATGAGTCAATTTCTCTCCGATCCTTTTGGCTACTCAATTTATCTCCATGATTTGGACTCAAATCTCCCTTTACCACCACTAATGCGGGCATTCCAGGCCCGGATGAATGTTGCTGAAGCATCCTGTTATGCCTTGCATAGCCGCCATCTTTTTCATGGTCAAGATGCGATTTGCTATGTTTTAATCACCGGTTGATTTATCCGAACCAGTTTGGGGCTTGCTTTCCGGTACTTTGTTTTTGAATTTCTTAAATGAGAATGGAATCCGGATAGGCCGTAGATCGAAGGTTTAAAACTTCTTTCACAGCTTGTTCCGATTCCCATCCCAGCGGTTTTCTTTTGCTTTTTTTTTTTCATCTTTATCAGAGCCGAAGCTGGAGCCGGAGTGGAAGTTAAGTCTGAATTTATTCGAAGTTTCAAAATCAAATACCGTTTCGCCTCCACCTCCGCTTTTTGGTCTTTCATTTTAGACTAGGTTTTTTTGTTAAGTTTTCTCGTTTTAGTCTTTTTGTTTTATTTTGATGTTTTGTTTCGCTTTCTTCTTTGTTAGCAGAACCGAAACCGGAATGGGAATCAAGTTGGAAAGTTAAAAAAGTTTCTAATTATTTTCCATTCCGATTCTGCTCTCGCTATTTGTGGTCATTGACTTTACTGAAGTCGCACAGTAGTAATGTGCCACTTCCTTCTGCAGTTCTGACTCCGATCTACCACATTTATGGCATTAATTATAGTTGCCATGCATGCGTGAAACTCCAAGTTTTTACCTTAATTAGGGATTAACACGTAGTTATCATCATTATTGTTAAGAGATCAAAGAGTGAACCAGAGTTGTAGTGGAGGTTTTGTGCCGAATGGTCCCAGTCAGAAAGAAGCCGATTATACAGATTGCTTCAAAAGGAATTCGCATATTTATTGCGTTCGAATTAGGGTTTTCATTCACATCTTTCATTTATTTTCATTTTACGTGCGCTGGTTGTTTGGATTTCAATGCGGAATTCGCAGTTCTCTGCGTAGTTCATTTGGCTTTTTGTTTATCTCTTTATTTTAAAGTTTTCTATTTTGTTTTACCGCTTTTTAGTTTTCTTTTTTGGACATTTGGCTTTTAACGCTTAGCGATCATTTCTGCATGTTTTAATTACCAAAGTACATGGTAACCTAAGATTTTTAAATGCGCCGATTGATTACTATAATGAGTAGAAAGGTTTAGTAATAAATGATAGTTTTTTACTTGAGAATCACCTTCTTCAATCTGGTTAATTTAAATGGGGTTAAATTCGTGCCCTAGTTATTTGGAATCGACGGTTTTTTTAGTTTAGGGTTTTGATGTGTTCATGTTTTTAATTTAAATATGATGCCCTAAATAGTACAGTCGCCTCTCAGTCATATGGGGATGGTCTTATTAGGTTTTTTTTAATCCCCTTTCATTTTGGTGTGACCTAGTCCTTAAATCATGAAGTTATTTATCGAACTATTAAAATCATTTATGATGTCATGGTTATTTTAGGCGAAAGAAGGATTAGAATCGATTTAGACTTTGAACCAAGTTTTTTAATAAGTATCGATTCCATTTCCATCTCATTTTCGACTTTGCTTATAGTTAGAAGTAGGCTTTCAAAATAATGATAACCTAGGCGAAAGCGGAACAGAAACTGAATGTGAAATTAGAAAAACTGAATGAAACCAAATCAGTTCAAATTCCAGATTCGATTCCGGTTATCATTCTAGTTCTGACTTTGGTCCCGCTTGTTATTACTGTAATCTCAATAACGGTTTTGGCTCTGATCCTGACAGTGTTTTAAAAGGGAACTCTCTATAAGTTTTTCTGCTTGGTTCCGCCTCTGGTAGATATATGAAGGGTAAGATTTTAAAGCATATTTTGTGATGTTTATTCAAGGATCTAATTAAAGGTTTTGTTGCAGGAAGCTAAATAATGTCAAGAGTGTTAGGAGAAGCTTCCCAAAGGAATCAGCTTGCAGAAACTTCAAAGGTAGCAACTAAGCCTAAGAATATTAAGCCAGAGTAGCTACCTTATACCTTGAGGTATAACCATAGGGGTCCTGTTGTCACGGCAAGCAAAGTGGAATCGGATTGGTCTGATATAACTGACACTAATCTAGGCCAAATTACAATTTTGAGGAGTTATATTCAGAAACATTCACTGATGATGTAACAGGGAGAACTTTAAAAATAGTTGAGTCTGGCTTGGCTCACATCACCGTGTTTCCTCTATCCATCCAATGCCCAGAGTTGATTCTGACAGCAGCAAGAGCTTACAATCCGGCCACTAGGCAATGTATGGATTCATAGGATAATGTAATTATAGATCTAACTCCTCAAATGTTTTAGCACATGTTTAGTGTCCCTAATCCAAAGAACCTAGTATAGTTAAATGAGGCAGATGCTTTAGAGATATATAGAAAATGCAAGGAGGCCAACAAGGCTCACTTGAACAAGAAGTGGTTGAGAAAAGAGAAGAAATCTCTGACCAAGCTCCATGATCAACCAAAGAGGATAGAATTTTACAAGGAAGTATCAGACCTGATAATGATGTTGTTTTGAGCCTTTGGGAAGAGGGATGAATTTCATTTCAAGAAGTGGATGTTTACCTTCATTCAAATAATCTTTAATGGCAAACAACAGTTTGATTGGCCGATGATTGTCTCAGATACCATTCATGACCAACTAGCTAGAATAAGGGAAACCAAGAGCTTTTTCATGACTTCTTATGTTGTCTATGTGGCAACTAGAGGAGGTATCTTTCCAAGTTTGAACAGAGTGGAAATATTGGGAGAAGCTTATGGACAAAAGAGAGTATGGAATCATTATGATCAACTATCTCTACAGGTTTTTGAAACACAGTTTAGGAGAGTTAATGATGCATTCTTATATGTGATCATTAACTAGCTTAATGGGGATGCAGGCTATAGATTGAACCAGGAAGCCATGGCCTTTATCACAAAATGGGGATTTTGCTATATCCAATACCCCAAGTTCACTTATTTCAGGTTGGTTGGATTTAAAGGTCATTCCCACTTACTTCCAAGGTGTTGCAACACAAAGATGGTTCTGATGGAGTTTGTCTATCAAGCTCTGGGGGTCAACGCTCGATTTGGGTTAAAGCACAAGATAGGTTGCCATAAGTTTCCCATGTAGTTGGGTGAATATAGTTGCCAACATCTTGTGGGAGCTAAGGTAGTTTTCAATGAATTGATACATTTGAAGCTAGGTTTGTACACTACTCGAAAGCACTTTGATCCAAAGAAGAAAATGAATGCTTTGTTGCCTTCAGTTTTTTACAAACATTTCAACCTGCTAGAGGACTTCTGGAGTGATCTTTAGGATGAATATGACCTTAGGAAAAGGAATTATGAGAGGTTGCCTGTTGCACTCATGGTAGAATTAGGGATCAAAGATGACATCCTTGATACATTAGTAGATGATGGAGTTGTGTTGGATCCATCATATGAAGCATTAAACATTGGTACTAAAAGCTTGGATCTGGTAGATTGGGATGGTGAGCAGACCATCAACATAAAGAAAATAGGGAGACCAGTCTTAGATAGAAGTATCCACTGGGTTGTTCTAAGAACCAAAAATCCTCAGGGACCAGCTCCTAAGAAGGGGATGGGATATAAAAGAATCAAGAGGAAATTGCCTTGCAAGGAGCCTTTAGAGTTCTTCCCTCCTGGCATTGAAGAGATTGAGCTTGAAGCCTCTACTCAATATTTACCTGGAGTACAAGAGGGGGATGCCCAAATAGGACCTGTGGTTTCAACACCAACAATGGGTGAGTCATCTACTCAAGTCCATCTTATAGAGAAACCAAGTGGAGAGATGCCTGAAGGAACTCTTCATGGTATAGCTGAAGCATTAAAGGGGAAAGGAGTAGAGTAGGAGATCCATGATGTTTAAACAAACTCTGATGAGACCTTATCAGAGAAAGATGCACAAGAAAAGATGCCTCTAGAGGAGGATCAATGGGCACTATTTGAGGAAGCAAAGAAGGCTTCAGATGCTCTAGCACATGCATAGGCAATAGAGAAGAAAAAGGAAATTGATGCTAAGGCACATGCTAATGCCTTACTTCAGCAACAACAAATGGAAGCTAAGCTAAGGGCTAATGAAGTACAAAAGCAACAAAGGAAAAGCGAGCAGGAGCTCAAGATCAAAGAAGAGAATGATAAGATGGAGTTAGTACAAAAAATTTATGATGTAGAGGAAGAAAAGGCAAAGAAACTAAGGGAAAGAGAAGTTCTTGTGGCCAAATTGAAGTTGGTTAAAGAGGCCTATAAAAAGAAAGAGGAAGCAGAACGTGTGCAAAAAGAGAAAGTTGTTGAGGAGTTGACCAAGCAACAAAAGGAAAAGGAAGATGCAGATAGACTTAAGGCATTGGAGGAAGAGAGAAACTAGGAACTTGAGAAGAAAAGATTAGAAGAAGAAAAGTTGAAGAAGGAAGAAGAAGACAAGAGGATATAGGAACAGAAGGATAGTGAGGAAGCTGAAAATCTTGCTCAGACAAATGTGGAGCAAGAACAACAAGAGGTACAAGGGATTGATTCTCAACCTAAAGTAAGTATGCCAAAGTACTCTATTGCTGCTTCTTCTTCTTAAACTATAATGACCACTACTCCAAGTGCTCCCACTTGGTTGAAATTGGATCTTCAAAAGAGATCAGTGACACATTCCACTAGACTTACTGAAGTAGGGGAGATTGTTGTTGAATGTGCAATACCGATGGTGGACAAGGATGTAGGGGACATGCAGCTAACTTGCGCATGGTTAACTTGGGGAGACCCACAAGAGATCAACAGATGAACTTGATAGATGTGGTAGCATCATCCAATAAATCAAGAATGATGAAAGATAATCAAAGAAAGGATGAGCTTAAGGCTCAATTAGATCAGTTGCATACTTTCTTGAAGAGTGTTTCTACTCCAACATCACATCAAATTGCCACCATTTAGACACCAATTTTTCTTAGCAAGAAGGAGGTGGATGATTTGGTGCAGGTAAGGAGTAAGGCATAGATGTTGGATAGATGGATTGATAAATTAAATCAGGAAATAAGTGACGTACTGGATAACAGGTTTGAAGTTCACAAGATGATAGAGGAATTAATAGAAGAGATGAATCAGTATGTCAAAGTATTGGGAGAATAGGAGGAGGAGTACTAAGGATATAGCCAGAAGCTGAAAGAGGTTAATAAATTGTTGAAGTCCACTCTTCTAGAAAAGTCAATACTTGAAGAGGACAACAAAGGTTTCTTGGAAAAGACCTCCAGCATACTCTGGTTTAGATCTGACTTTTTATACAAGCATAAAAATGAAGTTCAAGATTGTGTCAAGGATCTAAATGAATAGTTTGAGGAGTTAGAAGTAGTTATTGCTATTCTAATAGATTTTAATATATCGGTAAAGTAGGGCCTACCTTTGAGCCAAATAAAGGAGAAATGGGATGATAGGTTTAAAGAGGTCATGCAAAAGGGAGATGATGGAGATGATTTTATGTTAGATCAGTTAATGGATATTAAAGAAGAGGTTAGGGCAGCTAAAAGGGAGTTGACAAAACTAAAGGACATGAGAGGATTTGTTGCTGCGAAATTAGAAAGGATCAAGTTTGAAGACAGTTGGGTTGATGGGCCAGATTTGGATGTGCTCCAACAATTCTTCTCCAGTTATGACAAGTATACTACAGAGAAAATTTTGCATGCATAATTGATAAATCTCATGCATGCAAGACTGGCAGTCTTAGAGGTGCATGGCTTTCATTTCTATTCTATCTTCTTCTCTCTAGTTTAACTAAATGATCAGGATGGGAACTAGAGATCAAATTGATCTGAGTTTCCAAGAAGAATTTAATTCCTAAAAAGGTGGATTGAATTAAGATAGAAACGACTTCAGATTTTTGTACATCTATAAATACCTTTGGGGTATCATATTGTAAGGGTCGGCTGATGAGAATAAGATTAGCCACCTGATAGTAGGAGATATAATTTTTTGTAGTTTTTACAGAGATACTTTGTTATTTTATTTACAGTTGAATATAATTATAATTTTTTACTCAATATGGTGTTGGAATTAAGTTTATTTGATAAGGCTGATGAATTATAGTCTATATGTATGCCAGTGATTGTGTTGAAGCATAAGTGTGTCTTTTGAGATGAAAATCCTTAGAAGAAACCAGATTTAAGGATTATTTCATTAGATTATCTGTGAATTGAATTTATTGAAGTCTGTTGATCTATGATCTTGGCAACGAATGAGAGTGTGTTCTTTTGGAATCTTTAAAATATTTATGATGTGTAATTGTGATGTTAAATTAAGAACCTAAGATGCATGCAATAGTATGGACTATTCTGTAAATTGTATCATGCTATGGTTTTCTTGATCTGTTGGAAAAAAAAATTGTTGTTGAAGATATATGTCTGGATACTAGATAAGTTTTATTCATGTTTTACTGATGTAAGCCCTGATCTATCTTTTTATTTTATTTAAAACCCATTTTTATTAAGGACAGTTCGATGAATAAGTTATTTCTTACATTCCTTATTACCATTAAAGGCCCCATGAATATTACAGTTGCTTGGACCAATTGAGTGACACCAGATTGTTGAGAACCAACTACCTGGACCTTGGGAGTTAGGCTACTATATGTTGTCTTTCTTTTTCAGGAGAAATATAATAGAAATATTTTGTTTAAACGTTGTTTGTGTCATTTTCACCATCAACAGATCTGGTGCTAGAAGGGGGGCCTGAGGAACAAGTTGGCTCACATTGGGTCATTTTCACCGGAGAAATACGAGAGGATTCTCAAAAACTTTACTAATCCTGAACCATTCGAAGAACTCCAAACCCTAGTTAGACCTAGACCCCATGCTCATAGAATATTGATACCTACATTGCCACCACCTGGATTTCAACCAAATCCACCTACACCACCACTAGCTCGACTAGTGTCACCTCCACTTGTTAGGCCAGTATAACCTCCAATCCGACCTATATCACCACCTGCTCAACCAATCCTACCCATGGCTTATTTTGTGAATAACCCCTCTCCGTTACGGACTATTCCAGGAGGAATCCATGATTTACCGAAGAACCCAAAAAAAAAAATTCCCAAGTACATGCATGGCAAATCAAGAAGTGCTGAAGAGCATATACTAGCATTCAAAGATGCTTGTACACATGCTCAAGTTTCTCATTAGGATGTGGTATGTATATTGTTTCCTTATTGTTTAGAGGACATGGCATATAACTGGTACTTAAATCTGCCCCAAGGATCTATTCTGGGTTGGATAGATTTAGAAAATGCATTCATTAATCAATTTTGGGTTTATGTAGACCCTGCCATCTTGTATGACCAATTTGCCACCATAAGGAAGGAACTTCATGAGCCATTGCCTCTATTCAACACTATATTCCAAAGGATGTTTCATAGGTTGCAAAATCCTTACTTAGTAGCTCAGAATATTGCCATTCAGGCGTATTTAAGAGTTGTTGATCCCTCGATTGGCCTATTCTTGCAAAGAACTTATCAGGCCAATGAGATTGACTCTTTGTCTAAGGTTTATCATCTAGCTATTAAATTGCAACAATAGATAAGTCTGCAATCAGGAGGTTTAGGAGCAACTCTTGCTCCCATGAATTATCAGATGCCTAACCCACCATTGTACAATACTGTCCTAGGGATATCTTACTCCCAATACGGACCTGTGCCTGAGTTACAAGCCCCACCTACCATGCCCTTTTTAGGAAATGGCATGCAAGATTCTTCCAAACAACCTCAAAATCAACAACCACAACTGGGAGGATCAACCCATGTTCATTCCCCATCCATAGTGTAGAATGTGAAAAATGAACAAACTGTTCAATTGACCAGTGAGCTAGAAACTCTCAAGAAGACTCTATCTCAAATGTCTAATGATATGGAATAGCTTAGGCAAAACCCTCCCCACAACCAAAATCAGAATTATCAAAACCAAGGAGGTTACAACAACTAGGGAAATTACTCCAATCAGAATGGGAACCAGAGCACCAACTGGAACTTCCAGAATCAGAATTACTCTAACCAAAATTACCAAAATCAGAATAGAGGATATAACCAGAGGTTCAACAACAACAATAGATAGTGGAATATTGGACCTAAAAATGGGAGAGTTCCTCATAATTATCAATTAGGAGAGGAGATATCACATACTAATAATGTGGCTGACCTTAATTTCATGACTAATTGGTGTAGGCTACACGATACTGCAGCACATTCTGAGGATAACTGCCCAGAAATGGAGAAAATAGTAAAGATTGCACAAGCTGATGCCCATCCTCCAGTAGGAAACTCCAATCAGGATAATGGGTCAGTAAGTACTGCTATGACTTATGAGACTATTGAAGAGAAGTACCAATTTTCCATGTAGGGAGATAATGAGCCAGAGGAGGATGTGTATGATGCCCAAGCCTTTCAATCCAAAGGTGGTCATTTTCTGAGAAATTAGAATAAGGGCCCATTTACTACATCTGCACCTCCAAACAACATGGTCCCACCTAACCAAAATGCAGATAATAACCCACCACCACCAAAGGGACCTTTTGACTCTCAGAATAGAGGTAATCCATCTCCTTTTTTCTAAATATCAAGTGAAGAATGATTCAAAATTTGATTTTATTGCAGAACTACAGAGGCAAAAGACATCGTTGTCATTCTTTGACATCATGAAGTGGTGCCCATCTCAACGTGAAGTAGTAT
This sequence comes from Sequoiadendron giganteum, assembly GCA_007115665.2. Classification (NCBI taxonomy): domain Eukaryota; kingdom Viridiplantae; phylum Streptophyta; class Pinopsida; order Cupressales; family Cupressaceae; genus Sequoiadendron; species Sequoiadendron giganteum. Next base: position 595,801,291 of record CM021100.1, read on the forward strand.
TGAAGGCCCTGGAGGAGGCAGACCGCTTAAAAGGATAAGGTAAAGTGATTCCCATAAAAGAGACAAATGCAACCATCTATAAAGGTAAGACCAGTTTCCCACCTTTCCTTTTAAGTTTGAGTATTTTTGGAAAGAATTTGCATAGTTGTTTATTGGACTGTGGAGCATCAAGAAATGTTATGCCCTTTTCAATATGTAAGAAGTTAGGATTAAGTCCTATCCCGACCAATAAGAAAGTGAATCAATTAGACAAAAATAAGGTCAATATTGTAGGAGAACTAAAGAACATGCATGTACAGGTTGGATCAGATCCAAGGATCCAAACCTTCATAGATATCCAAGTGGCTGACATCCAAGAGACATATGGTATGCTCCTAAGTCGGGAGCTGATGAAAAGTATTGGGGGATATTTGTCCTTGGATTTCTCTCACATATGGTTACCTTGGAAAGGGGTTGCAACACAGATAAGGATTGAGAGTGAACCAAGACTCAAGCATATGATTATAGAGTATGATGCTTCAAATGAAGTAGCATACTTTGAGGCTAAAATAGGAGTTTACAAGCAAGAGGAAGTCCTTACTTTCTCTGTACTTAATCCTAGGGATACATTGCCCCTAGAACATAGTGACCCAATGATCTGCATCAACCAGCGGGTTCTAATAAGGAAACTGCAACAAGATAAGCTGGTTTTAGGAGAAGAAACTAATTTGAGTAGTTTGTCACTTCCTAATTGGTGTAGGATTCATTATCACAATCATTCAGAGTTAACATGCCAATCATGCTTAGATATCTTAAGTCATGTAGGCCAGCCTCAACAAATATGTCAAGAGAAACCCCAGACCCCTATCAATGAGTTTTCTTTTCAAGTTAAGGATGCTACCATTCTCACCAGGACTAGCCTTTCTCAAGAGGAAGGTTCCTCACTAGTAGAGCAGACTCAGGTTCTGAGCTCTAAAATTCAAGAAGAGGTTGAGGTGTCTCAATTCCTATTCAATACACCTACCCCAAATACTTTTCCAATGCCCAAGGTATTGATAAAAGATGAATTAGATTGTAATTTAACCCAAGAAGTTGTTCAAGAACTAATTTTTGAGCAAGTTGAAAACATAGAAAAATCTTCAAGTGAGCTTTGTTTGAAGTCAATTTATGATGACCAGCAAAAGTCTGAGCTGCCACATATCCCAAGTAAGTCATCCCCTGTTGTCCCTAAAGAGAAAGAACTCCTAGCCAAAGACCAATTGTGGACGCTTAAATTTGATGGTTCCAAATCTAAGGCAGGAAGTGGGGCAGGGATTGAACTAACCAACCCGAAAGGGAAAACTTACTTTGCATCCTACAGATTGTAGTTTGGCTGCACAAACAATGTGGCTGAGTATGAAGCACTTGCTCGAGGACTTATGTTTGCTCATAAAAAGAAGGTTACTGCTCTCACAGTTATGAGGGATTCTGAAGTAATTGTAAAATAGGTACGTAGCCAATATACATGTCATAACAAAAGATTGGTTGCATACAAAAACAAAGTTTGGAACTTAATCAAAGATTTACATGCTTTTGGGATTACTCTGATCCCTAGAGAAGCTAATCAAATTGCAGATGTGCTTGTTGTTGTTGCTAGCACATTGGAACCCATGCAAGATTATGATCTAAAGATATTTTTAGTTAAACTAATTTCAATCCCAGTTGTCCCTGATAATGTCCAAAATTTTCAGGTATTTGATGATGATCAACATATATTGGCCTTTTTGGCAAGTTCTAATGTTTTTGAAGGGCAGATAATAGATAAATCTGAAAGAGATCAGGGAGATTGGGATCTTGAGAAGGAGGGTGAAGAAGGGATATTGGATTTGAAAAGTAATAGCATTCTGAAAGGGATGGTAGCTTTAGATAGAATATTTGATTCTCACCCACGGGCTCATCAAAGGGTTCCTATAGAGAGTGAAGGAGGGAAATATGAATCTATCAATCTGACTCACTCAGGCCCTGAAAGGAATGTTCTCATAGGAAAGACTTGTCCTCAAGAAATTAAGGACCAAATAGTTAAAGTTTTGGAGCAAAACATTGTAGCCATTGCTTGGAGTTATGATGATTTAAAAACCTTTGACACTTCAATGATCGCACATACCATACCTCTCAAGCCAGAAGCCAAGCCCTTTCATCAGAAACAACACCCGGTCAATGCTTTAATTGAGCCCTTTATCCAGAAAAAGGTGCAAAAGCTCCTATCTGCAAGAATAACCTTTCTTGTTCGACATTCTACCTGGGTGGAAAATTTAGTTCCTATATGCAAAAAGAATGGTGAGATCAGATTATGTGTTGATTTTAGGAATCTAAACAAATCCTTTGAGAAATGTAATTATCCATTGCCCTCTCTGAATGAAGTACTACAAAAGGTTAATGGGTCTTAGATTATGTCATTTTTAGATGGCTATTCTAGGTACAATCAGGTTCTTGTTAGTCATGAGGATAGAATGAAGAAAACTTTTACCACCAAATGGGGCACATTTGCCTATTGGAGGAAACCATTCAGTCTTATCAATGCTAGAGCAACCTTTCAAAGGGAAATGGACGTAGCCTTCGAGGATTTGATAGGAAAGTGTATAATTATTTATGTAGATGATTTAACCATCTTCTCTAGGAATAGAGAAGACCATGCTACTGATCTGGAAAAAGTTCTCAAGAAATGTATAAGTTATGGTGTCTCTCTCAATCCAAAAAAGTGTGTGTTTGGAGTATCTAAAGGGAAACTGCTCGGTCACATCATATCAGAGGAAGGGATGTCCATAGACCCTAATCGAGTGGAGGCTATCTTGAAATTGACAAGGCTAGGCAGCAAGAAATAAATGAGATCCTTCTTTGGTAGGATCAATTTTGTTAGAAAGTTTATAACAGGATTTGCGGAGATCGTCAAACCTCTGAATGAAATGATGAAGAAAGAGGAAAAGATTGAGTGGAGTGATGAGGCTAAATTTGCTTTCTCATAGATCAAACAGTCAATATCTGAGGCACCTATTTTGACAAGCCCAAATTATTTAAAGCCTTTTTATATCTATTCTGTTGCATCTGACCATTCATGTGTAGCTGTGTTAACACAACAAAGAGGAGAGGGAAAAGAAAGACCTATTGCCTTCATGAGCTCTCCATTTAAAAATGCGGAAGTGAGATACCCACCACTAGAGAAACAAGCCTTTGCATTAGTACAAGTGGTAAAGAAGTTCAGACATTACATTCTTCAAAGTCAAGTAATGGCTATAGTTCCAGATCCAGTTGTGAAGTCTCTTCTAATGCAAAGTGAATTAGGAGAGTGAAGAGGAAAGTGGATGGAAATTCTACAATAATTTTACTTAGAGATTCATCTGATGAAGCTTGTTCAGGGACAACATTTATCAAAAGCAATGGTAGATGTGGACAAAAACATCATTTGTCAGTAGTAAACCATCCAGTTATTTACTAAGGATTCATGGTATACAGACTTGATTTTCTTCCTCCTCAATAACATATTTCCAGAAGGAATGAATGCTACTCAAAGGAGAGAATTGAGGATGAAGAGTTCTCACTATATGCTTAAAAGGGGATCCATTTATAGAAATAATTTTCAAGGGATTTACTTGCATTGTTTAGATAAACAAGAGGCCAAGCATGCTATTTCTGAGTTTCATGGAAGACATGGAACATGACATGGATCTACGGATGCTTTGGCCCATCAGATTCTTAGATTAGGTTATTATTGTCCTTATGTATTTCGGGATGCACACCAACATGTCAGAACCTATCATGTATGCCAAACTTCTACACCCAGGGAAATAAATCTTGCAATGCCTTTGCAACCAATGTATGAGGTAAGGCCGTTTGCTCAATGGGCCCTAGATTTTGTAGGTGTTATTAATCCCAATTCTTCTACAGGACATAAATTCATCTTGACTACAACTGACTACTATACACACTGGATTGAGGCCCAGCTCTACAAAAATAGCACCACTGAGGTGGTCATTAAATTTTTGACTGAGAACATCACAACCAGGTTCGGAGTTCCATTTTCTCTGGTATGTGATAATGGCCCTTCTTTTTCTTCTGCTGAATTCATTCAATGGGCTTATGAACATAAAATTATTTTGAAGTATTCATCTAATTACTACCCTAAGGGAAATGGAGTGGCTGAGTCCACTAATAAAAACTTGTTAGAAGTGATAAGAAAATTGCTAGAAAATAACCCTAGAGACTGGCACACCCAGTTGAGATTTGCCTTATGGGTAGATCAAACCCAAATCAAAGCAACTCTAGGAAATTCACCTTTTAAGTTAGTCTATGGCCAAGACCCAATCTTCCCGATCCATTTACAAATACCTGTTCTTAAGTTCATGTAGGAATTTTATACCAAGGATGATAGGATTGAGGTTAGATTACTTAATTTGCTTAACATGGAGGAGCAAAGAGATGCTACTTTACAACAATTCTCTAAGCATCAGGCTGTCGTCAAACGTTGGTTTGAAAAAAGAGCTAAGATAAAAGCCTTTAGGATATCAGATCTTGTATTACTATGGGATAAAGCCAAAGAAAAGAAAGGAGATCACCAGAAGTTTGATAGACTCTAGTTAGGTCCATATCAAGTGGTTGAGATACTAGGCGAGAATGCTTTTCGTTTAAGTACCTTAACAGGAGATTCTGTTCCATTACTAGTTAATGGTCAGTTTCTCAAACACTATTTTGGCTCATAAAAGGTCTGATACTTTAAAGGAAATGTATTATATTGTATCATATGTAATTAAGTTTTTGTTTTTTGTTTTATTTTTATTTTTTATTTTTGTGTTTTGTTTTTTTTTTTCTTTGTTTTTGTTTGTTTTATTTTGTCTTGTTTCATTGGGGATCTTCATTTTTGTTCATCTCAAGACAAGGGGTTGTTATTCAAAGTATGCTACTGGTACTAGGAGAGAAATTGGTTTAGGTATTTTCATCATCATCATTGAAAAGGATGTCATTCTGAAACTCATGTTTTATGACCATTCTAATCTGAGTTTGAAAAGTTATTAAGATAGAAGATACATTGTGAATATCTCATGAATTATGATAAAAAATCTATCACCAAATTAGAAAAAACATCTGCCTAAGTAGATGCCTATTTGTTTTAGAATAGTTCTACCTTTGATTCAAGTGAAAAATCCAATTCCAAGACTATCATGAAATCCATTGTATTTATCAACCCACATTTCAGATCTATTGTATCTGAATTTTAAGGAAGGTGCATAAAAGATTTCCACAAGTGAAGATTGAGTAAAAAGTGATAATGAAAAGAAAGAAAGAAAAGGAAAGCTCAATATCAAATGGGTAATCAAGTATCTCTATTAGGGCTATGCACGCCTGGCTGGCAGTAGAGCAAAGATTTGAGAGAACTAGAGGTATCTCTGTTGGGGCTATGGACACCTATCTCGCATTAAAGCAATACCCAGGATTTTATTGCACGATAGTTAAAGGACTCAACCTATGTAGCTTGAATTTTAGTTATAATTGTTCGAGCAGAGAAAGTATCTATAAAGAATGATGCACAATATATATGCACACACTCAGATTCAGGAATAACTCATGAGCACATGCATCTGAGATTCTAGCTCAACCTTATTCTAGATATATCTGATCTTATTCAAGTTAGCATGCTTCATAAGCCAAGTAGTTTAAGGGTGACTGAATTTTTTCTTGGGTGTCTTGAAAATGGGTAAACCATTTTCCCAACCGAGTCACCATTTGTTATGCCTTGCATAACCACCCCATCTTTTGCCTTGGTCAAAATGGGTCCCCCTTTATGTTTTTATCCTTGGTTGATTGTCAAACAAAGTTTGGAGTCTTTCTTTTCCAACACTTTGTTTTTTTTTTGGTTTCTTCTGTCGGAACCAGAACCGGAACCGAATCGGGTTTTAAAACTTCTTTCAAAGCTCGTTCTGATTCCCATCCCGATAGTCTTCTTTTTATTTTTTTGTTTTATCTTTATCGGAGCAGGAGCCAAAGTGGAAGTTAAGTCCGAATTTATTCGAAGTTTCAAAATCAAATACCATTCTGCCTCCACCTCTGCTTTTTGGTCTTTCGTTTTAGACTAGGTTTTTATGTTAAGTTTTCTCGTTTCGGTCTTTTTGTTTTATTTTGATGTTTTTTTTCGCTTTCTTCTTTGTTAGCGGAATTGGAACTAGAACCGGAGCAGGAATCAAGTTGGAAAGTTAAACAAGTTTCTAAATCATTTTCCATTCTGATTCCACTCCTGTTGTTTGTGGTCATTTACTTACTGAAGTCGCACAACAATAATGTGCTAGTTCCTTCTACAGTTTTGAATCCACTCTACTACATTTATGGCATTAATTATAGGTGACATGCATGTGTGAAACTCTGATTTTTTACCTTAATTAGGGATTAATGCATAGTTATCATAATTGTTGTTAATAGATTGAAGAGTGAACCAGAGTTGCAGTGGAGGTGTTGTGCAAGTGATTCGATCGAAAGAGAGACAATTATGCACGGATTGCTTTAGGGAATTAACATATTTATTTGCATTCGAGGTAGGGTTTTCTATTCCCGTCTTTCATTTTTATTTTACGTTTTTTGTTTCTATTCGCTTCGGATTGTTTGGTTTCATGTGAATTTGTAATTCTCTCTGAGTTCATTTGTTTTGTTTTGTGTCTCTTCTGTTTAAAATTTTCTTTTTTTCATTTTACTTTTCTGGTTTTTTTTTTTTTTTGGTTTGTTTGTTTTTAACACGGTTGTTTTCACGTTTTAATCATGACCGCATCATGGTGCCCTAGTTTTTAAATGCATAGGTTAGTTACTATTTTACAGTGAGTAGGGTTTGATAAATGATTGTTTTTTTTACTTAGGAATCTTGTTTCGTATCAATCTAGTTAATTTAAATGGGGTTAAATTCGTGCCCTAGTTATTTGGAATGACATTTTTTTTAGTTTAGGGTTTTGATGTGTTCATGTTTTTAATTTAAATATGATGCCCTAAATAGTACAGTCGCCTCTCAGTCATATGGGGATGGTCTTATTAGGTTGTTTTTAAGCCCCTTTCATTTTGGTGTGACCTAGTCCTTAAATCATGAAGTTGTTTATCGAACTATTAAAATCACTTATGATGTCATGGTTATTTTAGGTAGAAGCGGGATCGGAATCGATTTAGACTTTGAATTGAGTTTTGTAATAAGTATCGATTCCATTTCCATCTTGTTTTCGACTCCGCTTATAGTTAGAAGTAGGATTTCAAAATAATGATAACCTAGGTGGAAGTGGAACCGGAACTGAATGTCAAATTAGAAAATCTGAATGAAACCAAATCAGTTCCCATTCTGGTTCCGATTCTTGTTATCATTCCAGTTCTGACTCCGGTCCTGCTTGTTATTACTGTAATCTCAATAACTATTTTGGCTCCAATCCCAGAAGTGTTTTAAAAGGGGACTGTTTATAATTTTTTCTGCTTGGTTCTGCCTTCGGTAGATATATGAAGGGTAAGATTTTAAAGCATATTTTGTGATGTTTATTCAAGGATCTAATAAGAGGTTTTGTTGCAAGAAGCTACATAATGTCAGGAGTGTCAGGAGAAGCTTCCCAAAGGAATCAACCTATAGAAACTTCAAAGGCAGCAACTGAGCATAAGAAGATTAAGCCCGATCAGCTACCTTATACCTTGAGGTATAACCATAGGGGTCTTGTTGTCATGGAAAGCAAAGTGGAATCGGATTGGTCTGATATAACACCAATCTAGGCCAATACAATTTTGAGGAGTTATATTCAAAAAAAATCATTGAGGATCTAACAGGGAGAACTTTAATAATAGTTGAGTCTGGCTTGGCTCACATCACCTCGTTTCCTCTATCCATCCAATGCCCAGAGTTGATTCTGATAGCAACAAGACCTTACAATCCAGCCACTAGGAAATGTATGGATTCACAAGATAATGTAATTATAGATCTAACTCCTCAAATGTTTCAAGACATGTTTAGTGTCCCTGATCCAAAGAACCTGGTACAGTTAAATGAGGCATATGCTTTAGAGATATATAGAAAACACAAGGAGGCCAATAAGGCTCACTTGAACAAGAAGTGGTTGAGAACAGAGAAGAAATCTCTGACCAAGCTCCATGATCAACCAAAGAGGATAAAATTTTACAAGGAAGTATCGTATCTGATAATGATTTTGTTTAGAGCCTTTGGGAAGAGGGACACATTTCATTTCAAGGAGTGGATGTTTCCCTTCATTCAAACAATCTTTAATATAAACCAATAGTTTTATTGGCCGATAATTGTCTCAGATACCTTTCATGACCAGTTAACTAGAATAAGGGAAACCAAGAGCTTTTTCATGACTTCTTATATTGTCTATGACAGCTAGAGGAGGTATCTTTCTAGGTTTGAACATAGTGGGAATATTGGGAGAAGCTAATGGACAAAAGAGAGTATGGAATCATTATGATCAACTATCTCTAAAGGTTTCTAAAACACAGTTTAGGAAAGTTAATGATGCATTCTTATATGTGATCATTAACTAGCTTAATGGGGATGCAGGGTACAAATTGAGCCAGGAAGCCATGGCCTTTATCATAGAATCGGGATTTTGGTATATCCAATACCGCAAGTTCACTTATTTCAGGCTGGTTGGATTTGAAGGTCATCCCCACTTACTTCCAAGGTGTTGCAACAATAGGATGGTTCTAATGGATTTTGTATATCAAGCTCTAGGGGTCAATGCCCGATTTGGGTTAAAGCACAAGATAGGTTGTCATAAGTTTCCTATGCAATTAGGTGAATATAGTTGCCAACATCTTGTGGGAGCTAAGGTAGTTTTCAGTGAATTGATACATTTGAAGCTAGGTTTGTACACTACTCAAAAGCACTTTGATCCAAAGAAGAAAATGAATGCTTTGTTGCCTTCATTTTTTTACAAACATTTCAACCTGCTAGAGGACTTCTAGAGTGATCTTTGGGAAGAATATGACCTCAGGAAAAGGAATTATGAGAGGTTGCATGTTGCACTCATGGTATAATTTGGGATCAAAGATGACATCCCTGATACATTAGTAGATGATGGAGTTGTGTTGGATCCATCATATGAAGCATTAAACATTGTTACTAAAAGCTTGGATCCGGTAGATTGGGATGGTGAGGAGACCATCAACATAAACCAAATAGGGAGACTAGTCTTGGATAGAAGTATCCATTGGGTTGTTCTTAGAACCAAAACTCCTCAGGGACCAGCTCCTAAGAAGGGGTTGGGATATAAAAGAATCAAGAGTAAATTGCCTTCCAAGGAGCCTTTAGATTTCTTCCCTCCTAACATTCAAGAGATTGAGCTTGAAGCCTCTACTCAAGATTTACCTAGAGTACAAGAGGGGGATGCCCAAACAGGACCTCTAGTTTCAACACCAATAATGGGTGAGTCATTTGCTCAAGTCCATCTTATAGAGAAACCAAGTGGAGAGATAGCTGAAGCATTAAAGGGAAAAGGAGTAGAGCAGGAGATCCATGATGTGGAAACAAACTTTGATGAGACATTATCAGAGAAAGATGCATAAGAAAAGATGGCTTTAGAGGAGGAAATTGAACATATTTTAACAGAGGAAGATCAATGGGCACTATTTGAGGAAGCAAAGAAGGCTTCAGATGCTCTAGCACATGCGTAGGCAATAGAGAAGAAAAAGGAAATTGATGCTAAGGCACAACCGATGCCTTACTTCAGCAGCAACAAATGGAAGCTATGCTAAGGGCTCATGAAGTGTAGAAGCAACAAAGGAAAAGGGAGCAGGAGCTCAAGATCAAAGAAGAGAATGATAAGCTGGAGTTAGTACAAAAATTTCATGATCTAGAGGAAGAAAAGGCAAAGCAACGAAGGGAAAGAGAAGTTCTTGTGGCAAAATTGAAGCCGGTTGAAGAGGCCTATAAAAAGAAAGAGGAAGAAGAATGTGTGCAAAAAGAGAAAGATGTCGAGGAGCTGACCAAGCAACAAAAGGAAACGGAAGATGTAGATAGACTTAAGGCATTGGAGGAAGAGAGAAACTAAGAACTTGAGAAGAAAAGTTGAAGAAGGAAGAAGAAGACAAGAGGATATAGGAACAGAAGGATAGGGAGGAAGCTGAAAATCTTGCTCAGACAAATGTGGAGCAAGAACAACAAGAGGTACAAGGGGTTGATTCTCAACCTAAAGTAAGTATGCCAAAGTCCTCTACTACTGCTGCTTTTTCTTAAACTATAATGACTACTACTCCAAGTGCTCCCACTTGGTTGAAATTGGATCTTCAAAAGAGATCAATGACACCCTCACAGCCTCTCAATTGGTATGATATGATGAAGGAGATTGAAAAGGAAAGGCCCAAAAAGAAGGCTAAAATCCTACATTCCACTAGACTTACTGAAGCAGGGGAGATTGTTGTTGAATGTGCAATACCGATGGTGGACAAGGATGTAGCGGACATGCAGCTAACTTTTTCTTAGTTGGGTGTGGTTAACTTGGGGAGACCCACAAGAGATCAATAGATGAACTTGATAGATGTGGTAGTATCATCCAGTAAATCAAGAATGATGAAAGATAATCAGAGAAAGGATGAGATTAAGGCTCAATTAGATCAGTTGCATACTTTCTTGAAGAGTGTTTCTTCTCCAAGGTCACAAAAAATTTCCACCATTGAGACACCAATTTTTCTTAGCAAGAAGGAGGTGGATGATTTGGTGCAGGTAAGGAGTAAGGCATAGATGTTGGATAGATGGACTGATAAATTAAATCAGGAAATAAGTGACGTACTGGATAACAGGTTTGAAGTTCACAAGATGATAGAGGAATTAATAGAAGAGATGAATCAGTATGTCAAAGTATTGGGAGAATAGGAGGAGGAGTACTAAGGATATAGCCAGAAGCTGAAAGAGGTTAATAAATTGCTAAAGTCCACTCTTCTAGAAAAGTCAATACTTGAAGAGGACAACAAAGGTTTCTTGGAAAACACCTCCAGCATACTTTGGTTTAGATCTGACTTTTTATAAAAGCATAAAAATGAAGTTCAAGATTCTTTCAAGGATCTGAATGAAGAGTTTGAGGGGTTAGAAGCAGTTATTGTTGTTATAGTAAATGTTAATATACTGGTAAAGTAGGGCCTACCTTTGAGCCAAATAAAGGAGAAATGGGATGAATGGTTTAAAGAGGTCATGCAAAAGGGAGATGATGGAGAGGATTTGTTGTTAGATCGGTTAATGGATATTAAAGAAGAGTTAGGGCAAATAAAAGGGAGTTGACAAAACTAAAGGACATGAAAGTTTTCGCTGTTCCGGAATTAGAAAGGATCAAGTTTGAAGACAGTTGGGTTGATGGGCTAGATTTGGATGTGCTCCAACAAGTCTTCTCTAGTTATGATGAGTATACTACAGAGCAAACTTTGCATGCATAATTGATAAATATCATGCATGCATGGCTTTCTTCTCTTCTCCACATGCAGGACTGGCAGTCTTAGAGGTGCATGGATTTCTTTTCTCTTCTATCTTCTTCTCTCTAGTTTAACTAAATGATCAAGATGGGAACTAGAGATCAAATTGATCTGAGTTTCCAAGAAGACTTTAATTCCTAAAAAGGTGGATCGACTTAAGATAGAAAGGACTTCAGATTTTTGTACATCTATAAATACCTTTGGGATATCATATTGTAAGGGGTGGATTATGCGAATAAGATTAGCCACCTGATAGTAGGAGATAGAATTTTTCATAGTTTTTACAGAGATACTTTTTTATTTTATTTACAGTTGAATATAATTACAGGTTTTTATGCAATTTGGTGTTGGAATTAAGTTTATTTGATAAGGTTGATGAATTATAGTCTGCCTTTATGCCAGTGATTGTGGTGAAGCATAAGTGTTTCTTTTGTGATGAAAATCCTTAGAAGAAACCAGATTTAAGGATTATTTGATTAGATTATCTGTGAATTGAATTTATTGAAGTTTGTTGATCTATGATCTTGGCAACAAATGAGAGTGTGTTCTTTTGGAATCTTTGAAATATTTATAATGTGTGATTGTGATGTTAAACTAAGCACCTTAGATGCATGCAATAGTATGGACTATTATGTAAATTGTATCATGCTATGGTTTTCTTGATCTGTTGGAAAAACATCGTTGTTGAAGATATATGTCTAGATACTAGATAATTTTTATTCATGTTTTACTGATGTACGCCCTGATCTATCTTTTTCTTTTATTTAAAACCCCTTATTATTAATAACAAGTTCGATGAATAAGTTATTTCTTTCATTCCTTATTACCAACAAAGGCCCCTTGAATATTATAGTTGCATGAACCAATTGAGTGACACTAGACAGTTAAGAACCAACTACCAGGACCTTGGGAGTTAGGCTACTATATGTTGTCTTTCTTTTTCAAGAGAAATAAAATAGAAATATTATGTTTAAATGTTGTTTGTGTCATTTTCACTATCAACACATCCCCTTGTCATCTCCTATTCCCGTGAACTATTTGAGTTCATAGAAACGTCTATCATATTGGTCTACAGTCAAGGCTAGTTGTCATAAGGTGAGGAACTAATCACCTTTGCGCTGACACCAATGGTGAGAAAGAAAGTGGGCTCTGAACCACTCAAGGAATATCTCCCAGGACACAGTATTCATATCAATGTGGAGCTTCTACTCCTCTAGCCTCCACCAAGTGGATGCAAACCCCCGCAGGTGCATAATAATGCACCGCTCTTTAGTACTACTATCAAATGGATGCATAGAAAAGCATGAATCGAGACCTATCAGCCAAGTCTCGGCCTGTAAACCACTACCTACTCCATCAAACCGAGGTGGTTGTGACTGAAGAAAATCTCTCATATAAGAAGAGGCTAACATCTCAAACTATGTCGTAATTGTCCTCACACAAGAATTACCCTCTAGCTCTACCTGTCTCGGACCTAGGAGTGCAAAAATGTCCTCAACAGCTCTACATGTAGCTTCGATCCTTGGAGGATCCTATTGCCCACCACTGCCCCCGAGGCCATTCTGTGAGGCCTGTTGTTCCTCCTGATCTGGTATAAGCATAACATGAGGTAGAGAGTCATGTTGAATCCCGTCATGACCACCTACTCGACCACATCCTCATCCTCTGCCTTGTCCGCGTCTGGGAGGCATAATCCTACACAAACACATAAAGGTATTAGACAAGGTACACTTGAAAACCTACGCAACTAAGCTTAATGGGTACATCATAATCCCAGAGCACCTAGTGTTTAAACCTAGGCTCTAATACCATGTGTAATGCCCCACAACACAATTGTAGATGAACATGTATTTTTAATTCACTTTAATAAAAAAAAAAATTATGCTTTTATTGTGAATTGAAACTTCCTCTAGGGTTGCATGGCAAGGCATTGCATGGTGAACAAAAGGTTGATAGAAGAGAGAAATATTTCCTAGAGAACCAACAAGACAAAACACAATGCACAAGAGCCATATTAGGAATTTCTAAGTTGGTAGGAAGAAGTCAATAGAGGAAGAGGTTGTTATAAGTGCATCTTGCACAATAAGGGGTCTCATGAATGACAAGGTAGGGTTGTAATACTAGAAGGATAGATGATAGAAAAATATGATAGTTGTGAGATATAAGGAGAAAGTACAGAGTATCCTATCCTCTTGACTGTGGACATAGTATCCTCATATCAGGAAGAGTCTTCATGAGTATCAGTTGAATTCGAAGGGTTTGCATGTTTCATGAGGACAATTTTAAAGTAAATGACAATGACAAGATGATAGTCTCGGGGACAATCATATCATGCAATAAAGGGACAATATCTTGATTACATAAATAAGTCATGAAAAACATTTTTGATGTGAAGTGTGAAGAATTTTTGAAGTGAGTATAAGATTTATGGAAATAATGTAAAGCATGATAGTGAGATGCATGAAAAGAAGAAACAATGAGCATTTTCAACTAAGAACAAAATGATATAGTGATAGTAAGAAATGAGGGGATTGTGGTTCTAAGATCTTGATAACACATCATACCTATAAAGAAACTCCATGATTTTTATAAAACCTCAATATTCATGGGTGAATCACAAAGAAGAGATAGATAAGAAATGTAGTGAGATATCTTCATGATAGTGGGAAATGCAATATTCACATAGGAAGAGTAATGATCACAAGGATAAATGATGAATAAAGGACAACGAATGAATAATAAATGATATAGCATAAATAAAGAACTATAAGAGGATAGTTACTATTGGGAGCCTTGCAACATGAGCATGAAGTATGGATGATTTGTGTTGGTTGTTCCTATGTTGTCATTGATGTCAACATGGTGATAAATATATGGGATTTTACTTGGTTTACCAGATGTTGTTCTCTATTGGCAATACCCTCCTGTGATGGATCAATGCATTGGTATTTGAGTTTGGAATTTACCGCAAGATTTGATATGACTCTATTCTCTTAACCATTTTTTCTTGACTCATTCAAATAGCTATATCTTGGATCTTGAGATGTACTTTTTTGTGAGAAAAAAGTTAGCTTTGACAAAGTTCAACTCCGTATTCTACTATTTTTCCTTTCTTGGCATACTATGTGAGAGACTTTGCATTCTATTGAGGTGAGCATTTGTATGTTGTGGTTTTATTGATAGTCTCTATGTTGGTAGTATGATGGGAAATTAATGTGTTCTCAGATCTAGAGGTCATTTTCTTTGAGGATTATTTGTTGGTTTGGAGATTTGTGTTGTAGTCTTGGACAACTTAGCATATGTAATACTTTATGAAGACTAGTTATGATTTATGGATGTTAGCTAACTTGGTATAATGCACTACATGGATAAAATGATTAAATCATATATGGTTCCGGTAAAGGAACTTTTGATTATTTTGTTTTCATCTAATTAGGATAACCTAATTGATGATTAAGATATACTTGTATATATATAAGGTTTTTTGAGGAATGAGATGAGGTTGAGTGGTGGAAGTGGATACATGGAGTGAATGTGAAATGTGAAGAGGAAAAGGTATGTGAAGATATTAGCCTAAATTATTTATCAATTGTGATCAGTGTAGTTTTGTTGAACGACTACTGTGTGAGATAGTACTTCATATTGTGAGCTTCATTCCAACTGAACCATGCACATTGAAGGTGTATCCTATTAGTTCAATCTTTTGGCAGTGATCCACTATCATTGTATCTTGTTAGTTATCCATGTTTTGTACTTAGGTTCTGAGCCTTGTAATATTTTGTATCCGAATATAATATATTGTGAGTTAACCATCACCAATTTTTTTCCCTCATTGGTTTTTCCATGTAAAAATCTTGGTGTTCATGTGTATGGTTGCATTTTATTTTTTATGTCCCTTCTTGTTGATTCTGTCAGAATTGAGATAATGTTCAAATGGATGTTAATATGGTTTTATGGAATACTAATTCACCCCCCTCTTAGTATTTTGGATGTTCAATAATTGGTATTAGAGCTTAGTTTTTTGGAAGAAGCCTAACAACTTGAGGAAGATCCTAGAATTTGAGCATAAGAAATTTTTTCCTTTGGAAGTAGTCTCTATCGAATATTCATATGAAATGGAAGATTTGAAGGACAAGTTGATAAAATTGAATGAGTACATTGAAAAGCTAAAAATTAAAAGTATTGAAGCATGTGATCTATTGGTTGGGGGAGAAGAAATTATCTCTATCCTACTGCAACAATTAGATGAGAAGAAAAGAACTAAGGAATATCAGGAAATTGAAATTCAAAGAAAGAGGGATGAATGCATAAAGCGTGAGGAAGAAGTAGAAATATTGAGGTTTGATCTAGACAAGGTAAGAAGTTTTAAAGAAAAAATTAAGATAAGCTTAGTGATGCTTGAAATATTGATTACTTCTCAAATAGTAAAAATAGATAAGAGTGGTTTAGGGTTTAATGAAGGTCAGAGTTCTAAATCGAAGAAATCCACTAACAAGAAGACTCAATACAAAAATGGACAAATTGAAGATCTAAGAAGGAATCCCAAAAAAAATCCTGTAAAGCAAAATGATGTTAAAAGGTATTTATCTTTCAATGGTGTTTGTTATTCCTGCAAGAAATTTGGTCATAAGGAAAAGGACTACAAAAGTAAAATGAATGATTCTTTATCATTCTCCAAAAAATGTTCTAAGATAAAAAAGAATGGATATAAATTTGGTCAGTTCGATAAAAAGGAAAATGAAAAGAAGAATGTTGTTTGTTGTAAGTGCAACAATTTAGAACACCTTGGTAATAAATACAAAAGAAAGAAAAATAATTATTCGGCGAAGAAGAATGATCAAATCATTGATCCAGAAGAAGAAAGAAAGGAAATGAAAAGGATTTGGAGAAAGGAAGAAAAATTATTAGTCTTATCTGTGCTGACCTCCGATGCAAATACTCTCACAATTTTTTAAGTAAAAGCAGTGGATAAGGGGGTGAAATTATCAAAAACTATAATAAACCCCCTCATCGGTATTTGTGTCATATCATGACATAAGTATATTTAATGTGCTAACAAGATTAAGGTATTTTTCTCAGTCGCATGTGTGAAGGATGAAGTATGCAAAATTTGAAAGAATAGAGGTGTACACAATTTTCAAGGTAATCTACTTGCAAGTTGAAGCATTTATTGCAAAATAATTTAGAATGGAAGGAATAAATTAAAATAATTCTAAAGGATTATGTATTTTTAGAGAAGTGTGAAAAGGAAGCTTAAAAGTTAGTTCAAAGTTTTAGAGTTTGAAGAAGAAACCAAGTAGATTCGAAGTGAGCTTCGGAAGTAGAATATTTATACATTTATTATTGGTATTTATAGAGGTATTCCTATTTGCACAATCTTTCATTTTTATTGCTATGGATAATTCAAAGGTTGTGAGTAGTGCAGATAAAGTGCAAGTTAGTTTGAAGAGATATTTGAGGAATATGTCAAAAGAGTCTATTGGTGCATTCTCCTGCACTCCTCCAAGATTGCTTCCCACATAAGATATTAATGCATTTGTTTACAGTAAGGTAGAAGAGATGTCATCAGTTCAATTGAGCATGCTTTGGGAGCTGATTTGAAAGAGGGCCATGATTGCTGCAAAGTGTTAGTTGAGATGAAGTTGGATGTTTGGAGGAAAGTTCCCTTGTTTGATTTTAGAAGTATATTTGAATAGTGTTGAGCAGAATTCATGATGAATCCTTGTGGATTGATGAAGCCCATTTGATTACTAGAGAAGCTATTAGAGATGTAACTGGTTTGTGTTCCTTTAGACCAATTCTCAAACTAAAGGCTATGGATGAGAAAGAGATAATTGAGGTTACTAGTGCAAATTTTGGAGGGAAAGAGATTGATTTGAGATCAATTGTTGTTCTGGTAATAAGGTATGTTGCTATGTTCATCGGTCATAAATTTGATATCCCTTGTAATGACCTTACAATTTCTATTGCTGCAATACATACTACTATTGATATGGTTAAAAGAGGTATGGATTATGACTTGTGTGATTTATTTCATATACATCTTTTAAAAAACTTAATGGAAATCAAGAAGAGTAAGAAGAATATATTTTGATATAGCAATTTGGTTGTTTGTTTACTCTTTTAATTTTTGAGAGATTTACTAGTAATAGGAAGGATAGAATGGTCAAATTCAGTGCCTATTGCCCATCAAATCAGGAATTTCGTGATAAATATTGGTAGTTCGGATGCACAAGAGAATTCCCTTGTTGTATTATTTGGAACATTTCAGATGAGCATGAACAGAAGGTCTAGGATTCCAATAAGTGTTGTTGAAAGGTACTCCAAAAGCATAAATTTTCTTGTGTCTATAGATTTTTGTCACATGGAAGTAGTTGAATCAAGGTTAGTTTGGATATTTGAATTGGATTATGAAGTGTCAGAGGTTGAAGTTGATAATTATGCTAAAATTATTTTGGAAGTCCCTAAGAATCTCAATGTAGAAGGCCTCCAGTAGCATGACCAGAATAGGGAAGAAAAGGAAGAGTGTTGTTAAGCAAAAAGTTACAGAAGGAAGTGAGATTGAACATGAGCATGAAAGGATAAATATTCAAAGAGCTTTGGAAGAATTTCAAAAGGTTATTCTCGGTGCTAATTTTGATTCATGTATTTTTATTGTGGAGAATCTCCATGGAATGATTGATTTTTTGAAGGTCTACATCTCTAGACTTGAAGTGCCTGTTGGAATCAAGTTTGATGAAGGAAATCTAGAAGATATAAAAGTGAAATGTGCAAATGCACACAGTTGAGTGATGAAGGAATTAGAGAGTGTATAAATTTTTGAAGAAGAGGTACATGAACTACTTTTTTTTTTATAGATTGGTCTGGCAATACACTGGATATAAGAAATGAAATAAGGATGAGTGAGTCTCAGATGAGAACTCAAGTAGATACATACATGTTAGAAGAAGATAATGATAATCAGAGGTGGTCCTATATTGTGTAGCTTTAGGAAAAAATATTTTCTCTACAAGATCAAAGGACATATGTTATCAAGAAGTTTGTGACACTCAGAGACATGATTAAACTCAGACATACTTTTTTTTCTAGTACTCTTGGTTGTATTGGTGAATTTTCAGAAATTAATCTTTGTCCCACTACTTTAGCATATGGTATAGAGTCCTTAACTAAGCTTGAGATATTCTACAAGACTCTTGTAAGTGAAAAAGTTTCATGGGAAGAAGGAGAAGCATCATGGAAGGCTATCCTGGAGAGTCTCAGAGGTTCTTCTTCAGGTTAATTCAATTTTGTGTTCATATATTTTTGGTAACATTTTAATGTGTATACATATATACCAAACCCCTTCCTTTGTCATTGATGCCAAAGGGGGAGAGATAAAGAGATAAAGAGATGAAGATATAAAGAGATGGAGAGATAGAGAAAAATATTTTTTGTGAAGAATAGTTTTCATAAGGGGGGGTATTCATAGTATTCAATTGTTGGAAAATGTTTTTGTCATGCATGTTGACATCAATGCCAAAGGGGGAGATTTTTGGGAGCCTTACAACATGATAATGAAGTATATATGGTTTGTGTTGGTTGTTCCTATGTTTTCATTGATGTCAACATGGTGATAACTATATGGGAAGTTTACTTGGTTTACCAGATGTTGTTCTTTGCAAGTAATACCCTCTTGTGATGGATCATGCATTGTTATTTGAGTCTGAAATTTACCATAAGATTTGATATGACTTTATTCTCTTAACCATGTTTTCTTGACTCATTTAGATAGTTATATCCTAGATCTTGAGACGTATTTTGTTGCGAGTAGAAAGTTATCTCTAACCAAGTTCAACTCTGTATTCTACTATTGTTCCTTGCTTGGCATAGTATGTGAGAGACTTTGCATTCTATTAAGGTGAACATTCTTATGGTGCAATTTTTGTTCATAGTAGTATGGGATAATTAATGTGTTCTTAGATCTGGAAGGTGTTTTCTTTGAGGATTATTTTTTGGTTTTTAGAATCATGTTCTAGTCTTGGCCAACTCAGCATGTGCAATACTTTATGAAGACTAGTTATGATTTATGGATGTTAGCCGACTTGGTATAACGAACTAGATGGATAAAATGATTAAATCATATATGTTGCCAAGAAAGGAAGTTTTGATTAATTTTTTCATGCAATTAGGTCAACCTAATTTATGATTAAGATATACTTGTATATATATAAGGTGTTTAGAGGAATGAGATGAGGATGAGTGGTGGAAGTGGATACATGGGGTGAATGTGAAATGCAAAGAGGAAAAGGTGTGTGAAGATATGAGCCTAAATTTTTTATTAGTTGTGATCAGTGTAGTTTTGTTGAGTGATTATTGTGTGAGACAATACTTCATATTCTCAGCTTCATTGGAACTAAACCCTAAACATTGAAGGTGTATCCTACTAGTTTATTCTTTTGGCAATGACCCACTATCATTGTATCTTGGTAGTTAGCCCTCTTCTGTACTTAGGTTGTGAGCCTTTTAGGATAGTGAGTCCTGGCAGTGAGCACTATAATATTTTGTATCTGGATATGATATATTGTGAGTTAACCCTCACCGTGGTTTTTCCCTCATTGGGTTTTCCATTGAAAAATCCTAGTTTTCATGTGTATGGTTGCATTGTTTTGGGGTGATCCGACAATACTTGTTTACACTTTTTTGGACATCCTAATTTTTGCTAAAATCGCATATTTTTAGAATTATATAATGATTTAAGCCTTGAAAAGTTCCATTTAAAGGATTCCAATTGAAGAGGGTTTGATCAAATCATGTTAGATCAAATCCCCTTGGATAGAACCCCACTAGATTTAAACCATACCTATAATGAAGTCTCCTTTACACCTATCAAAATGTTGATAAAAAACCACTTTTTGTTTACCTTTTGGGGGACCAAATGAATTCATTTGTAAAAAATATATTGTAAGTATATATTCCTTAATATAAGCTTCCCAAAAATTATAATTTTAAATATATTTAATTTTATTATTATATTTATTTTTCATTTCTTGTCAATGTAGATTTTTCACTAAAAATTAAGCTCTTTGTTCTACACATGTGGGAAAATAGTAGATTACCAAAAAAAAAATCTGAAAAATATTTATGTGTTAGGTATTGATGTCCTTGATCTAGCAAAAAAATTATATTGAATTTTGATATATACAAAAAACTTTATGTTGTATATGGCCCGCCTATGTCTAAATTCTAATTGGTTTGACTTGAAAACTTAATTAAGAAAAAAATATTCAATAAAATACTATGAAACCAAATGAACATTGTAGATATTGTAGTTACAAATCTAAATTTGAAAAAAATAGAATTTAATCCTTCATAGAAAAACAATTTATGTTGTTTATGGTGAACATCACTCTTTAAAAATGTTGTTTACTGTTAAAAACTAGTTTTTGAAGGAGATGGAAAAATAAATGCAATATGATTCCAAAAACTTTTAAATATATATATTTAGAATCTATAGACAAAATTTCACAAATCACTATTTTGCATCATCTTCAAATTCCTCATGGTTTAGTAGCTATAGGTGCTTGTAAGTGAAGATTTAGTTTTAAAAAATTAGTTCAATGTCTAGTTTGGCCAAAAATTATAAACCAATATTGTGGGATCACCCTTTGTTTTTATGTTCCTTCTTGTTGATTCAATCAGAATTGAGATAATGTTCAAATGGATGTTAATATGGTTTTATGGAATACTAATTCACTCCCCCTCTCAGTATTTCATATTTTCAAGAATTACATATGGCTGAATATAATAGTCTAAAGTTACAAGATGTAATGGGACAATCACATGTATTTCAATACCAAAGAATGCTTCAAGGGATAATTGTAGAAGATGATTTTTTATGAGATACTTTATATGTTTTCAACCAAGATACCTCAAGGTAAAGAGTGCATCATAGTAATCAATGTGGTGGTAGTCACATAAAATCCAATGCTACAAGATAGTATCATAAGAGAAGCAACAAATTTAGTACAATGGTATAAGAGGAGGATGCATAGTTTATTATTAAAGGATAGTTTAGAGTGGAAATTTCCTTTTAATGATCATATTCATAGAGGATAGTCCTTGTAAAGGGATATAAAGAGGGCATATTTTTTTAATGATAAGGGTATAGTACCTTTTTGATGAAGTAGATACCATTGGAGATAATTAATAGAAGACGACAGTATAGAGTCAAGAAAGCAAGAGAGTAGTCCTCTATGATGTCAAAAAATTAAAAGGTATAAATGAAAGTCTACAACCATAACATGAATGTAATAACATAGGCATCATGATAAGTATAGTCAACATAGGACAAAGGTATTAATAAGATAAATATCTTGAAAAACATTCATGAGCCCAACATTGAGTAGAGAGATGGTATGCTACAAGCTAGTAATGACAATTACGAGGATAAGAGTGTAATGGTATTTGATACAAGATAGTGATGTCACTGGCCTATATTTTTTGAGGTCAACAACATGAACAAATGAAATACATAAATCATGAAGTGCATAACAACCTGAAATCAAATTAGTTAAAAAATACAAAGCATACTTACAAACCATCTAGAACCTTCAAGTCATAAAACATTATTCAATTACAACAAATAATTCTTTTATTTTAAACTTAAAAATAATTTGTATTACCTCAGTGAAACTTCAATGACCACCTCCACTACCAAGTTTTGTGGTTGAAGGTCCAAGATTAACCTATTCAACATACAAAATGAGATATAAGAATAACATTCATTTAAAAATTATCTATTCCCATGTAATATTTATAATTCTTTACTATTTACATACCTCAATAGTAGATGTGGTCATATAATAGGGAGGTGGAGGACTACTGAAAACACAATGAACACTATGACCTTGAAATTTTATTATAATCATTCAACTAATTTAGTTAATATTTCATTTAAAAAATTAAATTTGATAAATTAAATTAAATGAACTTGCTAACATTTACCTGAATATCAAGGCCAAATGTGTCATTCAAGAGGGAATCTATCATCACCATCTCATTATCTACAAATGTACCCTAGGCACCTGCATCCTAACTATCCTCAGGATCATAAACATAGTTTGACTCACAAGCCTGGCATATATGAGGTTGAACTCTACTACTCAAAGAATTTCCCAACTCACCTTGTGTTGTTGCAAATATGAGTAGTTGGTGTTGTCATTGATGACCAGTTGTGTTGATGCTTTGATTAGTTTCATTATGTTGTCATTAGTAAGTGTTAATGGTGTCAATCTCTAGTGTTTCTTTGATAAGATTATGTTGGTGGATATTGTTGGTACAATGATGATGAGGAAGTGTTGAAAATGAAGAGTATATTTCTATGGTGCTTGGTTTCCAAGTTCTTTTGATAAAATTTGAATAAAAGAGGAAAAGTGTGTTGTAGAGGTGTTTTGGTGTATAGTGTGGTGTTCTAATGTTGTTTTGCATTTCTTCATGGTTGAAGATCTATTTGTGCATTTTAGATATGTTGGTCAGAAGTGTTTAGAGGTTCTATATCCATAATTTCTTGGTTTAGATTATTGCACAAAGAAATTTGTGTTCACTAGTGTGTGAATTGTATGTTGCAGTGGTGTTTGGGAGAAATGGTTTTGCTCCGCATTTCCCCACAGTTTGTGTAATGCCCCACCAAGTAACCTTAAAGGAAGTTGCAATTAACATCACACGCGAACCAGTTTTTTTTTATAAAGTGCATTTAACATACACATTCACTTACTAGTTCACAACAACCTCTAAGGCTACAAGGTTAGGATTACTTAAACCCACACATACATATTACATATAAACATAGCCTTATGAACTTTATGAAATAAACATCATACATCATAAGAATACCACATAACATAATAAGATAATCAACCAAGATACAATCTCATAAACATTAACTTAATCCAATAGATACATCACTCATTCCCAGAATGAGACACTAGTACAAATGTATTACAATTACATAATGTCACCTCATAAACATAAGAGGGATAAAATAACTTATACAAGTTAAAATATTACAATGCAAGAATAACAACAAGAACCGCGAGTTGTCCATCTGGATGTCTTGCCACCAAGTACTGAAGATAGATGGGGACCCAATGGTTTTGGTGCATGTTCCACCCAACCAATGTGGTACCCGAAGGCCCACCCCCCATGCTAGGAGATAGTAACAAAGTAACATGGACAAAGTTTCTACTACCTCTAACCAAAGGCAGACTCAAACTGACTCATACTGTTATAACCAACCAAATGAATTAACAAGTACAACTCATTCACCATACAAGTAACAAATCAAGTACAATACAAGTACAAATCAAGTACAATATAAGTACAACTCCAACATCACTGACATAGGTCACATTGCTTCCAGACATAATAATAATCAAGTATGTTCATAGAACCATACACATAAAACATGTAATACCCCTCCGTTTTGCTTCTTGTTTAGTTTGCTTTATGCTATGTTTGGTTGCAGTTATTTTGATACTGGATACATTTTGTTATGATGATTTGATTGCTACTATTGAGCGACAACTATTATTATGGGATGTAGTTATCTGATTATTGTTTCACATGCATTATAGATTAATGTTGTTGTAGAGTTAACATAAGATGTTATTATGAGATTCCTAGATTATGATGGAAGTGTCAGTTTTGATGAGTGTATTGGTGAAGAGGACGGTTTCGCATCACTCGCTTGCGAGCGCCCTACGAATCCATAATTTTTTCTTCACGGTGTGTATTATATGTTGGATATATCGTACGATGTTGTTTACTTGGTTGCAGGATTGCAGGTACATGACATCGACTCCACTTGGTTTCACAGGTTTCAGCATGTCGATCCAATGGTTAAGTTGAACGGGAGATAGTAGCTAAGTAACATGTGTCAAGTTTACACCCTAGCCTTAGTGTGTCGTCAGTTGTGTGTGTCAAGTCATTGTCTAGTCTTGCTTTGATGTTATTTAATTATGAAGAATTCTTGATTTGAAAATAGATATTTAGAATAATTGCATTTAAATCATGTTGATGATTATTTAATTTAAATAATGCAATGTGGATAAAAGTTTATATTTAAATTAATTAATTATATTTAGATTATTTAATTAATTAAATTTAATCCAAGGGGGTTGAATTTAGTTATTAAATAATTAAATTAATTAATTAAATGTGATGCAAGAGAATGAAATGAAATAAAAGAATTAAAATTAATTTTGGAATTTAATTTCAACGTGTGGGAATTAAATTAGAAATTGTAATTAAATGTTTATTTGGGAAATTGGTTGCAATTTTGGAAATTAATTTATTATTTCAAATTGCATTTTAAATTGAAAGTGGGTTTTTGAAATTGAAATTGAAATTGAAATTGAAATTGAAATTGTAAAATTTTGAAATTGAAATTGAAATATCTAATTTGCATGTAATGTGAATTAGGGTTGAATTAGGTATTTTTGATTTATAAGAATACATGTTTTAATTTTAGGGAGAAAGTTTTTAGAAAAATACATTTTTACAGCAGGGAAGAAATTTTGGAAAATTTGCATAAGGGTTTGAACAAAGTTTGATTGTAGAATTGATTGAAGGAAAGATTGTTTGCATTTGTTGGATTTTGGATTGGATTCATTGGAGGATTGAAGAAAATTCAGGAAATCTTTGGAGGAGGCTTGCATCAGAAATTCATCTCTTCCTGTAGCTTCTTGTACCAGGTTTTCCTCTTTGTGTTTTATTATTCTTGATTGTTTTTTTTTAAAATAGTAGTGATTAAAGATTTGTTTGTTAAATCTGTTTTAGAAAACAAATTTGATATTAGAAGAAAAGAATTAAATAAAGTTACAGCCTTTGCTTGTGAAAATTCTTGAGTGAAAATTGTGAAAACCTTAGTTGAATTTAAATTATTTGGAGAAATCGATTTTGTTGTTATTGAAAATCAAACATAGAGATTGAACAATGCATTTAGAATGTTTTTAGAAAATAAAACCCTTTGTTATTATTAGAAAACGGATTTTAAAATCTGCAGTATAGTTATATTTTTCATGGTAAAATGGTCTGATTGCGTCACCTATAACTTCACTTTCACAAACTGGGTTTTCAGGAAATTTAAAGGGTTTTTGCATTTTGAAATTTTCTTATCCCTGTCAAAAATCGTAAATACTCAGATCGTAGTTTTTGAGTTATGCTTGAAACATGAGACTGTTGTTAAGTTATTTTCCCATGGCTGTTCTGAAAATAAAATAATAATAAATTGATATTTATAAATATTAATATTTTAGGTATTGTTATTATAATATTAAAATATTATTTAATAATATTTTATATTATAATTTATAATACTAAAGTATTATATTTATTATATTATTTTAAATAAAATTTGTATATTAGATTAGTGGAATTAAAATTATAAACGTATGGGGAAATTATTGTTTATTTTAAAATGGCATGTTAAAGTTTAATTGAAGGAGTTAAATATTTGATTAAAGAATGCATAATTTAAAATTTAATTGTGGAATTTAAATTCATATGTAAAAGGTCCAATTATTAATTTGACTTAATTGGAAAAGTATATTTATATTTTGGAAAATTGATGATAAGGGATATTTTATTTTGAATTAAACAATTTGATATTCTGTAAAGAATAGAAGATATGTTAATGATTAAATATATTTAAATATATTAATTTATATTTAGTATATATTTATTGAAGATATATATCCATTTGAGAGATTAAATAATATTTTATATTATTTTATTCCGTTGTTTGCAAATTGGGTATTATTAGTGTTCTAAAAAAAATGATTAGTGTATATGGAAAATGGATAAAAAAACAATATGTTATTATATTAAAGTGATCGAATGTTTTAAATAGAAAATTGAATGAGACGTAAGATTTGGTTAGGAAATAGAAAGAGTTTACTTGCATGGATTTGTACCAATTTAAAAGTAAATTAAAAAGTTGTTTTATTGATGAGGTAATCAATTATGTTATTTAATTAATTTCTATTTAGATTAATTGAATCATTGTGATTAGATTATGAAAGAGGCATGGATTTAGTATATCCAAAAGTAGTATCTTCCTCATGATTATCTTAAAGGATTTAATTCTCTGTATTCAGTAAAGGGAAGTAAGTTTAATTGTTTTAGATTTCCAATAATGAAAAGGGAAATAGAGGTTATGATTATTTTTAGATGATCTAGTTAACGTGTCTTTGATTTTGTCAACACTACCTATTGAATGAGTATGGATTTAGGAAATCCAAATATTAGATTTGATTGATGACTTGAATGCTTTTGTTGTTATGTCGTCAAGTTGCATTGTTGGTTTTGGGATTTAGTGTTAGTCCTAAATTATAAGTCTTCCAAAAGAACTTAGAGGATAAAGGTTGTTGAATCTTTATGCCATCTAGTTGTTTTCCCTTGGATAGTGCATGGTGTCTTTTCAGTTTTATCCAGTTTTCATTAACGGGGATGTTTGCACCTCCTTAGTTTAGGAGCGGATTATGGGATCCGTGTTTCCTTGAAAGGAGTGGACTATGTGATTGTTGCCTCCAAGATATTTGGAGTGAGTTTTCAATTATTTGTATCCTCCTTGTGTTGAAATGGTTATGATGCCTAGTTTGTATGCACTTGTGTTTCCCTTGGTGATTGGTTGTGAGTGTGTTGTCCATTAGAAGAGTGGCTTCTGTTAGGTGCTAGAGCCCAAAGAGGTAAACGGGATAACCTTCAGGAGTGATTTAAACAAGTGATAATTAAAATAATGTACTTAGAACATTAGAACTAACTTCTCACTAATCAAGATAATTTTACCTCACTCATAGACACAAGGACTTGTTTAGACTTGGGATGAGTGGGAAGGCTTGGAATGGCAAGATCAACTATCTTGTTCTTGCGAGAGGTAGTTGATTCTGCATGAGTGAGTATGAGTGCCGGGATTCGGTTGAGGCCACTAGGATTACTTGTGCCAGAGCCTATGAAGGATGCCCAGAGGAGATCTCATGACAAACCTTGCGATGACACTCTATCTGACAACTGTTGTTAATTATTTTATATGTATGGTTATGTGAACATACTATCTATTTTATGTCTGGAAGCAATGTGACCTATGTCAGTGATGTTGTTTTACTTGTATTGTACTTGATTTGTACTTGTATTGTATTTGATTTGTACTTGTATTGTACTTGAGTTGTACTTGATTTGTACTTGTATGGTGAATGAGTTGTACTTGTTAATTCATTTGGTTGGTTATAATAGTATGAGTCAGTTTGAGTCTGCCTTTGGTTAGAGGTAGTAGAATCTTTGTCCATGTTACTTTGTTACTATCTCCTAGCATGGGGGGTGGGCCTTCGGGTACCACATTGGTTGGGTGGAACATGCACCAAAACCGTTGGGTCCCCATCTATCTTCAGTACTTGGTGGCGAGACATCCAGATGGACAGCTCGCGGTTCTTGTTGTAATTTCTTGCATTGTAATATTTTAGCTTGTATAAGTTATTTTATCCCTCTTATGTTTATGAGGTGGAAGTTTGTAATTGTAATCTTAAGTACTATTTCCTCATTCTGGGAATGAGTGATATAACTATTGGATTAAGATAATGTTTATGAGATTGTATCTTGGTAGATTATCTTATTATGTTATGTGGTATTCTTATGATGTATGATGGTTACTTCATAAAGTTCATAAGGCCATGGTTATATGTAATATGTATGTGTGGGTTTAAGTAATCCTAACCTTGTAGCCTTAGAGGTTGTTGTTAACTAGTAAGTGAATGTGTATGTTAAATGCACTTTATAAAAAAAAATTGGTTCACTTATGATGTTAATTGCAGCTTCCTTTAAGGTTATTTGGTGGGGCATTACAAAACAATTAACAGCAGTTGTCCTAGATAGAGTGTCATCGCAAGGTTTGTCATAAGATCTCCTCTGGGCATTCTTCATAGGCTCCGGCACAAGTAATCCTGGTGGCCTCAACCGAATCCTGGCACTCATACTCACTCATGTGGAATCAACTACCTCTCGCAAGAACAAGATAGTTGATCTTGCCATTCCAGACCTTCTCACTCATTCCAAGTCTAAACAAGCCCTTGTGTCTATGAGTGAGGATTAAATTATCTTGATTAATGAGAAGTTAGTCCTGATCTTCTAAGTACATTATTTTAATTATCACTTATTTAAATCACTCCTGAAGGTTATCCAGTTTACCTATTTGGGCTCTGGTGCCTAACAGAAGCCACTCTTCTATTTGACAACACACACCCAAACAATCCACCAAGGGAACCACAAGTGCATACCAACTAGGCATCATAATCCACTCCAACACAAGGAGGATACAAATAATAGAAACTCACTCCAAACATCTTGGAGGCAACAATCACATAGTCCGCTCCTTTCATAGGAGGCAACAAGATGAAACCACATTACAAGGTCACTCCATACAAGGAGACACAGATCCCATAATCCGCTCCTAAACCAAGGAGGTGCAAACATCCCCGTTCGTGAAAACCAGGTAAAACTAAAAAGACACCATGCACTACCCAAGGGAAAACAACAAGATGGCATAAAGATTCAACAACCCTTATCCTCTAAGTTTTTCTGGAAGATTTATAATTTAGGATTAACACTAAATCCCAAAACCAACAATGCAACTTGACGACATAGCAACAAAAACATTCAAGTCATCAATCAAATCTAATATTTGGATTTCCTAAATTCATACTCATTCAATAGGTAGTGTTGACAAAGTCAAAGACATGATAACTAGATCATCTAAAATAATCATAACCCCTATTTCTCTTTTCATTATTGAAAATCTAAAACAATTAAACTTACTTCCCTTTACTAAATACAGAGAATTAAATCTTTTAAGATAATCATGAGGAAGATACTACTGTTGGATATACTAAATCCATACCTCTTTCATAATCCAATCACAATGATTCAATTAATCTAAATAGAAATTAATAAATAACATAATTGATTGTCTCATCAATAATTGACCACGCATTCATATTGTTTCTAATTAAATCTCATTAATTAAAACAAACATTTAAATATAAATATTTCTATAATTCTTCAATATATTTAAATATCTTTTTACTTATCAATTTTGACCATACATTCAAAACTTATATTTAAATTCTTCATGCAAAGCTAAATTACACGCACTTAAATAAAACAAGGTAAATACTGATTGAAAATACTCATGGATATATATATACATTTCAATATATTTTCTTCAATCATATTAACAAAATAAATATTTCCTTTTAAATCAAGTAATTACTTCTATTAAAAAAATATATTTCTCTATTAATTTTCTACGCATACTAATCATTTCTTTTAGAACACTAATAATACCCAATTTGCAAACAATAGAATAAAATAAGATAAAATATTATTTATTCTCTCAAATAGGTATATACCTTCAATATATACTAAATATAAATTAATATATTTAAATATATTTAATCATTAACATATCTTCTATTCTTTACAGAATATCAAATTGTTTAATTCAAAATAAAATATCCCTTATCATCAATTTTCCAAAATATAAATATATTTTTCCAATTAAATCAAATTAATAATTGGACCTTTTACATATGAATTTAAATTCCACAATTAAATTTTAAATTATGCATTTTTTAAATCAAATATTTAACTCCTTCAATTAAACTTTAACATGCCATTTTAAAATAAACAATAATTTCCCCATATGTTTATAATTTTAATTCCACTAATCTAATATACAAATTTTATTTAAAATAATATAAATAAATATAATACTTTAGTATTATAAATTATAATATAAAATATTATTAAATAATATTTTAATATTATAATAACAATACATAAAATATTAATATTTATAAATATCAATTTATTATTATTTTATTTTCAGAACAGCCATGGGAAAATAACTTAACAACAGTCTCATGTTTCAAGCATAACTCAAAAACTATGATCTGGGTATTTGCGATGTTTTGACAGGGATAAGGAAATTTCAAAATGCAAAAACTCTTTAAATTTCCCGACAACCCAGTTTGTGAAAGTGAAGTTATAGGTGACACAACCAGGCCATTTTACCATGAAAAATATAACTATACTGCCGATTTTAAAATCCATTTTTTAATAATAAACAGAAGGTTTCATTTTCTAAAAACATTCTAAATGCATTTTTCAATCTCTATGTTTGATTTCAATAACAACAAAATCGATTTCCCCAAATAATTTAAATTCAACTAAGGTTTCCACAATTTTCACTCAAGAATTTTTACAAGCAAAGGCTATAAATTTGTTTAATTCTTTTCTTTTAATATCAAATTTATTTTCTAAAACAGATTTAACAAACAAATCTTTAATCACTACTATTTAAAAAAAAAAAATCAAGAACAATAAAATACAAAGAGGAAAACCTGGTACAAGAAGCTATAAGAAGAGATGAATTTCTGATACAAGACTCCTCCAAAGATTTCCTGAATTTTTTTCAATCATCCAATGAATCCAATCCAAAATCCAACAAATGCAAACAATCTTTCCTTCAATCAATTCTACAATCAAACTTTCTTCAAACCCTTGTGCAAATTTTCCAAAATTTCTTCCTTCTTGTAAAAATGTATTTTTCTAAAAACTTTTTTGCCCTAAAATTAAAACATGTATTCTTTATAAATCAAAAATACCTAATACAACCCTAATTCACATTACATGCAAATTAGATATTTCAATTTCAATTTCACTTTTCGAAAACCCACTTTCAATTTAAAATGCAATTTCAAATAATAAATTAATTTCCAAAGTTGCAACTAATTTCCCAAATAAACATTTAATTACAATTTCTAGTTTAATTCCCACACGTTGAAATTAAATTCCAAATTTAATTTTAATTCTTTTATTTCCTTTCATTCTCTTGCATCACGTTTAATTAATTAATTTAATTATTTAATAACTAAATTCAACCCCTATGGATTAAATTTAATTAATTAAATAATTTAAATATAATTAATTAGTTTAAATATAAAATTTTATCCACATTGCATTATTTAAATTAAATAACCATCAACATGATTTAAATGCAATTATTCTAAATATCTATTTCCAAATCAAGAATTCTTCAGAATTAAATAACATCAAAGCAAGACAGACAATGACTTGACACACACAACTGATGACACACTAAGGCTAGGGTGTAAACTTGACACATATTACCTAGCTACTATCTTCCGTTCAACTTAACCGTTGGATCGACATGCTCAAACATGTGAAACCAGGTGGAGTCGATGTCATGTACCTGCAATCCTGCAACCAAGTAAACAACATCATACAATATATCCAACATATAATACACACCGTGAAGAAAGAATTACGGATTCGTAGGGCACTCGCAAGCGAGTGATGCGAAACTGTCCTCTTCACCAATACACTCATCAAAACTGACACTTCCATCATAATTCCAATAATCTCATAATAATATCTCATGTTAACTCTACAACATCATTAATCCATAATGCAAGTGAAACAATAATCAGATAACTACATCCCACAATAATAGTTGTCGCTCAATAGTAAAAATCAAAACATCATAACAAAATGTATCTAGTATCAAAGTAACTGCAACCACACATAGCATAAAGCAAACCAAATAAGAAGCAAAACGGAGGGGTATTATAGGTTTCTAGCCTTGCAATTTTGTAAGTGTGTTGATAATGATCATATCTAACTACAATAAAAATTTCTCATGGTTTGGTGCTTCAAAAGTTGGTTTCTTGAGTTATAGAGTATGGGAGATTGTTTGAGTGTTTTGTGTGTGTACATTCTTCAGGTGAAAGTTGTTGCAAAGGAATTTGTTGGATTTTAGGATGTTTGCAGAATATTCTAGATTATTAAAGTGTTGTGTATGGTCTATGAGTCACCTTTGGATTTGAGGAAGCATGTGCTTAAATGTTAATAGTGTTTACACTGGTTTTTCAGACCTTCGGTGTTTACACTAATTTTGGATTTTCTTTGGTGATTGTGGAATTGCAGTGTGGTGTATATATTTGATTTGGGTCCTATTCAAGATATGGAGTGGTCCGCTTTCATTCCATTCCACCACAAGAATACTTAGTGTCGACCTAATTTGAATTTGCACAGTTGAGGTGCATAGATGACTTTGGAGAATGTTTTCAATGTTGAAGAAGGTATAAATAAGAGTTGAGTTGATGGATAATTGAATAGTGAAGTGTGTGATGTGAATTGCAGAGATATGAAGTGCAAAAGTAAAAAATGTAGTGTGAGCTTTAATTCCTAAGACTACTAGAAGTAATGAGCAGAAGGTGTCTACATTCTAAAAAGAGAGAGTGAATGTTCCGGTGAAGAAATGGTGGAGCTTTTCTATTGCATTGAGATGGATTTCTCACTATAACACTCTTCTTTCTTATTTTCTTTAATTTAGTAGTGAGCCCTTCTTTCGTTTGGACACTGAGCCCATTGCTTTTGGTGTTGAAATTACTTTATATTGTGAGCTAATCCTCACTGTGGTTTTTCCCTTCTTGGATTTTTCACGTAAATATGGTGTTTAATATGCATGATGTTGATGTGTTTTAGTTCTTGTTATTTAATTTCATGCTAAATCATTTTAACAAATTAAGGGTTAATTAAGTTTATGTGGATCTAAATTTTTGTGAGGGTTTTGGATGTTTTAATATACAACTAATTCACCCCCCTCTCATTTGTCTTGTGTGCATTAAACAATTGGTATCAAAGCAAGGTTCCTTGGAAGAAAGCTTAATCGCTTGAGGTAGATTTAGGATGGTGCATAAGATGCAGGATGCTACTTTGTTTGATGGCTTAGACTATGGATTCTAGAAGACAAGAATGGAAGGTTTCCTAATATCTCTTGGATGTGGAGTTTGGAAGTCTATTGAGACTAGATATACTATGCCTTTTGGAGGTCCAAAGACTGATGATGAGATCAAGGCCTATGAGAACAATGGTAAATTAAGGTATGCTCTTTTAAGTGGTCTTTCTAATATGAAAAATGAAAGTTATGAGTTTGAAATCTGCTAGAGAGATCTAGACAAAGTTCAAAAGTATTTATGAAGGAGATGATAAGGTCAAGCAAGCTAAGATGCAAAATTTAAATATCACATGTAGAAGGTGGATGAATTTTTCAATTCTATTAGAGGTCTTGGTGGTTTAGTAACAAAAAAAGTATCTCTTTTTCCTTAGTTTGGGAATAATTAATAAAACAAACTTAAAGCTACCTTGATTTAGAGTTGTAATATTTTTTACACATTCACATTAAGTTTAGGGCCCTCTTTAACAAAATGGACTTAATGGTGCCTTATTTAGGGTGTTGTAAAGTGTATCTTTACATTTTCATTCTAATCTAGGGCTTTATTAATCAATTGAGGTTAATTTTCCTTAATTGGCCCCTTTAATTCAAATCCAATCCTAATTAATTATAAATTTTGAGGGATAAAACCCGAAATTCATAAATTCCATTACACAACACTTAATTTTAGAAGGTGTGTGTCCTAGGTTAGTGACCTAGGACCCATTCGCCACATAGCAAATGGGTCCTCACAAGGTGCTAGGACCCTATTTTACATGATCTTTCATATTTCTTGAAGTGTGTCATAGTTAAGTGAGCTAGGACCCATTCACCACATGGTGAATGGGTCCTCACTTAGACCTAGGACCCCTCTTTGAAATATGATTTTGGCAATATTTTAATTATTTCAAATCCCTGATTTGATGTCAGCTTGTGAAACTTGAATTTCAGGAATTAATATGTATAAATACAAGGCTATTTCACTTAGTTTCACCTAGAATTTTTATGAAAGCATCCTAATAGAAAGTTTATGAGAAAAATATTGAAGCAATAAAGAGTCTGATCATCATGTCAAAGGCATAATTCATCATGCATGTTGTTGAGCTAAAGTGTTGATGTACCATTCAAGATCAATTCAAGCATATTCAAAGGAATTTTTCTAATCAAATTTTATGATCAAGATCTACATTCATTGAGGCCACTTCATGCTAATTTGCATATCAAGGTTCAACTAAGGCATGGTGAGTTGTGACATTGCATTTTTTCATTTCAAGGTTTAATTACCAAAACGATTGACCAAGGAAAACCCATATTCCCTAATAAATAACATTTTCTCTTCTTTGATTAGTGATTGCAGGTTTTAGGTTGAAGATCATTTGGAGAGAAAAATTACAAAAGTTGTCAAATCACAGAAATTGAGCTATAGGATTTATTTTTGGCTTTTCGATAGTTCCCGACTAGAATATGGGAGTACAGACTAAGAGGAACATAACACAAAAAAAAAAAATCTAGAGCCCTGGCCAAGACCCATTTTCCATAGGGCGAATGAGTCCTTAGTGAGGTTTGAAAAATTACTTTTGGTGAAAGGTACATAACATTTGACCCTCTTAAAAAATTCCTTTTAATTATTTTTCTAGTTAGATTTAATTTGTGTTACTCATTTACACATCATAACCCTTATATTGAATGAAACTAGGATGATAGGTACATTGTTCATCAATTCATTTTGGTGAACCCAACCTTTGATCATTATATTTTATAATTTTGGAATCATTTTCATCCTAGATTTATATCTTGCATTTGTTTGCATCCATTTGCATTAAGTTAGGTATCATTTATGGTGTCTAGTTTGCATTCAAATTTGCATCTCATTAAGGGTTTTTGGATTGCATTGTTTTCATTAAATCTGAAAACACAAAAAAAAAATAGTCATCTTGCATATCATTTACATCATATAAACTTGCATTTGTTTGCATCCATTTGCATTAAGTTAGGTCTCATTTATGGTGTCTAGTTTGCATTCAAATTTGCATCTCATTAAGGGTTTTAAGATTGCATTGTTTTCATTAAATCTGAAAACACAAAAAAAAATAGTCATCTTGCATATCATTTACATCATATAAACTTGCATTTGAAAATTGAAACAAAATTGCATATCAAACTAGGTCTTTTAGGTCATCATTTTATCACATTTTTCACTTGCATTTCACATTGCATTCTATAGAAAATCAAACTAAAACTTTTGGTATCAAAACTAAATCTAAAAACCACTAGAAAACACCTAAAAATTTGTAAAAATCTATTTCAAAAACCTAATCTAGGACCCATTCACCATAGGGAAAATGAGTCCCTGATCAGGTCTTGATCTGCATTTTTGGGTATTAAAATCTTCATTTTTGTGCTTTTTTATGCTACTTTCATATCTCTATTATAGTTTGTTGAGTTTAAGTTTCATTAATTTCATTATATCTAGCTTAATTAGGTCCATTTAGTGTATTGTAGTATTTCAAAATTGCATTTAGAAGATTTCATTTTCAAATTGTTAGATAGTGTAATAAAAAAATTACCTTCTTTAGAATTTGAAAATTGCATTTACATATTGCATTTTGGGTCATTGCATTGTATTTTAAGCCTCTTTCCATTTTGGTTTTGTACACTAAGTTTTTGAAACTTGTATGAGCTTTAAAATTTGGTGTCCTATTAGCAATACTATTGTGAGATGTAGTTCAAGACTCATGTCATCACACGATAAACCATTCATCATGGATCTTGGGTTTTCTAACTCTATTTCTAATAGTGTTGATAATCAACCCCCTATGGATCATAGTATGCATACCTCATTTCCCATGACTTCCCTACCTATAACCAATGTGCATGACGTTGTTCATTTCTAATAAGAAGACATAAAATTACTAGATGAAGACCTATAAAAGTTACAAGACATTGTGCTTACTGAAAGCATGGACATTAGTATGATTCCTACTTTACAAAATCTAAGAAAATTTCTTAAAACTGAAAACAAAACAAAAATTATTAGTATCCTTAGTTGCTTCCTTCATGAGAACTTACACAAATAAGAGAATAATTGTTGGAAAAACAAGGATAGACAATTGAGATGGGGAGTGAATCAGTTGTTACCAAAAACTAACGTATACAACATTAACCAATCTTTGTATCATAGATTTGATAATTAATAGTCCAAGAATAAGAACAACATATCAGAGACACATGAACACCAAGATTTTATACATGGAAACCCTGTTAGGGGAAAAATCATGGTGAATGTTAGTCCACAAGATTATACCCTATTAGAAGTATAATGGAGAATGAAAAGGGGAATGCACTTGCATTCAGGAACACTACCTAGAGCTCACTGCTCAAAGGGAAGGCTCACTACCTTACATACAATAATCAGATTAAATCCATCTGATGAACATGAACTAAGAAAATAGCTTCTACAAAAGCCTGATTACAATTCCAATTTAGGCACACAAAACTCTTCCACCCTTCTTCTCAAATTCTTCCACACTCTACTCTAAATGATCTAACCTTTATTCACACTTTTACATTACTTGTACACTTGAGCACTACTTCTAAATGAGAAAAACAATCTCATACATATATCTGCTACATGGATTTACAACTACTATTCAGTCAGCCACAAATAAAGAATAAATTACAATGCGTACCAACAAAAGTCAGTCACAACATAGTGAGAACCCAAACAAACATCTCTAAACATGCCAAAAAATGAAATATTAATTTTCATGGATCCGCAACACGCTAACACCACAATGTCAGCCAAGAACATGAACACTCAGGCACATATCAAAAAAATCTCCAATCACGAACACTTCAATCACTGTGGATGTACAAAAAGGATATATTACGATCCAGACTCATCCATGAATGTCATAGATACATGTGCAACACATGAAATTACCAAAATTTCATCCGCTTCAACTAGGAACACCATCTACAAAAAATGAATAACTATAGGCACACAGATCTTCATAACTTCCATGAAAATTTATGTGCACCTCTGAAACTTTTGGACAACATACTAGAAAGGTTCAAAAACAAACCCTTTGAAGCACACCTTTAGATCTTCAATACACTGAGCTTTCCAACATTCTGACCTTCTCAACTCCATTGGTTTCCTGAACTATATTTTTAAAAAAATTATCAATCTCCTCGACATATACAGCCTTAAGCAGATTAAAATGATAATAGTGTTGACATCAATGACAACCACATATCAGCAACACAACCACAACATCCAACAATCTCACCCTTTGGCATTGATGGCAACACATGATGTGAAAAATAATACCATCAACCCAACTAACTTTTTCTTCAACAATCTTCCCCTAAGATTGTGCAATTTTTCTTGTTTCCTTCATTTTTCTTCTTTCCCACTTTTTCACATTGCTTCTCTCCCCCTTTGAAATCAATGGAAAAGGTACACATGCTCTGATCTCAAATTTGAAACCTCTGACTGCTCCCCTTGAGTAGCAGTCACCACAACAACAATCTGGAATATGATATGGCAATGAGTTCATGGACTGATGCAAATACCTACATCTTAGTTCTGATCAGGAGGGGAAATCACCCCTAACTTTCCTCTGAGGTACTCAAAAGTATCCTTAGGAAATGGCTTTGTAAAGATATCTACAATTTTCTCTTTGGTAGGTATGTACTCCAGTATGACTTCTTTGTCACTTACTTTATCTCTCAAGAAGTGATACTTGATGGATATATGCTTTGTTTTTTAATGGAATACTAGATTCTTAGAAATTTTAATGGTGCTTGAGTTGTCACAAAATATAGCAATGGGTTCTTCATACTCAATTTTGACAACTCTCAACATTTTCTTCATCCATAGTACTTGGGTACAACAGTTTGCAGCAGCAATGTACTCTGCCTCAGCAATAGATAATGAAACTAAGTTTTTCTTTTTACTTAACCAAGATACCAACTTCTTACCTAAGAAGAATGCACCACCATTGGTACTCTTCCTGTCATCTACATCTCCTTCCCAATCAAAATCAGTAAAAGCACTTAGAGTAAGATTATCATTCTTTGGATACCAAAGACCATGATCAATTGTCCCTTTTAGATATTTGAATATTCTTTTCACAACAGACACATGGTACTCTTTAGGATCGGCTTGAAATCTAGCAACCATGCACACAACATTCATTATGGTTGGCCTTGTCTGAGTCAAGTAGAGTAATCCACCAATCATTTACTTGTATCTTCTCTTATTTTCTTTGGGAGTATCGTATTTCTATGTAAGTTTGCATCCAGTCACCATAGGTGTACCAACTAGCTTTGAATCTTCCATGCCAAACTTTTTCAGTAACTCTTTCACATACTTAGATTAAGATACAAAGATTCCATCATCCAATTGAGTAATTTACAATCCTAAAAATAATTTTAGTTCTCCTATCATTGACATTTCAAATTCACTTTTCATTTCATCAGCAAACTTCATACACAAATCATCATCACCTTCAAAAATGATATCATCAATAAAGACTTCAATGATTAGTTCTTTTCTCTGATCCGGTTTGAAATATAAATTGCTATCAATAGTACCTTTATTGAATTCAAGCTTCAACAAGTATTTATCCAATCTATCATACCAAGCTCTAGGGGCTTGCTTTAGTCCATAGAGGGCTTTCTTCAATCGACATACCATATCTTTTTCATCAGTCAGCTGAAATCCATCTGGTTGTTCAACATAGACTTCTTCTTCTAGTTCACCATTCAAAAAATCTGACTTCACATCTATCTGATAAACTTTGTAGTTCTTGAAAGTAGCATAAGCAAGAAATAATCTAACAGCTTGAATTCAAGCAACAGGAGCAAATTTTTCTTCAAAATCAATACCTTCCACCTATGAGTAACCTTTGCAGACCAATATTTCTTTTTTTAAACCAAATCACCTTATTCATTCAGCCTATTCTGGAACACCCACTTGGTTCTAATCACATTTTTGTTTTGAGGTCTGGGAACAAGATCCCATGTATTATTCTTCTGTATCTGCACTAGTTCTTCTTTCATGACTTCCATGCAATATTCATCTTTGCATGCTTCACTTATATTTCTAGGTTCAACTTTAGAGATTAGACAATATTCTTCTAAAATTCTTCTTCAGGTTTGCACACCCTTTATTTTGTCTCCTATGATCTAACTATTAGAATGATTTCTTCTTACATAAGAGTTTTAAATTTTTCTCTTACCTCTTTTTCTTGTGTCCTTTCTTCTACAATTTTAATTACTTCTACTTCTTGATTTCCTTGGTTCATCGAAACAATTTGAAGTTGATTTTATGTTTGAGCATCATTGTTAGTATCATCATGTTGATCATCTGAATCATAATCACTAGATTTGAATGATTTACCAATATCTTCATCAACCTTAACATTTACACTTTCAACCATTTTCTTCAACCTTTTATTAAAGCACCAGTAAGCTTTGCTCTTAGTAAAATACCCTAGGAAGATTCCTTCATCACTTCTAGCATCAAACTTACCTATATCATCATCTCTCTTTATGTAGCATTTGCCTCCAATTTTTTTAAAGTATTTGACAATAGGCTTATAACCAAACCATAGATCAAAAGGAATCTTACTAGAATTTTTGTTGACATTCACCCTATTAATGGTGTACACAGCAGTACTTACAACTTCTCTCCAGTAGAAATGAGCAACATTTTCTTCCAACATCATGGTTCTAGCAGTATCTAGAATGGTTATGTTCTTTCTTTCAACAACTCCATTTTGTTGAGGGATCCGGGGAGCAGATAGTTGCCTTTGAATTTCATGCTCTTCACAAAAAGAATTGAATTCCCATGAAGTAAATTCACCACCTCTGTCTGACCTTAGACATTTGATCCTTTGACCTATCTCATTCTCTACCATAGCTTTAATTTTTTTGAAATTTTCTAATGATTCTTGTTTTTCTCTCAAGAAAGTGACCCATATCATTCTAGAATAATCATCAATGAGTAACATAAAATACCTTTCACATTGTAAACTTATGATTCTAGAAGGACCACATAGATCAGTAGTTATCAAATCTAGTACTCCATTAGAGTTGTACTATTTTCTCCCAAAGGAATTTCTTGTTTGCTTTCCCATCTGACATTCCTTGCACAGTGTTAGTAGGGTTCACTAACTTAGGTAAATCTCTGACTACTTGAGTAGAGATTATCTTGACAATGTTATCAAAGTTCACATGACATAAAATCCTATACCATAACCAACTTACATCAATTTGAGCAATCAAACAACTTTGACTAGAAGCACTTAAATGAAATATATTACCTTTTGTCTTTTTTCCTTAAGCAATCATATCTCCTAAACTTCCTATTATTCTACACTTACCATTCTTGAATTGCAGATTGTAGCCTTTGTCTACCATTTTTCCAACACTCAAAAAATCATGCTTTATGCCTTCTACATAAAGAACATTATCAATATTGTGCTTACCATCAAAAGAAATAGTGCCTCTTACATGAATCACACCGGAAGTGTTGTCATTGAACCTTACAACACCACCATCATAGTTTTCCAAGCTTACAAATTTGCTTTTGTCACCAATCATATGATGTGAGCATCCTCTATCAATTACCCACTCATCTTTCTCTTCAACTTTGGCTGCAAGAGATTTCTCAAGATTCACATTACTAGAAAATTCAGTGGACACCTGACCATTTTCTTTGATAGCAATAAATACCCATCCATCTTCATTTCAAGTTTCTTTATCAATTTCTTCATTAGTTACACCTTCTTCAGCATAATAGCACTTTCTTTGAAATCTAGTGTTCTCAAGCTTATACTTTGAAACTCTTTCAGAACATCTAGAAGAAAAATGACCTATCTTATTGCAAGAAAAACATTTAATACGTAACTTTCCTTTGTACTTACCATGACCTCTTGATGCTCTTTTCACAATCAATGCTTCCAGTTCTTCCAATTCTCTTTCTTCATCTTCAATCCGCTTCATCTCATCTTCATATCTAGATGCTCTCTAGGAACTATCTCCTGAATCATATCTCTTTTTCCCAGATACAGTAGCCTTGAAAGAAGACTCAATCTTAGGAGCAGACTCACAGAATTTAGTTAATTCAAATGCAGCAAGTTTTCCAATCAACATGTCTTTTGTAATATTTGTCACTGTTCTAAGTTCATCAATAGCATGAGCTCTTGTCTTGTAGGAAGGGTCACAGATCTAAGTATCTTAGCCACAATTTCAATATCATTCATAGTTCCACCAACACATCTAATATCCATTACCAATTCATTTATCTTATGCGAGAAGGAAGTGATGTTATCATCTTCAAGCTCTCCCATTTTCCTTTTAGACTTTGTAGCTTAGCACTTTTCAGTAGTGCATCTCCTTCATACAATGTTTCCAGCGTTTCTAAATCTGGTATGCAGTATTCAATCCCATCACATTTGTCATTTATGAATCTTTCAAAGCACTCACCAGTTTTTCTACTGATCTGGTATTAATTTCTACTTTCTTGATCTCATCTTCAGAGGAGGGACCATTCTGAGGAATATTATATGCAATTTGTGTCATCTGCTAGAAAGGTTCACCAATGCACCTTAAATGACATTCCATCCTGAATTTCCATAGAGAGTAGTTCATACCATCAAATCTATGACTATCCTTCTCCAATGATTCCATCTCGGATCTCCTCAAGCTATTAAGCTTCCTTCAGAGGAACTAGCTCTGATACCAATTGTTGGAAAAACAAGGATAGACAACTAAGAGGGGTTGGTGAGGCAGTTGTTACCAAAAACTAACTTATGCAAAATTAGCCAATCTTTATATCATAGATCTGATAATTAACAGTGCAAGCATAAGAACATATCAGAGACACATGAACACCAAGATTTTATACGTGGAAACCCTGTTAGGGGAAAAACCATGATGGATGCTAGTCCACAAGATTATACCTTGTTAGAATTATAATGGAGAATAAAAAGGGGAATGCACTTGCATTCAGGCACACTTCCTAGAGAACACTTCTCAAAGAGAAGGCTCACTACCTTACATACAATAATTAGATTAAATCCATCTAATGAACATGAACTGAGAAAATAGCTTTCGCAAAAGCTTGATTATAGTTCCAATTTAGGAACACAAAACTCTTCCACCTTTCTGCTCAAACTCTTCCACACTTTGCTCTGAATGATATAACCTTTATTCGCACTTTCACGTTACTTGTACACTTCAGCACTACTTCTAAATGAGAAAAAAATTCTCATATATATATATCCGCTACATAGATTTACAACCACTATTCAGTTGGCCACAAATAAAGAATAAATTACAACTTTCAGCCTTGATACATGAATAAATTACAATGCGTACCAAAACAAATCAGTCACAACATAGTGAGGACCCAAAGAAACATCTCCAAACATGCCAAACAATGAAATATTAATCTTTGATCTGCAACACACTAACACCACAATGTCGGCCAAGAACATGAACACTCGGGCACATATCGGAAAAATCTTTGATCATGAACACTTCAATCACTGCGGACATACAAAAAGGATAGAGTATGATCTATAATCATCCATGAACGTCATAGATACATGCGCAACACATGACATTACTAGAATTTCATCTGCTTCAACTAGGAACACCATCTACAAAAAATGGATAACTGTAGGCACATAGATCTTCATAACTTCCACAAAACTTTATGTGCACCTCTATAACTTTTGGAAAACATACTAGAAAGTTTCAACAAAACAAAATTTGAAGCGCACCTACAGATCTCCAATACATAGAGCTTTCCAACATTCTGACCTTGTCAGCTCCACTGGCTACCTGAACTATATTTTTAACAATTTTTTCAATCTCCTCGACATATACAACCTTAAGTAGATTAAAATGATAATAGTGTTGACATCAATGACAACCACAACATCCAAAAATAATAACATACATGCCTTGGTCAACTTTATTGAAGCTGAACCTCACAAGGGCTCAACCAAAATGCCTCTTGATATTGATTTCTCACAAAAAGACATATTGAACCAAAAGACCTTCCAAATATCAAAGAGCAACCAATGATAAATCCTCCTACCATTTCCTATAAGAAGCCACGAGACAATCAAAAAAATCTTGTTGTGTCTCCTAAAGTCAAACACATTTACAAAACTAAAGAGAAAGTGGTCAAACAACCTCCTATAGTTCCTTTTGTTCCTCCCTCAAGGGAAGAAAAGAAACCTATGGTTGACAAACCCACTCCTACAAAATCATAAATTGACAACAAATTGAAATGAAATCAAAATGATAAAGAGTGTAGGTGTGGATGTTGTGCTATTGCTTATATGTTACAAGCTAAAAAAGAAAAAAATAACATAGAAAATAAAAATCCAAACTTACTTGAAGCAATGCACGATGATTCTATACCTTGGCCACAACGTAAACAAGAACCTTCTAGATACATTATCATTCGACCTCCTATTATGGTTAATTTGGATGATGACATTGATATTGCAAAGATTGATGAACAAGTGCATAATGAGTTGAATTCAATGTTATCCTCTTCGATGAGCTTAAATAAAAAATATCCTAAAAAGAGTGTTGAGATTGGTGCTTCCCCTAGTTCAACACTTGTCGTTGTCCCTTTTCCTAGTTGTATTCCTTTCGTATATACTGACTAAGATTGGGATGTGGATGACCTACTATAGGTTGACTTGCATGTGCCTTACTAGTATTTTACATAGTTTTATTTTTCATGTTTCTTTATGTGATTTCATGTATGTAATGTGATCCCCTCATTTTGTTTCATTTGGTGTATCTATCTCTTTTGTGCATTCCTCTATATGTATCTACATTCTTCTATATTTCATAAACATTTGTATCCCTTTTCATTTGTCTTGTGTTTTATTTTTGGGGATGACACAAGGCATTGAGACACTTA
This sequence comes from Sequoiadendron giganteum, assembly GCA_007115665.2. Classification (NCBI taxonomy): domain Eukaryota; kingdom Viridiplantae; phylum Streptophyta; class Pinopsida; order Cupressales; family Cupressaceae; genus Sequoiadendron; species Sequoiadendron giganteum. The sequence continues at coordinate 595,845,516 of CM021100.1, forward strand.
GGTCTCTTCCATGTTGACCCAAAAGGATTTTTCTTTGTTTTCACTCTCTTTGTGTCATTCTTCTAGTCCTATGAGTATTTGGGGAATGATGAAATTTCAGAGCTCTATAACAACATTTTAGCAAAGACATATTGATCCCGAATCCATAGATCCCTTATGTATTTTTGGGGGTAATCCCTCCCTCCTTTTTCATGGCATAGCTTTATTTCAAAAATAAATGACTTAGCATAAGGCTTTCTGAATAAGCTCCTATGTCTTAGGAGTAAACATTAGTTACTTTAAAGAAATTTCTCACAACAATGGTGTTAGCAACTTCTTTAGAGTGGGGGCATACATCAATGATATCTTTTGACATTTTTGCAATTTTTCATGGTGTTATTTTCTTTTTCTTGTGATGCATCCTTTTTATTGGTGGTATCATTAGGTTTGATGTCCTCCAAGAGTGTGATATTTCTTAGCGTACAACTTTCCTCTTAGTGGTGATGTGACACACTGCATTCCCTAAGTTGTGAATCTTTTACTCCTAACTTTTCCTTTCTTGGAGACATTAGGCACGATGATCCCTATGAAGAATACCTTGCATGAACGAATAAAGATCACTTGGAACAAAAACCTATACACAAACTTCATAAGTGTTTGGCATAATACAACTTGTTGGCCTTGTGAAGTTTGAAAACCCTAAATTCAAGGCCACCTAGCATAACACACAATGATTTCTTGTGGAGCCTTTCCTTGCATTGTGGTGCCTTATTAAATTTGTCAAGCGGATAGCTTTGATATGGTATGGGATCCTAATATGATTCTCTCATTTTCCACCCCTTTTTTTCATTGCACCTTTGTTAGGGTTAGAAGGTAGATATCTAACAAGTTAAATGCAGATTTGATCAATAAAACAGAGAAATAAAAAGCATAGAAAATTATAGCAGAAACAAGACAACACAAAGAATTTAACACGGTTCACCCAATCCAGGCTACATCCACAAATCCGCAACCATCCAATGATTTTATTATCTAGTGAAAAACATATTGCAATCTTGTGAATATTGCCATAATACAACTCCCCATCCCAACCACTTATAAAAAGCTTTTTAGAAGCTTCCAAAAATTAGGGTTCTTCTTTTTTGGTGATGAAGCAGAAAAAGTAGAAAAAAAATTCTCGAGGGTTGCCGCCCTCGAACCCCCGCCCAGGGCCCGACTTGACCCCAGACCAACATGAGGATACATGAAGAGTTTATAGTATATCATGATTAGATGCCACATGCCAACAACCTTGTGGCACCTTATTGAAGTTATCAAAGGGATAGCTTCGGTATGGTTATTATGATGAGAGCCAACACATAGGCAAGAATTTCTCATTGTACGGTGAGAGATGACATATGGGAATGATTTTCTCACTAATCCACTTTATTGGAAGAATCACCTAGTGGAAAACCTAGAGTTCCACTACCTCGAAGTGAGCACAAATCGATAGTCTAGATGTGTTCCACATCACATTGGACAATCTAGGCTTGATCTCTTTTTGGTCTTTGATAGTGTATGATTGTGTATCTTTTTAATTGTTGCATACAAAAGTTTCTTTAATGTCTACTTTAGTGCAAGTGTGACATGGGTCATAATCTCACTAAAGTGGAGGCAAAATGTAGTAATTGATAAAATATTCTTTTTTCCTTAGCTTGGGAATAATTAATAAAAATAACTTAGTGTTGCCTTGATGGATGTTGTAATGTGTTTTACACATTCACATTAAGTTTAGGGCCCTCTTTAACTAAATGGACTTAATGGTGCCTTATTTAGGGTGTTGTAAAGATTAACTTACACTTTCATACTAATCTAAGGCTTTATTAATTAATTGATGTTAATTTTCCTTAATTGGACACTTTAATTCAAATCTAAGCCTAATTAATTGCAAATTCCAAGGGATAAAACCCGACATTCATAAATTTCATTACACAACACTTAATTTTAGAAGGTGTGTGTCTTAGGTTAGCAACCTAGGACCTATTTTCCACATGGCGAATGGGTCCTCACTAGGTGCTAGGACCCTATTTTTACATGATCTTTCACATTTATCGAAGTGATTCCTAGTTAAGTGAGCTAGGACCCATTCGCCATGTGGTGAATGGGTCCTCACTTAGACCTAGGACCCCTCTTTGAAATATGTTTTTGGTACTAATTTAATGATTTCAAATCCATGATTTGATGTCAGCTTGTGATATCTGAAATTTGAGAATTAATATGTATAAATACAAGGCTATTTCACTTAGTTTAGCCTAGAATATTTATGCAAGCATCCTAATAGAAAACTATTTATGAGATAAAGAGCATTCAAGGGAAGAGTTATAGAAGAATATTGCAGCAATCAAGATTCCAATACTCATGTCAAAGGCATAATGCATCATGCATTTTTTTGAGCTAACGTGTTGATGTAGCATTCAAGATCAAATCATGCATATTCAAAGGCATTGTTATAATCAAGTTTTATGATCAAGATATACATTCATTAAGGCCACTTCATGCTAATTTTCATAACAAGGTTCAATTAAGGTGTGGCGAGTTGTGACATTGCATTTATTCATTCATCATTCCTTTCATGCATTGTTTCATTTCAAGGTTTACTTACCAAAATGGGGTTTGACCAAGGCAAACCCCTATTCCTAACAAACAACATTTTCTCTCCTTTAATGTTTGCTTGCAAGTTTTAGGTTGAAGATCATTTAGAGAGAAAAATTGCAAAAAATTTCAAAGATTTAAGGAAAGTTGTCAAAACATAGAAATTGAGCTACATGATTTATTTTCAGCTTTCTGACAGTGCCCAACTAGAATCTGGGAGTGTGGATTGAGAGGAATAGAACCCAAAAACTAATTTTTCGGATCCCTAGCTAGGACCCATTCACCATAGGGTGAATGAGTCCTCAGTGAGGTTTGAAAAAAGAACTTTTGATGAAAATTACATAGCATTTGACCCTCTTAAAACTTTCCTTTTAATTGTTATGTCAGTTAGACTTAATTTTTGTTACTCATTTACACATCATAACCCTTATATTGAATGAAACTAGGAAGATAGGTATATTGTTCATCAATTCATTTTCATCAACAAACACCCTATTTTTCATTGTTTTAGGTGGAAATGTTGAAGAAGAGGAAGTGGTAAAGAAGGTACTAAGAAATCTACCTAAATCTTATAGTCAGAAAGTTTATACTATTAAGGAAGTTCAAGATTTAAGAAAATATTCTAGAGATCAGTTGTATGGTGCTATATTTTCTTTTGAAATGAGAAAATTTGGTACAAGTGCAAAAGTGGAGACTGATTTTAAGGCTCAAAAATTAGAAAAGACTGAAGAATCAAATTAGGAGGATCTTGATGATGTTAAAGAAAACTTTGTCAAGAAAATGAAAATGGTTACTAGTAAATATAGAGGTAATCTACCTTTTAAATTTTTTAGTTGTGGTAAGATGGGTCATTATGCTTCAAGATGTTGAAACATATATTTAAATGAAACAATAAAGAAAACAAAGGTAAAGAAATTTAAAAAGCTATTATTTTAGAGAAGATGTTAGTATTTCTGATTATGGAGATGATGAAGATAGTGAATCCTTGTTCATGGCTATTAAAGATGAAATTAATTATGCTAACTCTAAGATATGTATGAAGGAAAGTGCTCCAAAAACAAGTCACAATATTATGGAGACTTCTCTTCATGCTAGAAAGCAGAAAAGCTATTAGATTATTGAAAGTGGAAACATCTACTAAGATATGTGGAAAAGGTTGTATTAGTTTTGATGGAAAGCATAATACGTATGATGTTCTTTATGTTAAGTGTTTGAGACAACCTCTTGAGTTTTGGAAAAATGTGTAGCAAAGGATATAATCTTATGTTTCAGGATGATGGATGTGAGATTAGAAAAAACTCCAAAATAGTTGTTTCTGCTAGGACATATGGAAATTTTTATCAACTTAAAGGTGTTGATAATCATTTCTCTATGAATCAAATTAATGAAATTTGGTTATGACATAGAAGGATGTGTCCTTAATTTTGATAACCTAGTAAGGATCAGTTCAAGATCTAAGAGATCTACCAAGGATTACAAAGGCCAATAATGTTGTCTACAAGGAATATCAAATTGGGAAGCAAGAAAGAAGAAGTTTCGAAGTAGAAGAATAATCTACTACTAGACTATTGGACCTAGTGCATACAAAAATTTGTGGTCCTACCAAAGTTATAATTTTTCAAGGTGACAATTATTTCATGCTATTGATTGATGATTATTCTAGAATGACATGGGTTAATTTTCTCAAGGGAAAATAAGAAGCTTTAGATAAGTTTAAATTATTGAAAGTTATGGTTGTTATGGCTGAAGAGTAGGTAAATATGTCTACTTTCAAAATTTGAAACTAAAATAGTTATTGAAGCATGCAAGGATGAGTATTGGATCAAGACTATGGAAGAAGAACTAATGTAGATTAAGAAGAATAAGACTTGGGAACTTATCCCAAGACCAACAAACAAGAATGTGATTGGAACTAAGTGGGTCTCCATAAACAAACTGAATGAGAATGGAGAAGTGATAAGAAACAAGGAAAGGCTTGTGTGTAAGGGCTACTCACAAGTAGAAGCAATAGATTTTGAGGAGACTTTTGCTCTGGTGGAAAGAAAGGAAGCTATTAGGATGATTTTGGATTTTTTAGCACATAGATATTTCAAAATATATCAAATGAACGTGAAGTCTGCTTTCTTGAATGGTGAGTTGGAAGAAATATACATTGAACAACCAAAAGGATTTTAGTTATCAAAAAAAGTGGATATGATCTATAGATTGAAAAAGGAATTATATGGATTAAACCAAGATCATATATTTTGGTATGCAAGGTTGGAAAAGTACTTGAAATAGCAAGGATTGAATAAATGTACCAAAAATAGTAATCTTTGTTTGAAAGTTGAGAAAGATCAATCTTGATTACGGTTGTCTATCTTGATGATATAATATTTAGAGGAAATGAAGCTATGTGTAAGAAATTTGCAGAAGAGATGCAAAAAGAATTTGAGATGTCTATGTATGGGGAGATGACTTTCTTCCTTAGGCTGGAAATCAATCAAACAAAGAAAGTTATATTTATTTCACAATCAAATTATGTCAAGGAAATGTTGAAGAAGTTTGGAATGGAAGATTCTAAATCAGTACGTACACCTATGGTTACTAGTTGCAAGCTAAGTAAGAATGATGAATCTCCTAAAGCTAATTAGAGCAAGTATAGGTCAATGATTGGAGGAATGCTATATCTAACTACTACTAGACTGAATATCATGTATGGAACTTGTCATGTGGCTATATTTCAAGAAGATCCTAGAGATTCACATGTTGTAGTAGTGAAGAGGATATTCAGATGCTTGAAGGGCAATCCAGAACATGGTTTGTGGTATCCAAAGTATATTGTTTTCTCTCTTAGTGCTTATACAGATGTTGATTGGGAAGGTTGTATGGATGACAAGAAAAGTAAAAGTGGTAGTGCATTCTTCCTTGGATGCAAATTGGTGTCTTGGATGAGTAAGAAACAAGACTCGTTGTCTTTATCTACTATAGAGGAAGAATACATTGTAGCAACATCTTGTTGCACATAGGTGTTGTGGATGAGGCAAACCTTGAAGGATATTAGAGTGGTATATAATGAACCAATTTCTATCTTCTATGACAATACAAGTACTTGTTGATGGTGTTTTCTGCACAACAACAACTCAAATAGAATATGATATCCTATCTCTCTTGAAAGGTAAATCTCTATGGGAAAAGAGATAACCCCAAGGTCTCTAATGTCAGGTCTTGACAATGCAAATAAACAACTCAGAGATAATGTGAAAATGTTGGTAATCACAAAGGGACCTTACTACAAGAAAATACTGGACTCAAATTTATCAGATCTGACGATATGTTGATACTTCAAAGCCTAAATTTAACCCAGATAATAAAATAAATAGCAAAAGATAAGAGTTTAAGAGAGATCTAAGATTAAAATTACTCCTAAAATCAATCAAAACAATGATGAATGCTGCAAATGGACAAATCTCCAATAAAACCAATTTCTACTTAATCAAGGACAAGCCTACAACTCCACAAAATTGGTGCAATCTTCTAAGGAAATTGAATATTTTTAGACTATGAACATTCATCCACATACCCAGTAAATGGTGCAATGTAAACAAGCATCCACAAATGAACTTAGCACAAAATAAGGCCCAAACTAACTTTACACAACAACTTACAATCAACAAATTGCTAAAAGTATGGACCAAAGATCGATCAACATCATTAACATTTCACCATTATCATGAAAGAACTGAAAACTAACATCTAACACTGAGAATCAAGAACAAGAAACCATAAAACTTTGGAAACATAACACAATGTTTGCCAAATCAACAACCCATTTGCATTATCTTCTCCAACATTATATAACAATTTCCAGTCTCTCTCCTCTCCTACAACTACTGACTTGCAGAATCTAACTTCTAACTTAGCCAATTCTGGTTGTTTAGCCTCTGATCAGCTATTCTCTAACCTTTTCTAACTCATTACAAATGAGAAGGCACTGGCCTTTTATAGAAAAATACATTTTGAATCAATGGGTAGGATTTAATTCATCCAATGGCATAAATTACACTTCTAGAAGCATTTTTTTGTTACATTTAATTTGGGATCTCATGGTACATCATCATCCAATCAATTGCATTTAGTTGCATTATGGCCCAATAAAATTAATTTTGAGAAAATCCTCATTGGAGAATAAATACATTTCACATGTCTTTCCTTGTTAAATGCACCTCTCCAATTGGTATACAGCTGGTGGCATGGATTCTTATGCAGGCCCCACTTTAATATTTGAGGTGAACTTTTCCAGATTTCCCTCTTAGCACGAATCCATATGCAAGTCCCCCTTTTTTAATTTATTTAATCCTGAAAAAACAGATATCATCATTAGTAGCTCACACATCAAAATCCCATCCAAATTAAATTTAAATACAATTTTGGCCCCTTTAAAAAAAACCTTACATTTGTTTATGGAAGCTTTCCATTTTCGAAAATTTTCCATTTTTCGGATTTTTTGTTTTTAAATGCATTTCGAAAAAATTTGTTTTCAAAAAAATTCCATTTTGGAAAATTTTGGGATTTTGAGGGCTTGAAGGATTTTTCCAAAAAAGGAAATTTCAGGATTTTGAGGGACTGAAGGAATTTTCAGAAAAATCCGCCCAGGGGGGATAATCCTGAAATTCCAAGCAAGGGCAAAATCCCCTAAACCTCATAACTATTTTTCTAGAAAGAATTTTTGAAAAGCTCAAAAAGCAACTTGGCCTAATTTTTCGTCCTCTATCCATTAGTGCAAAAATATTTACACCTAACATTGAAAATTCACTTCAAAAAAACCCATTTGTAAAATCCAAGGCCCCAAAACACTTCAAAATACCACCCTATCAAATCAAATCCAGATTTAATCCCAAAATAACCCCTAAGAAGAGAAAAAAAAAAATTGACAAAGCCAAGGTACAAAGATGTAGAAGAATAAGAGGGTCCCCACCTCTGGTGGGGCGTGTGTGTGAAAAGTGCACAACAGTACTATTAACATTTAAAATAATATAGTTATGCACTCAAGGAAAAAACATATCTCAATTCGATCACTTTTTGAGAGAGAAGGTTGCAGAGAATGAAGTGAAGCTTGAGTATGTGCCTACAAAGGATCAAGTTGTTGATATGTTCACTAAGGCTCTTCGTAAGGATACTTTTGAGTATCTTCGGGAGAAATTATGGGTTATTACCCCTCCTTATTTGAACTAGATGCATAAGGATATGTATCTTTACAGTTGATTTCAAGATTCATTCTTTATTTTGGACTAATGTTGTAGGCTACCTCTCAAGGGGAGTAGGTAGTGCTTTGTTGGTTGTTGTAATTAGGGGTAGTTAATATTGGTGCAGGTTGGTGTTTCCATTTGTTAGATGTGTCAAAGGATATGATCAATGGTTAATGGTTGATGAAATTTATTGTGTACTTATAAGGGGGAGGATGCAGAGCAATAAAGAGAGGAAGTATGTGTGTTTGATGTCAAAGGGAAAAAGAAATACATATGTGTTTCCCTTTGCCATTTATGTAATGGCCCGACATGGAACCCACAAAGCGCTACACTAAATAACTGAATAATTTTATTTTATTTTGAATATTTAATAGCAATAAGTGATAACAACCAAGCATAAACTCTCTTCGGATCCATAACAATGCTAGTAAAGTAAACAATAAACACAACACATCCAAGTCCAAATAACTCTAATCAAGAGAATAGTCATTTATAGATTCCATACATCAATAGTTATATTACAAGTTTGTTTACAACAAAGGGGATTGTGACCAATCTCGATACATCAATGTATAATACAATGAAACCTCAAGAGTGACTACAATAAATAATAAGATCATGATCCTATGTCGACCATGAACTCATACGACGAAAAATTCCATGAATGACGTGCATCCAAGATCCTGCCAAGACAAACATAACACGAATGATATCACCTGTAGGGGACCAAATGGAAAATGTGGCACGTTCCTCCCAACCTTATGGAACTCAAAATCCCACCCCCCATGCTAGGAGATAGAATAGGTCCTCAAGTCAAAAGGACAACAAAGAGACAACATACTACACAAGGTCGACAAAAATGACATCATAATGACAATAGATCCACATGAAAACAAACATACTCCCAGTAGCAAAGATATAAACAAATATTACCTTACACAAGAGACCGGATAGAAGAACAAGGACAGGAATGTCATCACTGTAAGAAACACTTTTGAGAGGTTACCCATGCAACCACTTTCGGGTCCGTCCCATAATGGAAGCCACTCCTCCTAGGTACAAATTCTCATACTGACAAAACAAATTAAGCCCTTACGCATGCAAGAAGAAACTTCTTTACACAAAGATCCAAAGTCATCCTAACCATACAATAAAATTTAAATGCTTAAAGTAAGAATAGCCTAATAAGGAGATATCATTTGAACATAATCAACAAATTGCTTTCAAGAATCTCCAAACATACCAGTCTAACTCATATTACTTAAGTTCATTGAATGAGAAAACAATAGATTTCATTTCCCATAAATAATGTTTCAAACTTACTATCTTAAATAAGGAGACATTAATAACTCAACACCTTATTAACCCAACACTAATATTAATTAAAATTAAATAAGACCATTTCATTATTCTAAACTTAATGATGCAAATGTATTTAATTTATTAAGCCATTTCACAAACTAAAGAAGGGGTTTAAAATATAATACTTAAATACCTATATACTCATGTCATTATTTAAAAATACCCATGAATTAAACAATAACAAAGTATGATACTAGTTCATGACTATTCACTATAACTACACTTTAGTTGAATACACTTTATAAACCAAAGCAAGATTATCACATAAGGTATTTGTTTCTTTTCCTAAACTAAAACTTCTACATTCTAAATAACCACAAGAAGTCTTAATAAGAGAACTACAAATTCAATAAGACTTTAATAACTATATTATCAAAGAAGGTAGTCATAACTTATGTTACTTAAATATAAACAAAAAATATACATTTTATAGTATCCCCACACTTCCTATACCCGTATCAAGAGATAAGTATATTAAGAAGAACTGCGATCTAAGACAGTCAATAAAAAAATACTCCACTAGAATACACAAGTCAATTAGACAAAAACCACATTCATTCAATTTGCATGCAATAACATGAACATTGGAATATACTTGCCTTGAATCACAACCGACCACGCATACCAGTGAAGATAGTTTAGACAATACACAAAAAAGGGAAATATATATAAATTTCATATCAGATCGATGATCAAAACTAAGATTTGCATGGGGAAGGTATAGTACTGACACCATAGAAAAACCAATTTAAATGATGATGGGAGTCAAACTTCGAATATCAAGCATACCATTAGCAAGTTCGCTAATTCTGTTTTCGGGCCACAGCTAAGGAAGAAAAAATTTGATGCTAATCTTTGAAAGGAAAAAACAGTTACCATACAAAGATGTCGCTGGGAAACATAATAGACCAAAACAATACTAGTTGAGCCATTCAATAGAGGAATCCTTTAGATAATACGTGCATTCAAGTAGAGGCACAGATCAAGGATCAAAATAATAATTCAACATTCCTCTAATGGCAGCAAGCGATAGTAAAAATTTTACACACTCAAACAACCGACACACATAGTCGAGATAAGAAAATAAAGGCAAATAGACTAAGGAAGAATAAATAAAATGCTAGTAACTCAAAAGAACCAGTATCTATAGGATGCGTGACACAAATACATAACGAACTAGAGCGCAAGATGTAGAAGTCGGTGTGTCCAGTGATAAGTAGAAAAAAACCAACCTTACGACCTCCTTGATAATTCAACCAGCATGCAATAATCTAGATCAACCATTTAACAAAGGGAAAGCATGAATAAAGGATACAATACTGAAAAAAAATCATAAAAGCAAGCAATTCACAAAATCAAACAGTGAATTCAAAGGTAGTCGGCCAAACCAACAAGTTTATCTACCAGAAACAGATCAGATAATATAAGGGAACTAAATTTTCTACCGCATGCAAGCAACTTCAGAAACCATAAACAAAACAGCTTGATCCAGTGACCTCACATAGACAAATTAAGTAAAAGAAGAGGATATGATCAAAAAGAACAATCCTACCACAACCCGATTGCCATAATCATGAGTGAAAACTAACATAAATCTGCCGCTCCAGGATGAACACACAACAAACAAAGTGAGCACATAGTCTACAATACCATGTACTCAATAACAACACGTAATCTCAGTCTATTGGTCGCAGTTGTAAAAGTACTTATGTCTGAGTGGTCAACCAAAGTAATATTATAAATGAAACAGGAATGAAACATGCATATTTGATGTAAGGACATACCATACTCAGGTATAAATACCCACAACCAACACAAAAGAGAGATAAAATTTAAGCAATCGAAAGGGTAACAATAGAAGTCTGTGCACAAAGAATCCTTCAGCAACATGGTTAAAAAAAAGATACCATAGATGGGATTAATTTTAAATCTATATTACAGATCTCATGATTGTGAGGTCCTATCAATGCATGCTTCAGGAAATTTTGTAAGAAAATGAAATTTGATTACCACAGATTGTAAAATAATCAAAATTTATCTTAGCTGAAGGTGAAAAGATATGCATTTAAATATATCTGGTTACTAATGGGCTCGGTTTCTTTTATTGTGCAAGTACTATAAAACAATTTTTCATAGCATAACATGATCCGAACACCAGCAATAACTTTGCATGTTTTCAAATAAAATACTAATAAAAAAAAACATGAATTGAACATAAGAAAACCTGATTAGCTTTTCCGGATTTGAGCAATGGTGAAGCAAAACCCCAAAGAAATTTAGTTCACAGAACTCTCACAATATGAGCACAGCCTTCAATAATCAATTTTTATCTTTTCAAACAAAACCCAAAAAAAAATACAGAAAATAACCTTTTCCCATGAAAATGACAATTCCCTTCCTTCTGAAAATCCAATTGTCATCATAAATACAATTTCCACTTACAACTTTCAAATTGCATGCAGTTTTAGTCAGCCAGTTTCAACTTTTCAGACATCATGTTAAAAACCAGATATTTCACAACTTTAAATCACAACTCATTGTCTTAGTTTTTGAAAATATCAAAATTGCACGATTAAATCAATTACAAATAATTAAATTTTAGCAACCAATATATTTCAATATTTCACATTTAATTCCACAATATTCTGAAATAAGCTTTTAAACTTAAAACATTACAATTAAACATTAACAAAAATTACCATTAATTTAATCATTAAATAATCTAAACAACATTAAGAAAGCATAACAACATGTGATTACCAATGAGCATTACGATAAACGAACAAAAACATAACATAAGGGTGACCAACTGATACACGCTCTTTTCAGAATGATGATTAATGACAGAGGACAAGACTATCTCCCTTCAACGATTCCATTGGGCCATGGCACGCTCAAACCTGACAAGTAGGTGGAGTCGATGCCTGTACCTGAATGATGCATCACACTACACAGTCAACTGAAACAACATAAATAACATGAAATACACAGTGAAGAAGAATCACAGCGTAGCAAGGCACTCACGGATGAGTACTGCTAAAATGTCTTCTTCACCAAACTGACATAATAAATAACATCTAAATTCATCCACATCAGAGTATCATCATAAAATTATAGAACCTCTAGTCATCATAATTATGTCATCTTGTAAAAGTAAACAGAGCATTATAACATAAGTGTATCATCAACTGAGTTTCACAATTTGAACAAGTAATCCAAGACATGATACATTAGAGTAGCATAGTATAAAAAACATCTAAGGACTATCAACATCTCACAAAAATAAGATTAGAAATACCATCAAGAGGGTCACTACATCCTCCCCCCCAGGGTAAGGCTTACTCCTGGAAGCTTGGAAGTATCCCTAGTACAAACACCATACAGAAACACATAATCAAGGGTTCCAAAATTGACCACTCCATACCTCAACATAGAAACAACAACAAACCAACCAAGTACACTACCCATCACAAAAAAACAAGATGGTGAAGCCACCACCATCCAAGTTCCCAAACATAACAAGAATCAAAGTAGAGGAAACAACACCGAAGGCACCTCCACAACCCCCAATACCACAAGATTTTCATGAGCTCCAGAATCAGTTGCCTATCCACTTCCTGCAATTTCCACATCTGTAACTTGATACTCTATTCATCGATGATCAACCGCTGTAATAATTCCATGAGTTCTCTCTATATCATTACCTGTTAGCTCAGTAACTGTCGATCTTCGACTGGTTCTAGGTGTGTTCCTTTGAGAACACTGTCTTGCCAAGTGGCCTTGCCAGTCACAATTGTAACATCTTGTACTTCGACCTGTTGTAATATGTGTGCTCTGAGTTGGCTGGCTGGGACAATGGAGTTATTCTCGTATCCAACTTTGAATCCTCCTATGCATAAGACGATCACCCTAGAATCTGAAGACTACTAGGTATTCACTATCGGATGGAACACCAATCAACCAATTCTCAAACCCCAAACCTCCATAAGAGTGATAGGTGGACAGAAAATGTGCCCTCAAAATGTCCAACATAAGTCCTGCTAAAGCAGAAATGTTTCTCCTAGGGCTCCTTTCCCTTTCCCTAAATACTCGTCGACCACCACTATGTCTAGAGCCAAGCCGAGTAAGAATCTCCCCAAGTGTAGAATGTAATAGTGGACTCAAGTGATCCTCACGATCATTCCCATGGGAACTCAGAAAAGTAGGGTTCCGACCATCCACACCACGACTACCTCTTCTAGGCATCCTATACACACCATCCAAGAGAGGAGTCACAACCAAAAGGCGAAACTATTTTACAGAACTCGGAAATAAAACATCATACCCATATACATAAACATATACACACTGATAAACAACATCGAAAATCACAACATAAGGCCACACAAGGGTCCATCTGGACACTAGGAAGCAGCATACTAATCCATGATAGAAGGATCCATGAACCAAGAACATATATCCATCTCAAATAAATCAACATCACAATCAGTGGTTTGATGGTGTTAGGCCACACGTAAGGTGAGACCATCCAAACAAGACAACAATGACTTATCTCTTGTTGTGTAGGGGGATTAGCCTCTAAGAGATAGTCATCACACATAGGTGAGTAGTGGGTTCTAGCTATTTCCCAAGAAAAATGTGCCACCACTAGAGTACTTTTCCTAGAATTCACATCTCTTGCCCAATCAACATCAGTAAAGAAACTCAAAGTAAGATCATCATTTTTAGGATACCACAGGCCAAAATCAATTGTTCCCTTCAAGTATCTAAAATTCTCTTCACAACAGTCACATGAGATTCCTTAGAATCGACTTAAAATGTTGCAACAATACATACAACATTCATGATATCAGGTCTAGTTTGAGTCAAATAAAGAAATCCACCAATCATTGATCTATATCTAGTCTGATTTTCCTTTGAATAATCCTCATCTATTGTCAACTTACATCCTATCACCATGGGTGTACCGACTGGCTTTAAATATTTCATACCAAACTTTTGTAGTAATTATTTCACATACTTGGATTGAGATATAAAGATCCCTTTATCTAATTGAGTAATTTGCAATCCCAAAAATAATTCCATCTCTCCAACCATTGACATCTCAAATTCATCCTGCATCTCATCAGAAACCTTCATGCACAAACCATCATCTCCTCCAAATATGATATCATCAACAAAGAATTCCATAATCAAATATTTATCATCATCAATCTTGAAATATAGATTACTATCAATAGTACCTTTGTTAAATCCAAGCTTCAATAAATAATTGTCCAATCTAGCATACCAAGCTCTAGGGGCTTGTTTGAGTCCATACAATGCTTTCTTCAATCGAAAAACCATATCTCCTTGATCAGTCAATTGAAATCCATCAGGTTACTCATCATACACCTCTTCTTCCAATTCATCATTTAGAAATGTTGACTTGACATCCATCTGATAAACCTTGTAGTTTTTGTAAGCAACATAAGAAATAAATAGTCTCAGAACTTCAATCCTAGCAATAGGGGAAAATTTTTCTTCAAAGTCAATTCCTTCCATCTGAGAATATCCTTTACATACTAATCTTGCTTTGTTTCAAAACAAATCACCTTGCTCATTTAGTTATTCTGAAAGACCCATTTAGTCCCAATTACGTTTTTGTCCTTAGGTCTAGGAACAAGAGTCCATGTTTCATTCTTCTCAATTTGTTGTAGATCTTCTTTCATTGCTACAATCCAATGTTCATCTTTGCATGCTTCATTGACATTATTAGGCTCAGTCTTTGATATCAAATAGTATTCTTCTATAATTCTTCTCCTGGTTTGGACACCTTTGTTCTTATCACCTATAATCTAATTTTTTGAATGATTTTAATCTCACATACCTTGGAGTCTTAGGATGTTCTTGAAATTCAGGCTCTTGTGATCTCTCTTCTACACTTTCACTAGTTTCTCCTTCCTCTTGATCTTCTTGATTCACTGGAATGATCTGAACTTGATTTGAAGTCTGGCCTTTGTTTGTACTATCATTCTGATCATCAAAATCATATCAACAGGTTTTGGATGGTCAGGCAATGTCTTCATCAACCTTAAAATTTTCTCTTTCAACTATTTTCCTCAATCTCTTGTTGTAGAACTGGTAGGCCTTACTCTTAGTAGAATAACCAAGAAATATTCCTTCATCACTCCTAGCATCAAACTTTCTTATATCTTCATCTCTTCTAATATAAAATTTACTCCCAAAGATTTTGAAATATCTAATAGTAGGATTATGACCAAACCATAGCTCAAAAGGGGTCTTACTAGTATCACCTTTGATTTATACTTGGTTGAGGATATAAACAACAGTGCTCACAAATTATCTCCAATAGACATGATGAACATTTCCTTCTAGCATCATAGTCCTAGCAGCATCTTGAACTATCCTATACTTCCTTTCCACAACTCCATTTTGTTGAGGGGTCCACGGTGCAGATAATTGTCTCTTTATCCCATGCACTTGACGAAAAGAATTAAACTCATGGGAAGTGAATTCACCACCTATATCTAATCTTAGAAACTTAATCTTCAAACCTATCTCTGTCTCAACCATAGCCTTAAATATATTGAACTTCTCTACAGCTTCAGATTTATCCCTTAAGAAAGTAACCCACATCATCCTAGAATAATCATCAATAAGGAACATGAAATACTTGTAACCTTGTAAACTTCTAACTCTAGAAGGACCAAACAAGTCAGTATGCACAAGCTCCAACAATTCATTTTAACAATGTTGTTTGCTCCAAAATGAAATTCTAGTTTTGTTTTCTAACTGACATTCGTTGCATATGGCATTAGTAGGCTTTACCAAATTAGGAATATCTCTCACTGCCTAAGTAGAACTTATCTTGATAATATTGTCAAATTTTACATGACACATTCTCCTATGCCACAACCAACTTTCATCAACTTGAGCAATCAGACAAATTTTACTAGCAACATTCAGGTGAAAGATGTTACCTTTTGTTTTTGTACCTCAAGCAATCACATTTCTGGAACTCCCCAATATTCTAAATTTTCCATCCTTGAATTGAAGATTGTATCCCTTATCAACCATCTATCTAACACTTAAAATATTATGCTTCAAACCTTAAACATATAGGACATCATCAGTATTATGCTTACCATTAAGAGAAATACATCCTCTACCACATGTTATACCACCATTGTTATCACCAAATCTTACAAAACCACCATCATACTTTTCCAGGCTTACAAATTTTCTTTTATCACCTGGCATGTGATGAGAACATCCACTATCAATTACCCATTCATCCTTCTCTTCAACTCAAGTAGCTAGGGATTTCTCCACATTTGTACAACTAGCAGATTTAGTAGACACAAGATTATTTTCCTTGATAGAAATAAACACAAACTCATCTTCACTTACATTCCCTTTATCAGATTCATCATCTGTCACACCTTCATCAACAACATAATAATACTTCCTTTGAAATTTAGGATTGTTAGGTCTTGACTTAGGAACTCTTTCCAAACACCTTGATGCAAAATGACCTATCTTATTGCAAGAATAACATTTAATAGGAAACTTTCCTTTATACTTACCTTGTCCTCTTGCTTCTCTTTTGAAAATAAGTGCTTCAAGCTCATCAAGTTCTCTCTCTTCTTCTTCAATCTATCTCATTTCTTCCTCATACTTGAATACCATTCTAGAAGAAATTTCACCTGGATCATATCTTTGCTTATGTCTTCTAGAGGTAGTAGCTTTAAATGCAAATTCTATCTTAGGAAGGGCATCACCGAATTCACTCAACTCAAAAGTAGTAAGTTTTCCAATCAACATATCTCTGGTTACATTTGTCACAGTCTGAAGCTCATCAATAGTTGTAGCTTTGACTTTGTATGCATCAAGCAAGGATCTAAGAACTTTAGCAACAATCTCCAATTCATCCAACTATCCACTAGCACATCTGATACCACACATAAGTTCATTCACTCTTTGCATGAAATTGGTAATATTCTCATCATCACCCACTCTCAACAATTCATATTTCCCTTTCAGACTTTGTAGCTTAGAAATCTTCACATTAGTATCACCTTCATACAAAGTTTCCAAATTTTTCTAGATCTCATAAGAAGTCTTCAGATCCATAACATTCGTCATCTCAGAATCAGTTAAAGCACTCAACAATTCTTCCTTAGCCCTAATTTTGTATTCAACATCGCTAATCTCAACAGTAGTAGTAGGACCATTTTGAGGAATAACATACCTATTATTTTTAATTCTCCAGTAGGATTCACCAATGCATCTCAGATGACACTCCATTTGACTCTTCCATAGAGAATAATTTGTTCCATCAAATCTCAGACTATCCTTCTTATATGTTGCCATCCTAGACCACCTTAAGTTGTTAAACTTCTTCCAAGGAACCTGCTTTTATACCAATTGTTGGAAACACGAGGGAAGACAACTGAGAGGGGGGGTGAATCAGTTGTCACATAATTTTAAACTTATTAAATTTATTAACCCCTATTCTCAAATCTGATTAATAACCATGAAAGAATAAATCAACAACACATCAAAAACACATAAAAAACCAAGATTTTTACGTGGAAACCCTGTTAGGGGAAAAACCATGGTGGAGGAAAGTCCACAAGTTTATACCCTATTAAAAGTATAAGAAGAATAAATTGGGAATGCACATGCATTTAGGCACACTGCCTAGAGCTCATTGCTCAAATACAAAGGAAGACTCACTGTCTTACAAAAACATTCAAATTACAACCATCTAGATTTTGAACTAAGAAAGTAGTGTCTGCTAATGCCTGATTACAGTTTCGGTTATGCACATGAAAAATTCTTCACTCTTCTTCAATCTTCTTCACACTCTGGTCTGCCTTCAAAATATTTAGAACATTATTCACGCACACACACTTGTTTTCTCACATTCAAATGAAGAATCAATCACTTGTATATATCCGCAACAAGGAATTACATTGTTACATGTCGGTTTCAACAAAATAATAAGATGAATACAAACTGTCAGCCCAAAACAATAAAGATTATTAATGTGAATCAACCAAGGTCAACCACAACATAGTGAAGACCCAAAATAATATCCTCGAACACAAAACACCTTCAAAAATTATTCCTCATTATTCCTCGAAGATCCACAACATGCTACAATCACCTTGTCAGACATGGACATGAAAAACATGAACACACAAGAGAAAATCAACGATCACGAGCACAATGATCAATGCAAACATGCAACATAGATAAACAGTGATCTAGAAACATCCATGAACACCACAGGAGAATTAAAAAAAAAACTCAGATTACTAGAATCACATTATGTTCTTCTAGGAACACCAACTACAGTAACAGAATAACTGTCGAAACACAAAAAATCACAAATTGCTCCAATATTCATGCAAAAATTTGAAAATTTTGGTGGATAAACTGGATACACCTGAAAACAAACCCTTTAATCCACAACTTCTCACCATCAACATACTGAACTTTCCATCATGTTGATATCCACTACTTCACAGATAACCTACAACATATTTTATTACAATTTTCTCAATATCCTCAACATATAAAATCTTAAAGACATTAATGCTAATAGTGTTGACATAAATGACAACCACATATCATCAAAACAACCACAAAATCCAAAAAGAATGAGTGAATAAGTGATAGAGAGACTTGAGAGAGATAGAGGGTAGAGGGTAGAGGGTTTAAGGGTTAAGGGTTTAGGGTTAAGGGTTAAGGTTAGAGGGGATAGAGATAGAGGGAGTGAGTGAGAGAGAGAGACCTGAGAGAGGGAGAGGGGGTGGGAGGTAGAGACTTGACAAAGAGAGAGAAAAAGAGAGAGAGGGAGTGACTAGGAGAGAGATAGAGGGTAGAGCGCCCACTAGCTTACCAATTCAGTGAAATTGGCAACCTAACTTGGCCTATTTAAAAAAATGGGTCCAAGAAATGGGGTCTCTCAGTGATTTAAACCACTGGGAGACCCCATTTATTTCAAACAAGCCACTACATTTCCAAGCTAGTGGGAGGGAGAGACTTGAGAGAGATAGAGGGTAGAGGGTTAAGAGTAGAGGGTAGAGGGTTTAAGGGTTAAGGGTTTAGGGTTAAGGGTAGAGGGGATAGAGATAGAGAGATTGAGTGAGAGAGACAGACCTAAGAGAGGGAGAGGGTGTGGGAGGTAGAGACTTGAGAAAGACAGACAAAGAGAGAGAGGGAGTGAGTGGGAGAGAGATAGAGGGTAGAGGGCCCACTCGCTTACCAATTTGGTGAAATTGGCAACTTAACTTGGCCTGTTTGAAAAAATGGGTCCAAGAAATGGGGTCTCTCGATGATTTACATCACTAGGAGAACCCATTTCTTGGACCCATTTCTTTCAAACAAGCCACTACATTGCCAATTTCACTGAATTGGCAAGCTAGTGGGCCAACTAGCTTGGCAATTCGGAGAAATTGGCAACCTAACTTGCCTGTTTCAAAAAATGGGTCCAAGAAATGGGGTCTCCCGATGATGTAATTCACTGGGAGACCCTATTTCTTGGACTCATTGTTTCAAATAGGCCACTACATTCCCAATTTCATCGAATTGGCAAGCTAGGGTAGAGGGTTAGAAGGATTGAGTGAGTGAGTGAGAGAGAATTGAGAGAGGGAGAGGGAGTAGGAGGGAGAGACTTGAGAGAAAGAGAAGGAGGGAATGGGAGAGAGATAAATGGTTTAAGGGTTAAGGGTAGAGGGTAGAGGGGAGAGAGATAGAAGGAGTGAGTGAGTGAAAGAGAGAGAGACTTGATAGAGGGAGAGGGGGCAGGAGGGGGAGTCTTGAGAGAGAGGGAGGGATTGGGAGAGAGATAAAGGGTAGAGGGTTTAAGGGAAGAGTCTAAAGGTAGAGCGGAGATAGATATTAGGAGTGAGTGAGTGAGAGAGAGAGACTTGAGAGAGGGAGAGGGGGAGAGGGGGTGGGAGGGAGAGACCAGGGAGAGAGGGGAGAGAGAGGGGGAGAGAGAGAG